>CM026559.1:24548512-24960277 GCA_015143295.1 Tetracentron sinense | reverse complement strand
GGTATTAGAATCACCTTAGAGAGTTGTATTCCAAGTATAGACTAACAAGTTAGTCTTAGTCAAAATGGGTTGAACTTCAACCGAACATAGAGTCCTACGCTAGGAACACGGATTGTATGTTATGCTATTGTGTTATATACCATGTGTACATTATTTGTGTTGTACTTATTAAATGTGCTTGATGAATATGTATTAAGTGAATTGCGAAATTGTACTAAATGCGTATCCAAGTTAGACTCATGTTGTATTGTCGTTCTCAGGAGAAATCATGAGACGCAATACCCGGGGTTGCGGGTACAACACAAGGGGTAATGGAGGTGATGCTCCATCGGGTGATGATCAACCCGACTTTGCCCAAGCATTCGCATCCATAGCCGAGACCTTGGCTATGTTGGCGGCAAGGCAACCGGCCACTCCGCCTAATGCGGCACTCATACCGGCTCCTCCTAACCGAGCCCAAGCCGGGATAGAAGCTTTTCGGAGGATGAGGCCTCCAACTTTTTGTAGAAGCATTGATCCACTTGTTGCCGAGGGTTGGATCCGGCAACTTGAGAAGATATTCTCGGTGTTAGCACCTACTGAAGTGGAAAGGGTCACATGGGCCACCTTTATGCTTGAAGGCGAGGCCGATCATTGGTGGAAGTCTGCACTTCGGACCCGAGAGTTGACCCGGCAAGGTCAAGATTGGACTTGGGAGGAATTCTTGGAGGTTTTCAACAAGAAGTATTTTCCGGTCGGGATGAAAGAAAAGATGGAAGTCGAATTCATTACCTTGGAGCAAGGTAATATGTCTGTAGCGGCTTATGAAGCCAAATTTTCGGAGCTATCTCGATTTGCTCCACACATGATAGCGACCGAGGCTATGAAGGCCCGGAAATTCGAGAGGGGGTTGAAGGCCTATCTCAAGGACCGAGTCTCGATGTTTAGACATGAGACATATTCTGAAGTTGTTGATAAAGCACTATTGGCCGAGTCGAACTCCGAGGAGTTCTTCAAAAGGAGAGGAATGGAAAAAGGACAGTCGAGTAGTTCAGGGGAGAAAAGAGCAAGGACGAGCTTGTATCAGTCTGCAGGCCCGGCTCAGTCACAGAGGATGTATTCAGCACCACAGGCTCCCCGCTCTTTCGCTCCACCGGCTTTTCGCCCGGCTACCTCATATGCTCCTCATCCCGCAGTTACTCAGGCTACGGGGTATGCTCCGTCCTCCTATTTGCATGATGTTTGCACTCTTTGTGGGAGGAGGCATCCAGCGGGAGAATGCCGGAGAGTTTCAGGAAGTTGCTTCCATTGTGGTAACCAAGGCCACATGGTCAGAGATTGTCCCCGGCGTCAATTGCCAACTCAGTCTTCAGGGAGCAGGCCCCCGGTTAGGCAGACATCTCAGCCTAGCTCTTCTCAGGCTTCGAGGGCCTCACAGCCTACCCGGCCTCCTCGCCCAGCCACACAGGGCCGAGTCTTTGCCTTATCCGAGAGAGACGCACGTGCATCCGACGATGTCGTGCAAGGTACGCACGAATTCTAGAATTTAAATTGTGTAAAATTTCTATGATTTGCTTTGTGAGTTTCTATACTAAGGGTTACCTATGTATGATGCTTGTTGTTTGAAATCTACTAATAGTAGTCACTTAATCGCACAGGCGCTTTGTTAGTGAACGAATGTCTTGCCCGAGTGTTGATCGACACAGGATCCACTCACTCCTTTGTGTCGCCTAGTTTCGCAAAGGGATTTTTGACTGAGGCTACTCCGTTAAAGCAGGAGTTGACCATTGCAACTCCACTCGGCAAGTCAGTTGATACGGACAAGATATTCGGGGATAGTGTGGTTCAAGTGGGGGAGAATGAACTGTTAGCCGATCTCATCGTCCTAGATTTTCAAGACTTGGATTTTGATGTCATCTTAGGGATGGATTGGTTGTCAAACCATCACGGGCACGTTGCGTGTTTTGAGAAGATGGTGAATTTCAAGCCGGAAGGGGGTAAGCCTTTTCACTTCCGAGGATTAAGAGAGAGGGACATTGCTCGCCTCGCAGCCTTGAGTGTAACAAACCTAGAAGCACAAAACTCCTCGGCCATTCCGGTCATGAGTGAATTCTTGGACGTGTTTCCGGAGGAACTTCCCGGGTTACCTCCGAATCGGGAGATTGAGTTCGCTATAGAGCTTACTCCGGGCACCGCTCCAATTTCAAGAGCCCCATATAGAATGGCCCCGATAGAGCTTGAAGAATTGAAGAAGCAAATTGAGGAGTTACAACAACTTGGTTTCATCCAACCAAGTGTGTCACCGTGGGGAGCTCCGGTCCTTTTTGTAAAGAAGAAAGACGGGTCGATGAGAATGTGTATAGACTACCGTCAGTTGAACAAGGTAACTATCAAGAATCGTTATCCCTTGCCAAGGATCGATGACTTGTTCGACCAATTGAAGGGAGCGAGATTCTTCTCCAAAATTGATCTTCGGTCGGGGTATCATCAATTAAGGATCAAGGCGGAAGATGTTCCGAAGACGGCCTTCAGGACTCGGTATGGGCATTACGAGTTCCTTGTCATGCCTTTTGGGCTGACGAATGCACCGGCGGCATTCATGGATTTGATGAACCGGGTGTTCCGATCTTGCTTGGATCGATGCGTGATTGTATTCATTGATGACATTTTGGTGTATTCCCAGACACGGGAAGATCACGCGCGAGACCTCCGCCTTGCTCTAGAGATGTTGAGAGAGCATAGACTATATGCCAAATTGAGTAAGTGCGAGTTCTGGTTAGAGAAGGTCGCATTTCTTGGACACGTGGTGTCGGCCGAGGGCATTTCTGTAGATCCAGCCAAGGTTGAGGCAGTCATGAGTTGGGAGAGGCCCAAGAGCGTCACGGAGATACGTAGTTTCCTCGGATTGGCAGGCTACTACCGGAGATTTGTGGAGGGATTCTCCAGTTTGGCTGCACCTCTCACTTACTTGACAAGGAAAAATGCAAAGTTCAGTTGGAGTGACCGATGTGAAGTAAGTTTCCTAGAGTTGAAGAAACGCCTCACCACAGCCCCTGTCCTTACGGTGCCATCTGGACCTTTTGGGTATGAGGTGTACAGTGATGCCTCGCATGTTGGACTCGGGTGTGTCCTAATGCAACACAAGAAGGTCATTGCCTATGCATCAAGGCAGTTGAAAGAGCATGAAAAGAACTACCCCACTCACGACTTGGAGCTTGCGGCGGTCGTGTTTGCACTAAAAATTTGGCGACATTATCTGTACGGGGTGGAGTTCTATGTGTACACGGACCACAAGAGCCTCAAGTATCTCTTTTCCCAAAAAGAGCTAAACTTACGACAACGGCGTTGGATTGAGTTCTTAAAGGACTACGAGTGCACTATCCAATATCACCCAGGAAAAGCAAATGTGGTGGCAGACGCTCTGAGTAGGAAACCATCGGGGTTGTTGGCTCACATGTTGGTGCGGGAATGGAGACTGTTAGACGATTTGGCAAATCTAGACATAAGTGTGAACGATTCTGTCCGCAGTCCGGTTTTGGCGAATGTTACAGTTCGGCCGTACCTTATAGACTTGATCCAGGAGTATCAAGCCACAGACACTGACTTGTTGGCTTTCCGGGATAAGGAAGTGGCCAAGGGTAGTACGGACTCCTCTCTCACTAGCCGAGGTGCTATTACATTCAAGGGAAGGCTTTGTGTCCCAGCCAATGCAGACCTTCGGAGAGAGATTATGGACGAAGCTCACCGGTCTAAGTATACAGTGCATCCCGGGGGGACAAAGATGTATCGGAACCTCAAGAGTCACTTCTGGTGGCGAAACATGAAGAGGGAGGTTGCGGAGTATGTGGCACGGTGTTTGGTGTGCCAACAGGTGAAAGCAGAGCATTTGAGACCGGCGGGTCTTTTGCAGTCTCTCCCTATTCCCGAGTGGAAATGGGAACATATCTCTATGGACTTCATCGTGGGGTTGCCGAAGACGGTTAGGAAGACCGATGCTATATGGGTAGTCGTTGATAGACTCACGAAGTCCGCTCATTTCTTACCGTACCGGACTACATTCAACTCCAATCAGTTAGCGGAGCTATACATCAAGGAAATAGTCCGATTACACGGGGTGCCAGTGAGTATTGTGTCGGATAGAGACCCAAGATTCACATCCAGGTTTTGAAAAAGTTTTCAAGGTGCAATGGGCTCCCAGTTAGACTTTAGCACAGCTTTCCACCCACAGACCGACGGGCAAACCGAGAGGGTGAATCAGGTTATTGAAGATATGCTTCGAGCATGTATGCTAGACTTCAAGGGAAGTTGGGAAGATCACCTACCTTTGGTGGAATTCGCTTACAACAATAGTTATCAAGAAAGCATACAAATGGCGCCTTTCGAGGCTTTGTACGGAAGGAGTTGTAGATCCCCGTTGTATTGGGATGAAGTGGGAGAAAGAAAGATTTTGGGCCCCGAGTTAATTGAACAAACCGCGGATAAGGTCAAGCTTATCCGGGAGAGGTTAAAGACCGCACAAGATAGACAGAAAAGCTATGCCGACAACCGAAGGAGGGATCTTGAATTCCGAGTCGGTGATTTTGTGTTTGTAAGGATTTCACCGACCAAAGGTGTTATGCGATTCGGGAAGAGAGGCAAGCTTAGCCCGAGATATGTGGGTCCGTTCGAGATCATTACTCGAGTTGGCGAGGTGGCTTACCGTGTTGCTTTGCCCGCTCACATGGCGGCGGTCCATAATGTATTCCATGTCTCTATGCTCCGGAAGTACATCTCGGATCCTTCTCATGTCATCGAGCTTGATCCGATAGAGATCCGAGAGGACCTCACTTTAGTTGAGAAGCCGGTTCATATTTTGGATAGGAGAGATCAAGTGCTTCGCAACAAGACTATTCCGCTAGTCCTCGTGCAATGGCAACATCATGCACGAGAAGAAGCCACGTGGGAGCGTGAAGCCGAAGTCAAAGCAAAGTATCCCGAGTTGTTTGAATAGACTTGTGCATATGGCTTGTAATTTTGTTTTGATTTTGTGCATGTATGTATCGTCCAAATTTCGGGGACGAAATTTTTGTAAGGGGGGGAGAATGTAGCACCCCGGACTTTTTCATCCTTAATGAATAGCACCTTCGTAGCTAATTGGCCGTTTTTGTAGTCTAATTAATAAATAAGGGAGAAATCGGAAATTCTGAAACGTCAGAAATGTGCGTTTTCGAAAGACGAACCCAACGCAAGTTGAATCGTCGAAATCCGACGAGCGAGTCAAAAGATATGGTCAAAACAGTCCAGACATACAGAGAACCGATCGCTCGGTCCAGTCAGAGATCGATCGGTCCATAACCGATCGATCGGTAGCTATCGCGCGGTCAGAAATTTTGTATGGGAAAATTTTCCAGAGAGTGAGTTTTTGACCGGTCGATCGGTCATAAACACCGATCGCTCGGTAGGCAACCGATCGATCGGTCATAACCACCGATCGCTCGGTCTTCGCGTTTTTGCAGAAATTTCAGTAAGGGCGTTTTCGTCTTTTGGGTGTTAAACCCTTACCCATAAGGGTTTGCTCGACCCTTTGAGGCCTCACTTACAACATTTGAGGGATTTTGAGAGATAGAGAGAGAGGAGGAGAAAGCTCTAAACCTAGGTTGCTTTTGGAGAAGAAATCAAAGGGGTGAAGACCCTAGATCGTCCCCAAGCACGTCTTCTTCAAGATTTCAACTCAAGCTCGTGTGGAGGTGCGTTCTCCAAGCTAGGGCAGCACTCACTCACGTTTTGAAAGAGGTTTCTTCCCCCAACTCAAGTCCCCTTCAAGCAAAGGCTTCCTCCTTCCAATTAGAGCTTCTATTTCAAGGTTTCTTCAAGATCAAACCTTGATCTAAGGTTAGTACACCCTACTAACTTACCCTAGCAATAAATCTAGGTTTTTCCTTATGAAATATGATTCTTGTTAGTCTGTTTTATGCCTTGCAAATGTGGCATCTATAATAAATATAAACAAGATAAAGAAAGAGTAGGGATGTTTGGATGGAGGTTGGATACGGCGATTGGATGCCGAATGTGTGATATATGATGTGTGGGATGTGGATTGGAAAATGGAGGATGGGCATTGTACAAATAACAAACTTACCCTTGTGTGATTGAATGGAAATTATGCATTAAAAAGAAGGAGATAAACTACTAAGAAATAACGTATGAAAGTGTTTGACAAAATGCCTAAACTATGAATAAATGATCTCAATGAAGGATATAGAAATGGGTTTTATGCATGCGTTCTTATAAATGATCAATTGATCAAATGTTATGCAAACTACTTATGTTACTTATGTTCATATCATGAATTGAATTATAATGTCATATTTGGTTATTTCCATTATCATGATTGTCACTATGGACACGTACACGAACACGCATGATAGCATGAATCGAGATTTCAAGAGCATGTGCATATAATAAACAACAAGAAAATATTGCATGTCAAGGAGGTTGGTAGCCCAGGGGGGATTCGGGTACTAACCTCTGGCTCACAAGAAAACCCTGCATTGCATAACAAGGAGGTTGGTAGCCCAGGGACATTCGGGTGCTAGCCTCTGGCTCACAAGTGCATTTCATAACAAGGAGGTTGGTAGCCCAGGGACATTCGGGTGCTAGCCTCTGGCTCACAAGTGCATTTCATAACAAGGAGGTTGGTAGCCCAGGGAGGATTCGGGTACTAACCTCTGGCTCACAAGTGCATTGCATATCAAGGAGGTTGGCAGCCCAGGGAGATTCGGGTGCTAGCCTCTGGCTCACAAGTTTACAAGATGGAGGTTTACAAGATGATGATCATGCATTCATGCATGCACGCATACATGATTTCTACGAGGCATACCGGGACATGACAAGGGTTTTCAAGCATGAGTTTTATCGGCATTTTCGCATTCATGTACGCACGTCAGGATGCTTGTATTGTGTCATGCCCTATACTGTTTCCTTGTGATGTTTCTATTACTGCTTGTATGATGTTACTATTATGTGTTTTTTTTTATTGTTGTTATGGTCTGCTAGTAGCTTGTACTCGCTGAGTATTCCATGCTCAGCCGTACTTTCATGTCGGCAGGTACTGAGGGAGCCCTCGACCCGGAGCCTTGGGTCGAGGAAGAGTATACAGAGGAGAGAGAGTCGGCTATCCCATTACAGTCTCAGGCGGACCGAGACCTCGATGCGTGGCCATACCTCGACTACTGTTGAGGGGAGAGTATGAGAGGGTTTGGTGTATTTTGATATTTTGATATTTTGATAGGTGGGCCTGTCCACCTTAGGCTTAGACATGTCTTGTATTTATGTTAACTTGGAATACTATTTTGGATCATCAGAAGAAATGAAAATTTGTTTACGCTTCCGCATATATGATAGCTTCCGTGCTCTGATTATCGTTATGAGTACTATATTTTATCTTGTGCATTGCAGGATGGTTTGATAGGTTCGCAGTGTGACACCTAAAATATCCCTAAACTCCTAGGGGGTATTTCGGGGCGTTACATAAACTATCACCTACCCATAGAACATGAAGGAAAAATAAGGAAATGAAAGAAAATGAAAACTCATCCTCTCCCTTTTAAGGTGGTTCATTTACACCATTATTAATGATGTAATGTTGCTCTAAAGAATGTTAGGGAGGGGATGAGCTTTCATAAAAAATTCTAGAAAGAGGACTAGAATCTCAAAAGAAAACAAAATGAAAAAGAGAGGTATAGCTTTAGCTTCCACTCTCTATGGGCCTACCCATATCCACACTTGTGGGTACATAAAAAAGAAGAAAATATGTACATGGAAAGGAAAAGAAAAAAGGAGCATCTCCTTGCCTTTGATATGGGGTCCCTCTACACCATTAGATTGGTGTAGAGAGGCCCAACTATGCTTGAGAAATGAGAGATCAAGAAGAGAGAACCAAATAAAAAAAAAAGATGAGAAAGAAGAGAAAATGAAAGGATGAGTGCCTACTCCTCCAAGAATTCTCCTTCAATGCTCCAAGTGGTAGGGTTTTAGAATCCACAAAGGAAGAGAGTTAGTGAAGAACTCTAAGCTTTTAGTCTTAGAATTCTTTCCAAACTCTAAACTTTAGTTTCTTCTCCCTTCTTCAAACTCAAGAGAAACACAAGTGGGTGGGAACCTTCTAGGGGTCTTGAGGGATGGATCTAAGGGGCTAAGGGATTGGTATTTATAGGAAAACTAAGAGGTTGGGTTGTGTCTTTTACATGGGGGATAAAAGGAGCTAGTGGGTAAAGACTTGAGTGTTGTAAGGTGAGTTGATAGATTGAGTGTTGTAAGGAGTGTAAGAGAGTTGGTGGGTTGAGTGAACTATGGGTTATATGGGTATGGGTTGTAGGATATAGGGTGTAAGAGAGGTATAAGAGAGTAGGTGGGTTGAGTGAACTATGAGTTATATAGGTATGGGTTGATGTAAGAGAGTTGGTGGGTTGAGTGAACTATGGGTTATATGGGTATGGGTTGTTGGATATAGGGTAGGTGGATATGGATATGTGGATTAGGTCTTATGGATCATGGGTTATTAGTAGATGGGTCATGGGTTATGATTATTGGACTTTGACTATGACATTTGGGCTTGGGCTATGGAAATAGGCTTTGGCTTAGACAATTGGGTGATTGGGTATTTGGGCTTGACTACTTGGGTTGGGTAATAAAATTAGGTAATTGGGTTTGATTGAGTTGTCTAGGTATAAGTTTGGTCAAATGGGCTTGGGCCTTGGGTATACCTAGGGCTTACTAAGATTAGGCTATGGTTACCTAGGGTTTGGGTTTAGGACTACCTAGGGTTAACTAGGGTCTTAACTAGGATTTAGTCCTATGGTTAAGGGTTTACCTAGGGTTTGGAACTAGGGTTGATCTAGAGTTTGGACCATAGCTAAATTAATTAACCACGGTTAAGGGGGTGTAAAAATAGGGTGCTGACAGCTGCCCCTCTTTGTCGGAGAATGCCAGGTTGGCGATTGAACGGCAAAGACTGGAAACATCCTATTTTTACACCGAGATGAATGTTTGGAACGATGCATGTTGTGCAAATGACGAGTGTGGTGAAGTGATAAATACTACTGCTAGAGGATAGCGAGTAGCAGAGGAAGAACATAAATGTAGAGATGGCATGGCCCTAAGGCGCTGGCCGGAAGAAAATGTCGCTCGGAAGCGGCGAAAAGGATCGATCGAAACAACGTTTCCCGGGGGATATTAGCCGGATCGATGGGAGGACACACCGGGTGTCGAGAACACAGGAGGTGTTGGGCATTCCGGGTGTCGACAAAGTGTGTTATGTCGACGCTCACCTGAGATGCTAAGGACACACGGGGTGTCACAGAGGGGGACATGCAGGAGGTAGTGCTGCAGTATGACGAGGTTGTCACGGAGCACACAGGATGTCCGGCATGCGAGCTGTCAACAAAATGTATTATGTCAATGCTCACCTGGGATGCCAAGGACACACGGGGGTGTCACAGAGGGGGGACATGTAGGAGGTGGTGCTGCAGTATGACGAGGTTGTCACAGAGCACACAAGATGTCCGGCATGCGAGGTGTCGACAAAATGTATTATGTCGATGCTCACCTGGGATGCCAAGGACACACGGGGGTGTCACAGAGGGGGACATACGGGTGATGTACACTGTAAAGGTACACACGGGATGTCGGGTTGATTGGAGGCGTGATACCGGATTTGATTTTGATATGAATGAGTGGCACTGAGTTTGATCATGTTTGAATGATGCTGAAGAGTTTAATCATGCAGGGGATAAAGGCGAGGATGTTTTCCCATGACTCTATTGACTGCAACTTGTTGGGGAGGTGTGGAAACGGCTTTTTCCGCTTTACCTGTCGGGGAGTCTTAGTGCAGGTTGGTTCAAACAGATTTTGATACCCGGAGTTTACTTGTTTTTGAAAATCTTTTCAGGAAAAGTGTAGAAGATTTTTGTAAAGATTTTGATTTTGACAAAAGCGTGTTTAGTTAGCTTTTCAGATTTGTCAGTAAATTGCCTTTGTTCAGGCTTATGGGATTTTGTGGGTTCCGTTTCATTCTTGGAGAGCTGAGTACGATTCAGAGCAGGATACTACTGTTACGGGCTGAGGACCCTGGCTGGGGAGAAACTTTTGGAAGACTTCTGGACCCTTGCTGGGGAAGAGCGTTATTGAGAGGCTGTCGGAGGATTTTGCTGGGGGATCCATTGGGGATTGGAAGATTGTTATAGCCTGATACTGAGGATTCATTGAGGAGTAGGGCTCTGTTATAAACTACTGCCAGGGAATCTGGGGCCTTCCAATCTGCTGGGAATTTCCCAATGTTTGCCCTTCTGTTGGGGAGATGCTTTTAGGAGGATTCTTTGTTGAAGAATGCCTTGAGTAGATTGCCTGCTGGAGATATTCTCTGATGGAATCTCTGTTGGGGGTACTGATCCGTTGAGCCCAGTGAGACTGATCGCTGCCGGATCTTATTGTCAAACTAATTTTCAGCTCTTCTTCCCCTTTTTTACCCTTGGAATGACCAAGTCATGGGGTTCGCATAATTTTTGCGTGATGAGGCCGTTGTTGGTTTTCCTCATGCCTGCAAAACTGATTAATTTTGTCCCCTTTTTGCCCCCAATCGCAAGACTAGGTCTGGGAGTCGTGTAACTTTTGCGCAATGAGGCCGTTTCCGGTTTTCACTCATGCCCGTGATTTGTTTGAGGGTTCGGATCTTCTCCCTTCACTGCCCTGATAGACATTCGCTGGGGATTGATATTCCACTGGGGATATAGGTGTGATATGGCACCTGTACTCGCAGTTTCTAGGAGATCTGGGAGGACTTAGAATAGGACGAAACATTGGCTAGGGGACCGAAGTTTGGGACACCCTTAAATTTTGGTTGCAACTGACTTGCATGAGGGTTTTCTGTTGAAGATAAATTTTTCGTTGAGCTCCACTAGGGATTGTCCTCTTTGGTAGAGGTTGATTGTTTTGAGATTCTTTCCTGTTTTTTTTTTTTGGGAAGAGTTTTTAGGAGAAGTTGATCTTGTTGGGGGGAAAGCCCGGAGAGATTATTTTTGCTCATAGGGCCCCTAACTTGGAAAATGTTTCAATTTCTATTTTGGAGTTTCCTTTGATGGAATATTTTTGAAACTTGATGTCAACTCCGTCGTGAAAATTGGGAGAATTTGTCTCTGTTTGGGGAGTGACTCTGTGAGAAAAAAGTTGTTCCTGTGGAGAGAGTTTTACGAAGAGGAAAAGATTCTGAGGGGGTAAGTCCCTTTTTGCGACCGCACCTGATTTGTCAGGTTGCCTACGTACCCTTTGCAGGATCAGGTCATGACGTAATTCAAGCAAATGCCCCAACTGGACGAGGGAGGGTGTCCCTGAAAGGTTTTTGTGAGAGAAAGGCTGTTAGGCTCGAAGGGCTAACTAGCGTATTTCATTGATTTTTGTAAAAAGCGGTACATTATTGGGGGTAAGGAGTGTGCCAATGACGGCCTCCTGTCATTTCCCGGAGATCCTACGAGTACAAAGTGCCTGTCAGACCTAGACCCTAAGCGTAGTATCGTTTAACTTTGTCCATGTTGACGGGCTCTGAGAGGTCTTCGTCATCCATACGTCCGAGTCGTAGGGCACCGCCAGAGAATTTGTCTCGGACTATGTATGGGCCTTCATAATTGGGTGTGAACTTGCCCCTCGAGTCAGGACGGTTTGACAATATCTTCCGGAGAACCAGGTCACCGATCTCAATACTACGGGGCTTGACTTTCTTGTTAAAAGCCCTAGCCATACGCCTCTGATAGGCTTGAGAATGATTCATAGCTTTCAGTCGTCGTTCTTCAATCAAGTTCAGCTGTTCATACCGGGTTTGTGCCCATTCTGATTCTGATATTTCTGCTTCTATTAACACGCGAAGTGATGGAATCTCTACCTCGATGGGGAGGACTGCTTCCATACCATAGGCCAAAGAAAATGGTGTTGCCCCTGTTGAAGTTCTGATGGACGTTCTGTAGGCCATGAGAGCGTATGGGACCATCTCATGCCAGGCAGAATAATTGGTTGCCATCTTCTCAATGATCTTTTTCAGATTCTTATTGGCTGCTTCCACTGCTCCATTAGTCTGTGGCCTGTATGGTGTGGAGTTATGATGTTGAATCTTGAATTTTTGGCAGAGATCAGTCATCCCCTTATTGCAGAAGTTGAGAGCATTGTCTGTCACAATCTCGAATGGGACACCATATCGGCAGATGATGTCTCTCTTCAGGAAACGCTGAACCACAGAGGCTGTGACGTTGGCATAAGAGGATGCCTCGACCCATTTCGTGAAATAATCGATTGCAACCAGGATGAATCGATGTCCGTTAGATGCTTTCGGAGCTATGGATCCGATGACATCGATGCCCTAAGTAGAGAAAGGCCAAGGAGCAGTTAGATTGTGTAGCCTTGTCGGCGGTGCATTGATCTTATCAGCATAAATCTGGCACTGGTGGCATTTCTGTACATGCTTGCAACAATCCGCTTCCATAGTAGACCAGTAGTAGCCCAGTCTGAGAATTTTCTTAGATAACATCATCCCGTTCATGTGTGGGCCGCAAGTTCCTCCATGAATTTCTTCAACTACCTGTGCTGCTTCACTGACATCGAGACATCTGAGCCATATCAAGTTTGGCGATCTCTTGTATAAAATGCCCCCTGATAGGGCAAACTGGATAGCCAGTCTTCTGATTGCCCGACGGTCTATTTTTGTGGCATCGAGAGGGAAGGTCCCGTCCTCGAGGTACTGCTTGATGTCTGCATACCAAGGCTTGTTGTCATTCACTGTGTCCAGCTCGAGGCAGTAGACAGGCTGATCCTGTTGCTGAATTTCAATTGGCCAGAGCATGATGCCCCTGAGAATCTGTACCATAGAGGCGAGAGTAGCCAATGCGTCGGCAAATCTGTTATGGTTCCTGGATCGGTGACTGAAACTGATTCTTCTGAATCGAGTGATTAGTACATTGAGATAGGCTAGGTATGGGACCAGCCTGGCTTCTCGGATGGCCCAAGATTCATTTGCCTGACAGATTACCAGAGATGAGTCCCCGTAGATGTCTATTTCCTCAATTCCGATACCCAGGGCTTCTTTTAGTCCGGCTATGCATGCTTCGTATTCTGCTTCATTGTTGGAGCATCTGAATTTCAACTTTATAGAGATAGGGAGATGTGCCCCCTTGGATGAGATTAGGACTGCTCCAGCCCCATGTCCATGACTGTTGGCAGCTCCGTCAAAGTATAACTCCCAGCCGGAGTATTCTTGCTCTTCTATTTCTGCGTACAGGATAGCTTCATCCGGAAACTGATCATGTACAGACACATAGTCTTGTGTTGGGCTGTGGGCCAAGTGATCTGCAATCGCCTGCCCCTTGATTGACTTTTGAGTCATGTATGTAATGTCGAATTCAGACAACATCATAAGCCATCAGGCAGTCCTTCCGGTAGTGGCTGGCTTTTCCAGTAGATATTTGAGTGGGTCCATTCGGGAGATCAGGATTACCGGGTAGGAAAGCAGATAGTGCCGAAGACACTGAGTAGCCCAAACCATTGCCAGACATGTTTTCTCCAGCAGGCTATACCTTTCTTCGTACTCTAGTAAACGCTTACTGATGTAGTAAATGGCCTGTTCTATTCTGCCTGTCTCGTCATGCTGTGCCAAGACGCACCCCATAGAGGTTTCTTGTACTGAGATATAAAGTAGTAGGAGTCGTCCCGGCGTAGGAGGCACAAGTACTGGAGGGTTGAGAAGATACTGCTTTATCCTGTCAAAGGCTTCTTGGCATTCAATTGTCCAAACTGTCGGTGTATTCTTCCGAAGAAGCTTGAATATCGGTTCGCAGATCGGAGTGAGCTGAGAAATAAATCGACTGATGTACTGAATTCGGCCCAGGAAATCACGGATCTCCTTTTCAGTTTGGGGTGCTGGCATCTCGATGATGGCTCTGGCTTTAGCTGGATCGACATCAATGCCTCTTTTACTGACTATGAAGCCGAGGAGCTTTCCTGATGAGGCTCCAAAGACACATTTGGCTGGGTTCAGTCTTAGGCCGAATTCTCTGAGTCTGTCACAGAGTCTTTTTAGATCTTCAGGGTGTTGCCTGGCAGTAGGTGATTTGACGATCATGTCATCTACATAAATTTCAGCTATCTTGTGGATCATGTCATGGAAAAGTGCCGTCATGGCCCTCTGATAGGTTGCCCCTGCGTTTTTGAGTCCGAATGGCATGACCTTGTAGCAGAACGTGCCCCAAGGTGTGATGAAGGAAGTTTTCTCCATATCTTCTTCTGCCATTCTGATTTGGTTATACCTAGAGAAACCATCCATGAATGAGAGCATCTCGTGCCTTGCAGTATTGTCGACTAGGATATCAATGTGCGGGAGAGGAAAGTTGTCCTTAGGGCTAGCCTTATTCAGATTCCGATAGTCGATGCACATCCGAACTTTTCCATCCTTTTTGGGTACTGGTACGATGTTTGCCAACCATTCTGGATAGTTTGCTACTGCCAAGAAGCCTGCATTGATCTGCTTTTCTACCTCTTCTTTGACTTTTTGTGACCATTCGGGCCTCATCCGTCTCAGTTTCTGCTTAACCGGTCTGACATCCGGGTTCAGGGGCAGTCTGTGTACCACCAACGCTGGGTCTAGGTCAAGCATGTCTGCATATGACCAGGCAAAGACATCACTATAACTTTTCAGGAAGCAGATCATATCTGTTCTTTGCTGTGGGCTCATAGTTGTGCCAATCTGAATCAGCTGAGGGTTGTCTTCGGAACCCAAGTTTACTGTCTCGGTATCCTCGATGTTCGACTGTAGTAGCCCTTCACTGCGTTCTAGCAGGTCCAAAATCTCCTGAGGCGGTACCTCATCCTGTTCTGTTTCCTGCTCTGAGTCATACTCAACTTCTGAAAGCTCAAGGAGGGTTTGAGGGGTAGCCTTGTCGGAGGCGATTTCCTGGCAAATCATTAAGCTTAGTTTAGCATGCTTATGTTTTTGTGTTTTGTTGGCTTCAGGACACTAGGCCTTCCAAGGGAAGAGTCCGTGTGATTTCGTCATTAGCCGAATGCAAATGTTTTTGAAAAACATGTTTTTGAGTCAAAACTCCAGATTTTCATTAAAAAAAGTGGGCTGTTTACAAAATTGACTCAACAAAATAAAAAAGAGGCCTACAGTTGGCCAACATTTTAGATTTTTACAACGAGAGCAAAGAGAGATAGATTAAGGAGAAGAGGGGAATGATACTGCATCACTGCTTGTTCTGACCAACTTTCCCTGCACTGTGCTTTCCCTGGCCCTGTGCGGCCTCGATGGTGAGAGCCTCAGTCCACCAACGGATTAGTGGCTGGCGACTGGATGATGCTTCTGTGCTGTTGGAGATGGTGCACACCTGTTCTCCCGCTGAATATTCTGCTTCTGCTTCTGCATCTTCAACAGTCAGCTCTTCAAACATCCGGGCGACGCTGAATACCTCCGGTTCGGGAATCCCTGAAGATTCGGTGCCGGGTTGAGGGTTAGGGATATTGATGGCTGGTGCAAGAGGGGTTTCTAGGTTGGTTTCAAAGATTCCGACGGGGAAAGTTATGGAAATGTGGGGTCGGGGTTCAGGTTTTGCCGACTGTCTACTTTTCTTTGTCAGCTTGTTGAGATAGTCCTCATACTTGGGCTTGTATCCCAATCCAAACGGAGGTGTGTAACGTGGAGGCACATATCTCTTCTTCATACCCTGGTTCTTAACACCCAGGCCTAGACCCGGCTGGTAATTCATCTTTGCCATCATTTTGATAAAGGGAGGTATTGTTTGTTTGCTCTGCTGTTCCACTTGGGCGATAGAGCTGACCTGCTCAAACTGATAGGTCATGAAAGCTGTACCTTGCCCTAGCTCCTGGATGTCCCCGAAGGAACTTGCCAACTCCTTCAGATGGAATGACGACTAGTTGGTCGTCCTGTATGAACTTGATTCTTTGGTGCAGAGAGGAGGGGATGGCACCGGCCGAATGAATCCACGGCCTCCCTAGGAGTAAGGTGAATGAGGCAGGTACATTCACAACTTGGAAATTTGTCAAGAACTGAGCCGGTCCAACCCTGATGGTCAGGTCAATATCACCCAAGTTCTGCCTGGTGGTATTATCAAAAGCCCTTATAGTCATAGGTCTCTTCTTAACTTGGCTGGTACTCAAACCCAGGCTTTGCAAGGTGGAGAGTGTACAAACATTTAGGCCGGAGCCATTGTCGATCAGTACCGAAGATAATGTCCTGTCCATACACTGAACTGTAATATATAGGGCTTGAGTATGATCTCTGTCTCCATCCGATATTTCCTCTTCAGTAAAGGAGATGATTCGTGATTCTAGCACTTGCCCCACCATCTGCCCTAGTTTCTCAGGCGAGATGTCTGGTGTTACATGGGCGTTGTTAAATACCCGGAGAAGTTGCTTTCTGTGATGCTCTGAAGTCAAGAGAAGGCCCAAGATAGAGATTTGTGCCTGAGTTTTGCCCAACTGCTGGGTAATATTGAATTCTTCTGCTTTTTCTAATATTTTTAGTAGGAGAGCCGAATCTGCTGTTTCCTTTTCTGGTTCTGCTACCCTTGCTTTTTCTTTACCCTTTTCTTTCACTGGCTCAATCGCCGGAGGTTGATACACCCGACCGGATCGGGTGAGGTTGGCTATGTACTCACTTTCCAGGATGAGAGATTGAGGGGCAGGTACATGATTAAGGTTGAAAGGCTGGGAAGGGATGTAAGGGATTTTGACTGGTCCAGAGGATGTTGAGGCCTTGGCTGAAGCGGTGGGCCAACTGGCAGGACAGGGAATTGTGTAAACAATTTGCTCTTTCTCTGATTCCAGAGCGGGGAGTTGTATTGGGGTCTGGATGGCCTGAACATTAGATTGTGGCAGAGGGATTATAACTGGGGGTCGGTACGAGGGCCTGATGATGCCATCATCGACTGCTGGTGCGCTGAGTCTAGGTTGCCCTGCCCCGGGCTCTTCCCATTCAATAAAGTTAACTTGGTTGTTATGTGGGGGCAGTGGCACCTGGTCGATACTGATGTTGCTGGGAGCTAGTTCGACCTTACCTGTATCCAGGAGATCCTGGATAGCGCACTTCAGACCAATGCAGTAATCGGTTGCATGGCCCGGGCCTCTATGAAAGGCGCAGTGTTGGTTGACATCGTAATTCTTGTTCCTCTTGTCTGGTGGTAAAAGAGGGGTAGGGCCTCTTAGTTCGAGAAGGCCCTGCTTGGTTAGGAAGTCCAAAAGCTGACTGAGTGTGTAAGGGAGAGGGGTAAAGGTCCTGGGGGGACGGGTTTGCCCCTGGTTCTGTTTAACCGGCCGGGTGTTTCCAGGTACTGGCTGTTGCTGAGCGGCCGGAGCTGGTAATCTGATTGGCGCTGCGGGAGCCACCAAGTTAACATTTTCTTTTCTTTTCTGGTCTCTGTGACCGTTGTTTCTGCTGGTTGAAGCTGCTGTCGCTTTGAGGGGAGCAAGCCCTAGGCTGGAATGAATGGCTCCACTCTGTATTGCTGCCTCAATACGGGCACCTGTTTTAACTATTGTGCCAAAGTCTACAACCGGTAGAGTGACCATTAGTGTAGAGTAGGGCTGCTTCAGCGTGCCCAAAAATATGTTTGCCAGCTCTTCCTTGGGGATAGGGGTGATGACTTTTGCTGCCATTTCTCTCCACCGGGTGGCATATTCTAGGAACGACTCATTATTCCGCTGGTACATCTGTTCCAATTGGCTTCGCTGAGGCCGAAGCTCCTGATTAAAAGAGTATTGCTCTACAAAGGCATCCATGGCGTCCTGCCATGTCTTGATTCTCTGTTTATCGATCGACATCCACCAGGCAAGGGCTGCCCCCTTCAGACTTTTCTGGAAATACTGTATGAGCAAAGGCTGATTCTTGTTATATGGGAGCATGTCCCCCAGGTACATCTGCAAATGTTGCTTGGGACAGCCCGAGCCGTCATATTTATCGAAGTCAGGTACCTTGAATCCGGGGGGAATAACATCTCCAGAGGAGAAAGTCAGGTCCTCCAATGATAGGGTGGGATTGGCAGATGCCTCTCTCATTCTTCTCATTTCCTCTTTCATCTGTTTTATCTCTTCATGTTGGTCCTTGAGGGACGGTGTAGGGTCGGAAGACGATGGCCTGTCCTGATTGACATGTGATGCCTTAGGCTGCTCGTCATACTGGTCATACTCCTCTCCTCCTCCGCCTGTCGCGGGTGTAAGGTTGGGAATAATGATAGGGGTAGGCTGCTCTGGGTGAGGCTGATCGGGGGCTTCATTGGTAGGGTTTCGGTTAGAAGGTTCATCGGTTCGGGCACCAATAAGAATATTCAGGGACTCCAGAACTCGGTCCAACTTGTTCTGCATAGCTACAATATCCCGGTCATGCGACTGTACCAGTTCCTCGATCCTCTGTTGATGGTCTGATGGTTCTGTCATTGCTTCTGAGCTGCTTTCTATCGGGCCGGTGTAGGGTACAATCTCCGTGACTGGTATTTCTGTGAGGACTGCTTCTGCGACTTCTGCGAGAATCGCAGTCAGAGAACGAGTCATGGGTCGGCTCATGCAGACTGAAAAAATGCAACGACTAAACATGAATATGCATGAGGGAGAGAAATGATGCTAAAAAAAAGATTTTTCATTGATTGCAGTGATTGAGTGAGTGTGATACAGGACTGACTCAATAAAACAAAAAGGACTCAACCCTAGGCAGGCCCATCGGGGATGGCAAAGTCAAGCGGTCGGGGCACGCCGTCACAGTCCATGACCTGTTGTTGGAGGGATATAATTTCGACCTCCATACGCTCGATTGTCTCCGAGGCATTGTACATATGGGATCCGTACTGTCGGATCCGACTGGTCATCTCCTCCTTCGCACTATCAAGCTGTTCCTGATGGAAGTGCAACTGGGCCCGAAGGACGGAGTTCTCTCTGATATCACCCCTGTGTCTCTTCCGCAAGGATCGGACTGTGTGCTCGAGGTGGTCAACCTGCTCCTGCATGGCTATGAGTTCGCGGTTCTGCTCCGCTTCCTGCTGCCTGAATGCGCGCTGGGCTCGTCTAAGCTGTTTTTCTCTCTCCTGGATCTGTAGCTGCCTTTCCAAGAAGAAGTCTGTCCAGGGAACCGCCATGTCAGCTATGGGTATGGTTCCTCGAGATGGGGCTGCAACTGGTGTAGGCAGTTCCCTAGGCGCTGGCATGCCGGGTGGAAGGTCAGGATTTTCTACCCATATACGGTATGCAGAATCAGTTGGTGGTCCAGTTGTGACCACAAAATCTGGCCATTTGTCCCTTCTGGAGCTTCGCCAATCTGCTTGGAATCGGCGGGTGAGGCATTCAGATTGCACTGTGAAATTGACGAAATCATTCTCCAGGTCGTCTATTACTGGTATGCGCTGAGGGAGTCCAAACTGGCGGAGGACTCGAAGTGGTACATAGGCTGCAGAGCCGGTGAGTCCTGCTAGGACCATACATCGTCTTCCTGCTATGACGACGCGTGGTAGTTGTCTGCGAACCAGCCACACGCATTCCTATGTGATCTGCTTCTCTGTCAAGTCTTGGAGAAGCCGGTAGAGAGTCTTAACATCCGAAGTCACGATCTCGCCCTGATTCTGTGAAATCTTCCTGGGCAGGCTGTATGCATCTCGAGGTACGTCGGGTACCGGTAAGATGGTGGGCAGGTGTGAGACCATCCACAGATGTAAAAGCGGTGCACTGGCGTGGAAGACGCCCTTTCTGCGTCCTGCTGCAAGGTTGAGAGCCCTGAGTAACTCTGCAAGAATGACTGGGACAACCGTCTTTGATTCCCGCATGTCGTCGATTATCCCTGTCAGTACTGAGTCGGCGAAGGCGCGACTTTTCGGGAGCACCAGTTGTGACATGATGATCAGTGTGAAGGCATTGAGACCAGGGATCTCAGTTTCTAGGGAGTCAGGGTCCCACTTGGGCCGGTACAATTTCTCAAGAAATTCAATAGGCACCCTGTCGTAAGTGCCGCTAGGATCGTACTGCAAGGAGGCAGGCCTGATTCGTAAGAATCGTGAGAGATCTGCCTGAAAGTTTGCCTTGTAGCGTGGTACTATGGCATCACCTTCCATGTTTAAGCCGAGAATGCGTTGTATCTCCTCCAGTGTTGGACACAACTCGTTCTTACCGAAACGGAATACCATATAGGTAGGGTTCCAACACTGGACGGCAGCATTAATGAGGCGCCAATCTGTCTTAACCATGGACAGGTCTAGGGTGTTACCCAATCTGTAGTACTGGGCCCAAGTGAGACGCTGATCCTGACTCAGTGCCTCAATCTTCTCACGGAGGGCCGGATCACATGCCCCCTGAGAGGTCAGGTGCATGGGTCTAGGAGGCTGACCATTTGACGGAACAATCTCTTACGGACCTGCCATCTACCCTGGACAAATATACAGACTCTGTGTAAGTGTACGGTGTATGAAATGCAAATGATGCAATTTTTTATTTTATTTTTATTTTTTCATTAGGGTGTGACATGACACATGTATCCTGATAGGGCAATTGGACAGGGGTCCGGTATGCTTTACCCGGGTTGTAGGGAACCAGGGGCCTATAAGGACAAGGCGGGGGATAGGTCTAAATGAAGACCTATACGCCGAAGATTTGAACCACATGTGCTATGTCCAGAGATGGGGTAGGATGTGTTTTATTACAAGCACAAATTTGGCTCATCACATGCCCCTGGGTGAGTGCTTATCCGGGTAGGATATATCCGGGTAATCAACCCTGATTGGGACAGGTATAGGGTGCAAGCAGGTTAGGGTTTAGAGTATCCCTCCAGGTGGGGCTGCTTGTAGACTATACCCTAGCCTAAGCTATATGTATGCATGTTGGGGTAATGCAGGGTGTTCCTAAAGGATGGGGGGATCACTTAACACCGTATATGCGACTCCCTGGTATAGAACATACCTGGGACGATTGGTGTAAGCGGGAGCGTTCAGAATCCTTCCCTGAGAGTAGTCACCCAGCAGGAGTAATTCCGCGGACCTCCAAGACTGTTAAGCCCCTGTCACTGAGGATAGTCATCCAACAGCCGTGAGCGTAATAAGCCTGTCTAATGGGTATTGGGTTGTTACACTAGTATGCTATGCATGAAATACACTATACAAGAAACATCCCAAAAAGTATAAAGAATCAACACTTAATTAAATACTTAGGTATTTTAATTAATTTTGAGATCATTTGGCTAAAATTTAAGTTTCGGCTTGAACCTCATCGCCAGCAGAGTCGCCAGAGCTGTGAGCATGGGATCTTCCTACCCACTTTCACAATTATATGTTTTGACTTGAGTCGCCACCTATTCATTCTTAGGGATAGGTCCCGGGTATTTGTTTGTTTGGATAAGGCAAATGATCTAATCAGAGTTAGGGTAAGTGGTTCGATTAAGCCCTGAGGAAGGTGTTGGGCACCCCAAGACCCCCGTTTTATAACGGTTACCTACTCCCTAAACTTAAGCCAATTATAATCTCAAAGTTTAATTAGAATGTCCAAAGTTTTTAAGTGAGTGCTAATCCAAGAAAAATAGAAAGCTAGATGGCTAGGGTCGAACCCGAGTTGGGTTGCCTACGTACTCACATGGTGAGATCAGACCGAGCGTAGTTCTGGCACATGAGCCCGTGCCGAGGCTAGGGGGAAGTGTGTGTGTGCATAGGGTGGTCAAAGGGTCTAGCCTAGAAGGCTATGGTTTAGTTGACCGGGGAGGTCAAGTGCACAAGTGTTAAGTCTAACCGCGGTTAGAGGAGATTTAACTATGGTTAGGTGAGCTAACCAAAGCTAAAGAGGTCCTACAAGTCTCTTTTTGGTTTTTTGTATTTTTATATTTTTTGGGATTTTGGAGATATTTGAATGTTTTTGGTATTTTGGTTATATTTGCATGTTTTTGGTATTTTGATTATATTTGAATGTTTTTTTTTGGGTATTTTGAGATTTTATTATGTTTTTGGTATTTTGAGCTTTTATCATGTTTTTTTGGATTTTCATATAGGTAGGGTTTTGAAAACTTAGCTAAAGTCACATTTAATCCAAGAGTTTGGCTAAAAGATTATATTTTAAGACATAAAGAGGGATGTGCCTTATGAATGTAAATGGTCTATTGCCAACACCTATTTTGTTGAATTAGTGTTGATAATAGATCAAATATCATTGTCTTTGGTATGAGACATTTTTAAAATGTCCTCTTTAAGTCCTTAAACTATCATTTATTTTAAGTCCTTAAACTATCACCTACCCATAGAACATGAAGGAAAAATAAAGAAATGAAAGAAAATGAAAACTCATCCTCTCCCTTTTAAGGTGGTTCATTTACACCATTATTAATTATGTAATGTTGCTCTAAAGAATGTTAGGGAGGGGATGAGCTTTCACAAAAAATTCTAGAAAGAGGACTAGAATCTCAAAAGAAAACAAAATGAAAAAGAGAGGTATAGCTTTAGCTTCCACTCTCTATGGGCCTACCCATATCCACACTTGTGGGTACATAAAAAAGAAGAAAATATGTACATGGAAAGGAAAAGAAAAAAGGAGCATCTCCTTGCCTTTGATATGGGGTCCCTCTACACCATTAGATTGGTGTAGAGAGGCCCGACTATGCTTGAGAAATGAGAGATCAAGAAGAGAGAACCAAATAAAAAAAAAAAGATAAGAAAGAAGAGAAAATGAAAGGATGAGTGCCTACTCCTCCAAGAATTCTCCTTCAATGCTCCAAGTGGTAGGGTTTTAGAATCCACAAAGGAAGAGAGTTAGTGAAGAACTCTAAGCTTTTAGTCTTAGAATTCTTTCCAAACTCTAAACCTTACTTTCTTCTCCCTTCTTCAAACTCAAGAGAAACACAAGTGGGTGGGAACCTTCTAGGGGTCTTGAGGGATGGATCTAAGGGGCTAAGGGATTGGTATTTATAGGAAAACTAAGAGGTTGGGTTGTGTCTTTTACATGGGGGATAAAAAGAGCTAGTGGGTAAAGACTTGAGTGTTGTAAGGTGACTTGATAGATTGAGTGTTGTAAGGAGTGTAAGAGAGTGTAAGAGAGTTGGTGGGTTGAGTGAACTATAGGTTATATGGGTATGGGTTGTAGGATATAGGGTGTAAGAGAGGTGTAAGAGAGTAGGTGGGTTGAGTGAACTATGAGTTATATAGGTATGGGTTGATGTAAGAGAGGTGTAAGAGAGTTGGTGGGTTGAGTGAACTATGGGTTATATGGGTATGGGTTGTAGGATATAGGGTAGGTGGATATGGATATGTGGATTAGGTCTTATGGATCATGGGTTATTAGTAGATGGGTCATGGGTTATGATTATTGGACTTTGACTATGACATTTGGGCTTGGGCTATGGAAATAGGCTTTGGCTTAGACAATTGGGTGATTGGGTATTTGGGCTTGACTACTTGGGTTGGGTAATAAAATTAGGTAATTGGGTTTGATTGAGTTGTCTAGGTATAAGTTTGGTCAAATGGGCTTGGGCCTTGGGTATACCTAGGGCTTACTAAGGTTAGGCTAGGGCTACCTAGGGTTTGGGTTTAGGACTACCTAGGGTTAAGCTTAGGGTTAACTAGGGTCTTAACTAGGGTTTAGTACTATGGTTAAAGGTTTACCTAGGGTTTGGAACTAGGGTTGATCTAGAGTTTGGACCATAGCTAAATTAATTAACCACGGTTAAGGGGGTGTAAAATTAGGGTGCTGACAAGTTATTTTTGGGAGAAATGATTCAGAGACCACAAGAAAGAAAAGGGGAAAAAAGAAGGAAATGATTCAAAGGGAGAGAAGAAAGAACAATAAAGAACAGTGGTGACAGAATGCTTTTCCTTGATGAATCTTTTACTTTCTCTCTCTGTAAATTCATATTGAAAATCTGATTTTTTTTGGAAAATCTTCTCGGAATTAGAAAAAATCTCTCCCCTTCAACAAGGAGAGGTCACCTCTATTTATAGGTGATTAACAAAAATCGTAACTAACTTGTACAGCTGTCATAACCGTTTTTGTAACCGACTTTTAGAGAGAAAATATTGGATTCCATCAAGATAAAGGCGTTTTGTCACTATACCTCCTTTAAGCTTTTATGACCAAAGCTTTTTAGATATATTCTTCAAAGGTTAAAAGCGGTATTCACAATATCCATCTTTTAACAAATTCTATCTAAGCCCTTCAAACCACAACTCATCATCCTCCCCCAAAAGCAATTGGTAACTACATCGTGAAAGCGGGTCATACGCTTTCATGGTGTACTGTCCTACTGAGGTAATATACTAGTATTCAGACAGCAACACTCCTCTAAAGTAATAATCATGATAGCAATAATAATAATAATAATGATAATAATCATCTCAAGTCCAATAGGGAAAGCGTAGGTGCTGGACGAAGACACTCATCCCTTATCTCAAGTCCAATAGGGAAATCGTAGGTGTTGGACGAGGACACTCATCTCTTATCTCAAGTCCAATAGGGAAATCGTAGGTGTTGGACGAAGACACCCTTCCCGTCAGGCCTTAAGAGAAACTGAGGAAAAATTCATCCTCAATGCTTTCTCCCTGACTGTCAGCCCAGGAAGTAATCCATGCTTCACTGGAATAGGTAATGAAGGGAAACAGCCACACTCATTCCCACGGGGAGGTACCAATCCATACCGTTCACCCCTGACAAAACAAATCTTCTTTTTGGCAGAAGTCATCAGAAAGGTATATACAAGGAGGGTACTAATCCATACCACGCCCATCATCATGAGAAAGGCGTTGAAAGCCAGAAAGAGGCACTGAAGCCATATAGAATATCCGAAGGCGTTGAAGCCTGAATCAACATCAAAGGCATTAAAGCCTGAAACAGCATCCAAAGGCGTTAGAGCTCGAAATAGTATCCAAAGGCGTTAGAGCCTGAAATGATATCCGAAGTCGTTAGAGCTTGAAATAATATTCGAAGGCGTTAGAGCCTGAAACAATATCCAAAGGCGTTAGGACCCGAATCTGTGTCAATAGCGTTAAAGGCGCAATAGTTTCAACTTTCATTAGTGACATAAGGATAAAATTGTCATTAATGAGCAAAATCTTTTTTATGAACTAAAAGCATAAGAGCTTAAAATCATTGATCATTAATGACCAAAAATCATCATTATCAGATAAACATGGAATTCTGTTAACCAAATCTCAAAAAGGATTTTAGTATGTGTAATATGTTAGAACGTCCATTGAGCCACGTGTCATTATTTTATTGAATTATGAACAACGTTCTTAAATTCAAAATTTCACAAATCAAGCTTTTCAATAACCATCATCAACAATGGGGACGTTGCATCGCAAAACGGTTGCCAATGTGACTCTTCGTAAGGACTTTTAATTTTTTAATGAATTATGTTCTTATCTTTATCTCTCCTCATTCCCAATCGTTTACAACGCTTCATTTCTCCATGCCTCAAAATTCATCCAATTTCCATGCCTCAACACTCCCCTTGTTGGCTCTTTAAAAGCCCCATTCATCTCAATCCTCTCTCATGCCTCCTTCCCTTTATTTCCTCTCTTTCCTTCACTATTTGAATTGAATATCAATTATGGTCCAGTATACCATGTCGTTGGTATAGCAAGTCGTCGGTGTCTTATCAGCATTATATGTTAGAAGCGGACTGGTCTGAGGACATAGCTATTGTGGTGAAGGCGATTCAGCGGAGTTAATGGCAGCGATTGCACTATTATTCTTTGGTGGTTTAGCGAATTAGCTAGGTGGAGGCAGTGGCAATGGATGGTTGGGTGCTTACGATTACGGTGCCAAATGAGGAGATTAAGAAGCCAGATGTGATGCCCATTTAGAACTCTGGTTGTTAAGAGATGAAAAAATATGAGCAGTGCGAGCATACTTGAGTCCATCGACAGAGACGTTAGAACATGAATCGAAGAAGGAAAAGATCAATTTCTCCTGAAAACACGTAGCACTATTGAAGAAATAAGTTTCTTCCCTTTATTTTTTTATGTTCATCAATAATAAAAATTATTATAATTTTTTGTTTTTATTTGTTTGTTGAGTACAAGTCACACGGTTAGGCAGCAACGCTGGTTAGTTGTTTGGCTTTGATTCTTTACTTTTCTTACTAGCAAATCACTATTCAAGAATGGAGATTCTCCTAAAAACCTGTATCACTATTTAAGAAATGAGTTAATTTATAGTACTACAAGTTGAAATCAGGTTTGTCGTTGGGATGTTTCGTGTCCATGAACCCCCCCCTATGTCATAAGTTGCAATCAGTTTTGTGCAGGCCCTTCGGATACTTGGTTATACAGGCCATCCATCTCCAATAGACGGTGGCTTCCATCTCAACTGCAATGGGAAAGTAGTCATTGATGCACCTACGATGAGGTCAAGGAGGATGTGGGGTAGGCATTAGGCAAGGCTGTTACTTCAGTGAAAATGGAAAGGGCTTATGTGAGACTGGAGATTGCGTTGGCCTACTACACACTGCATGGGTAGTGCCCGAGTGCCACCATCAACAGTGGTCGAGATGACGCTTGGGACTTTGAAATCAGCCCTACATTACTAGAATGTCAGTTTGGTAATTGCCTTCAACCTGCCAGTTTTGATGTGTCGATGGCGATGGCGGTGGCGGTGGTGTTGAATGTGGCATCACCGGGTGCGAGGTTGACTTTATCTTGTGTTGCCAATCAGCATTGGAGGTGAAGCAAGGAGGAAAGGTGGTTAGGTGTAAGAGCGCTTGCTTGCCCATGCAATCGGCCTCTTCCGCGTCCTGGATTTGAGGACGAAGTAGAAAGTCAAAATCCAAGATCAAGTCCAAATGGGCCTTTGATGGCCCAGGTTTTAGGCACGAAGAAAAAATCCCGCAAATCTGAAGTCAAAGTTAAAATGGACCTTACAACCACTAAAATTGGTCCGTCAATAAAAAAATCATAGACCCATCAAATGGATCGGTCCACCAACATCAAAAACTTTTTGGGTTTAAAACCACTAATATAAGTCGGACCCACGGGATCTCCCACCACGCATTTAACTATGTAGTCAAATTAAAGTTTTAATAATAAATATAAATAATATGATAAGTTATGCTTGGCTTAATATAAATCTAAATTATTTTAAATGTTTTTTCTAAGCCTGTGCATCGCACGGGGGTTTTGCTAGTAAAACACAGTTTGAAAGTTTCTATGGATGCCACGTATGTGTTTCTTTTGATGTCACATACAACTCCTTTTCATTTGTGAATCCACATCATCCAACTAAAATTAATAAGTGGGACCCACTCTTTTTACATCTCTCTCATTACACCCCTCAACTTCTTAGTAAAAATAATTAATGAGGGTCATTCACATCCTCTTTATTAGTTTCACATTCAAGCATTTTTCTCTCATATTAATTAACTTCTTATATTTCTCTTATTAAACGTCTTTTAATCTATTCAAACGTTTAATTATTAGAATATGAAGGAACCAAGCGTTTCATTGGCTCATATGTGGTAGTCAGATGAAGTTCTTAGCCCATTCAAATGGGCTGCTTAGCCGTGATAAGCATGAGAGTAGGGGAAGGTGGTGGTGGGACTGGGAGGATGCATGCCAAGGTTAAGGAGTGTTGCCTGCACAAAGGAAACATGAAACAGGGAGACTCCCCCTAACTCAATGGTAATGGAAATGGGGTTGTTCACGCAAATGGGGCTGCTACAGTTGTTGATATATTCAACATATCGAGATTGTTTATGTACACGTGGCAACTTTAAAGGGTTAGGTTTCTCTACCTCTAGGGAGTTAAATGAGGAGTTATAATGCAATCCGTTTTAAATTCTTCAATGATCAATTTTCTGTTTTGAAAATATTTATTACTAGCAAATGCCCCGTCACGGGAGATGAAATTTTAAAAATGAGATGATATACAAATAAGCATTTAATCTAGTCTAGAAGGTTTATCACCATCCAATGCACTTAATCTAGTCTAGATGGTTGTGGATTGCTAGATGAAAATCTGATACTTACAGCGAGAAAGTGTGAATGCATAATGGTCTGTTTCACAGGTAAGCATGGAAAGGTGTCTCACAAGCAAAACTGCCAATTTGATTAGAGAAAAACAAAGATTTTTTTGTTTTGGTAAAGAGATAATTGTATTGCATTAAAGATGAACTACATCAATAATAGGAGAAGAACTCATAGGCATTATAATACCCAGAAAAAGAAATATCTTGAGCCATGTACAATGGTTCAGGAAGAGAACTTGTACTAAAAGATACAACAAAATGTGATTTTATCAGCCTTGTATGAGAATTCAAGGTAATCAGCTTCGAGGATTCCTCCTTCAGCAGCAACAATGGCCTATAATCTGGGATCATGTCGCTCCTGGTCTTGTCTTGGAACGTCCAAGCTTGTTCTGTTTTAGTATTTTAAGTTAATTACTCTTACTTTTTTTTGGAGACTCACTCTATTACTTCATTTTTCTTTTAAATGTAAACGTGAAAAGTCAGTAATACATTTTGAGTAAAGGATTGCATGTTATTAGAAAATACCCGATTGTCACCGTTGCATCAACCAACTAAGACTTTATGGGTGGTGCTGTGCACCCAGGTTCAAAGCTTAGCAAAGTGAAATGTTCTTTTAAGGGCATAACCCCCCACTTTGTAAACCTTTTTCAATAGCAGGGAAGAAACCTTGAAATACATTACAGGAGATATTTTGAATTTTTTGTGAAGTAAAAGACTAAGAGCCAAGAAAATTGGAAAATGTTTAATTATTGCAGAAAGTTCACAGTCGAATACCAAATTTGAGTTCCAACAAACATATACACATTTTCAAAAATTCAATTCTCAAATAGACATATATCAAAACATGAAAATAGGAGAGCTCCTTTGCTCTCATAAAAACCATAAAAGCAAAGGTCAAACCTTGTTTGGAAGATTACATCAGAATTCCCATTTTCGTCACTAAGATAACTAAAACATCAATACATGAAATAATTGGAAACACAAAAGATCCATTACACATCAAGAGAGAGAATGAAAATTTACACTAAGGCTGTGGGAAACAATAAACAATACCAAACAGCATGTAACTCTGAGTAGTTGCATTTTGATACTAATCCATAACAGACAACCTTTTGCTTTTCATTTTGTTTATGATCACAAAATTCTTTGATGAAACCGACGAACCTCTAAAATAAGAAAGGATAAAGGACTTATCTGAACATTACCTGAACCCTCTACCAAAAGCAAAAATAAACTAAAGGAAACTCACACTTTCCAAATCAATATGAGAGAAGAAAGCAGTGAAGTATCTTTGATGAAAGCCCACCCTTCATCACTGTCGTAAACCTGAAAATAAACACAAACATATAAGTTTTAATTTAAACAACATAAACAGATCTATAAGTTCAAGGTAGATCATTGTAAATTACAGGCCAAGAGAAAGAAATAGTATAGAATAGGAGTAAGAGAGAGGAAAAAAGAGTAGGACACTTCCCATTGTTGGTTCTCCCGAGGATCAACAATGGGGAGACATATAGGGGGATATACCATATTTCATCTAACACCAACCAATCAAAATATTTTTAAAACTATGCTTCTAATTCAGTCAATAAGAACATAATACACAAATAACTGCATTTTCTTTCAAAATAATAACAATTATAATACGCTAAAATGTCATTTAGAATTAATTATATTGTACCTTCGTAGGTGGCTTAAGAAAACTGGACACAGCGGTCACCCTCACAATTTATGCAAGTGTTGCATCTACCCATTGGGGACTTGACATCTTTTTAATACTGCAAAATAGACAACATGATATAAAATCACACAGCTAAAAAATGAGGTATGTATTTCCAGTTCAAATACTTATATGTTAACACATCCATGTAGAAAACACGCATAGAAGTAATACAAATGCATATAGGTCTTAAAATTTACCAGAAGAGAAGATCCCCTTTTAGATTCTACTTTCCAAAACATCTATATAGAAATTGCTATATGCTCCTACTTTATATGTTGTTGTTGACGAGAATGTTAAGAATAAGTGCTTGCATGTTAAGCTAATAAAACCCAGGATGATGACAAAGCTCCCAAGTTGAGGATATTTGGTTGCTTGACATATAAATTCAAGATGAGAAGATGAGGACCTTTTATGCAAGATAAATGCTAATAGAAAACAAAAAATTATACAATTTATTAGAAAATAGTAACTTGTATTAATGTAAAGACTTATAAGATGAAGGATGGGGGAAAACAATTTGTATTAATGAAAATAAAAATCATAAATGGATTCCCCAATGGAATGAATTGGAAACGATTATTTAGTCCACCGAAAATGCAAACATTTGCCTGTAGGTGAAACTTAGGGTAGACTTTATTTCTTTTCATTTTTGTATCTTTTGCAAACAATCTCAATAAGAAAATTGCCAGGTTGTGTCTTGCTTCAGGTTTGACGCATTTCTTGTAACATGCTTATATGGTCCTAGAATATGGGAAATAGTACATGAAGAAAAATGGGGAAATGCAATGGGGGCAACAGATATCCATTGCAATAGCAACAACTCACCCTCTACTTTGTAAGATAATGCACTCTCTATTAGATGATTAGTATCCTCCTCTCCTGACAGCACAGGAATCTGACACCAGAAATGAGGCATGTGCAGCAGCAAATATATTTTATCCTGATTGTCGCACAATTGCACCAACTTCTATCACTGCTAGTGTTGTTGCTTGCTAATTCACCAAAAAGGATGACAATACAAAAAATAGATGCAACTCTACTAAAATTTAGCCAAAATGGTCATGCCTCAAAAGAAACTAATATATAAATATCACTGCTGAATAAAATATCATGCCACAGAAGAACTAAAGGTAGAAATTTGATAAAATTCATTGCAAATTATTAAAAGAACCTAAACATGGTTATCGACATAAGTAAATCATTCCAACTGAAATATTAAACATGATCTTTAAGAAGCATTGTGAATTAGAAAAGAAAGATATAGAAAGCATTGATAATGGGATGATAACGCAACACAACATCGTTGCTAGCTCGAATGAAAACAAAAAGGAAAACTTGTGTGAATAACATTTTATTTCCACTATATTGCTCATTTCCATATTCATCAACAACATCTATGTTTAATTACATAAAGGCAAGGCATTGACTTTAACAAACACTGTCTCCTTAAGAGAGAATAATCAATATATCTAATGGGTCCTGACACATCATGTATGTGAAATAAACATGCTGAATCAGTAAGTTGAGTGTTGGATGTGCAGGGTGCCTTGGCCCATGGATGTTTAGTAAAACTTAACAACATAAGAGGCACGAGATGTCACATATACTAAAATAAGAGGCATGATAAACTGAATATACCAACACAAGGAAGCCACAACCAGCTGACCTATCATTTCAAGTATAAATTGAGTGGCTGAGATAAATTTTAGGCTTTCTTGACATGCTTGATGTGTGTCCGAGACTAATGCTCAACAATCTTATCAACTGATTTGTACCTCCCTTTGCCCCTTTGCATGCTTTAGCCCATTTGTGTTTTATATTGGGAAATGGGAAATGGACCGCATTGTCAACTTCCAAGTTGACCGCTGACCGCTTGATCTCATTGGTCAACGCCCTGTTTTTTAACACCCACTAACTATGGTTAAGATTCACTCACCCCTATGGTTCATCCATCCAGCTTTGGTTTTAGATTGTTTTATAATAATTTACTTAAGCTTAGCCATGGTTAAAAAGGGGTTAAAAGGGACATGAGACACTGCAGTCAACTTTTAATTGACTCTTTTATCTTCTTTAAAAGTTGTTTATTTTAATTTTGTATAAGTTATATCATTTATTCAGCTGTTGATTTGATTTTTTTTTTTTTTAACATTTAGTTACCTCCTATTTGATCTAGCATTAATCAACTAAGAAAACCAGAAATTGCTAGACCGTGTTGTGTAAGGACCAAATTCAAAACATTATATAATTTATTTAGATTAATATGAATGACGATGTAAAAATAAGATTAATACATCTGAAATTGATTAAAAGAATAGAGGTATGAATTGTCTAGTAGAAGAGCAATCAATTAATTAACATAAAAAATCTCATATTTACCATCAATTTCACACAGTAAAACAATGAATTAATATAATACAAATAGTGAATATTTAGAACTTAACCTCTGGTTCTAGATGCAGGGATTGCAAATGATAGAGAAGTCAATTTGAGACAAAATCAAAGAATTAATAGGAGCATAGCAAACCAGATTTGATGCTGAGCCCAAATATCGGTAATTGAAACCCATAAAAAGCACTGAGATCAGTACCAAACTCGCAATATCGGTTTCCTTGAACTTCAGAACAGATCATTCTGGCAAGTACACCAAACCACACTGAATGGACGGATTTGCATCACACAATAAGAAAAAATTATAGTAGAGTACTCTTACCTTAGCAGCCACATGAACAAAAAAATCATTCAAATTGGACACAACTTTCGGAAGAGATTCAAATAACAAAAAAACCAAACTAAAGAACCCACTCTCTTTCAAATGCAAGAGCTTAGGGTATGGTGTGTGGACTTTGGAAAGAGAGGGGCAATAAAGGAGTAGGTAGTTGTAATGGTTTGGGACTCTTGAGAGGGGAGATGAAACGGTGTTAGAGAAGAGGAAGAGATGGAAACAGTAGCCGGAGGAATCTTGGGGAGATGGAAAGACATTGATGGGGAACTGAGAGGAGAGTGGTAGACGATTTGATTGAGACGGGTTTGCTGTGATAGAAAACCTAATCCAAGGGAGTTAGCCAGACTAATAAATGGAAGCACCACGTGGTAACAACTTGGAGTTGAAATGAGACATGGTAAAGGTATCCACGTGGACACCAACAGCTATTTAGGAGTAGTAAGATGGCATTTTTTTGCTATGAAAACATTCCTCTTTAATTCTTAGAACTCTTAATTTTATAACCGATTCATTTTCTTTTGAGAAATGCAAATCGCTATTAATTTTGGAAACGTGATTGTACTGCTTACTTACTATTTTTACTATATAAAGATTTCGGTATTTGGTGTTGCAATGGGATATGGAGGTCCTCACGTGGCATTCCTGGCCACCTCCTAGGAGTAAAGAGGAAGAACTATTGGTGTCGGTGTCTTTTCCTTGGCTCTGAGTATGGTGATGCAAACAAGAGAGCAACATATCCGGAGGGACAAGGCCACCAGCAACATCTGCACAGGTCAGATCTCATGAGATTATTCTCTATTTGATCAGTTTTTCAATTTCACTTTAGTATATGTTATGAGTTCACTTGGTAGGTTTTACTTTAAATGAAGGATACCTTGTGTTGATATGCAGGCATGACTTACAAACAAGGCTGCTGTGTATGCCATTTATCACGGACCCGAAGGTCTCCCGTGATCATGAAAATAACTTTTGTATCCATAGGTCTTTCTATAGGCATGCATCAAAATGAAGGATCATATATTTATGAATTGCATAGGAACTCAGTCATCCAAGAACCAAATGGCAAGCTAAGTAATTTGGAATATATATTAAAAGTCCATATTGTCTTTTCTTATTCAAATTGTTTTGCACATGTGCATCGATTAACTACCACCGGCTCTTATTCAAATTATATTATATGGAACAACTTAATTTATTATTGCCAAATAATTTTCTCTTTGGATTTTTGTAAAGAAAATGCTTAACTTACCGCACATTTCCACTATGTAACGAAATGTCGGTCCTCAATGGTCCACGCCCCCCTTTTTAACACCCACTAACTATGGTTAAAATTTACTCACCCCTAGGATTCATCCATTTAACCTCGGATTTTAGAAAGAAAAAAAAAAGATTAACCTTAAATTGGTTAAGCTTAATCAAGTTTGACCACAGTTCAAGGGAGACGAAATGGGAAGATATTTGATTATGTAGCCCAATGCAGGGTGGGCTAATCACTACTCTGTTTGTAACATTGTCACACTTTTTTTTTCTCTTTTGTTATTTCCATGCATCGCACGGGGTTCTTACTAGTATATATTTATTTTAAACAATTTTGTGTCTTTAATCTTCCTATTGAATAAATAAGTAAATAAAAATAGATTTCATCTTAATATTGCCTTTATTTGCTATTTTTATTAAAACTATTTTAATTTATGGATTGCGTATAATATATTGATCAACACAAATATATATAAAAATACAGGTCCTAAATTTCTATATGGTTAATAATATTGTTTTAATATCAAAATTTTGCATACTTTATTATTATTATTTTAATTGAGGGTTACACATAATATATTGATCACCACAAATATATATACAAATATGGGTCCTAAATTTCTATATGGTTAATAATATTGTTTTTTAATATCAAAATTTTGCGTACTTTTTTTTTTTTTTTAATTTACGGGTTGATCACCAAGAATATGTATAAAAATACGGGTCGTTACAATTCTCTCCTTTTCTTCTGCCGAAATAGGACCAGGAACCACATTATATAGAGGGATGTCACCAATCCAAGTGTCAGTCCAGAAGCATACACTTCTACCATCTCCCAGGGCCCATTTCAAACCTTTCTTCGACAAATCCCGCCCTTTCAAAATACTCCTCCAAATGTGAAAAGAATAGGTCTTAACTTTGGCATTCAAGAAAAGTAGTACTCCCCAAGTACTTAGCCTTAAGTAGCTTAACCCAAAGAGCGACGTCATCTGTCAAAATCTTCCAACCCAATTTCTCTAAAATTTTCAAAATCTTCCAACCCAATTTCTCTAAAATTTTCACATTAACATTAGACATCTGCCTTATCCCAAGACCCCCCCTGGTCTTTTTGTTTACAAACATGTTTCCAACCAACCAAATGGATCTTCCGCCTAATAAGGCGGCCTATCCTTCGTGCCTCCTCAAAGAAATTGTCTTTGACATTTATCAATGGTATTATTGACCAATTCCAGAAACTTAGCGGTTTGCATTGTATATAACACAATGGCAGATGTTATGGATTAAAGCAACATGGCTCGTCCAGCGATGGATAATTGATCTGCCTTCTACCCGACCAATCTTCCTTGAACTTTCTCAACTATGTGATAATAGGTTGCCTTCAAGACCCACCCACAACCTCCTAAAATCACTCTCCAATTAGTCTTAAGAACTCTCTATCTCTCGTATCACAACCCCCTAAAATACTTTCCTTTTTAAAAATTGCACATCAACACTTCTAGAATTCAAGAAATTGGAGTTTGGAGATCAAAGAATATTAGAGTCTTATTTCTTTACATTATAGTATAGATTCCTCAGGACCCTCCACCTCATGGCTTAAAGAAACTCAAAACAAAAGACGAGAGAGGCAAAACAAAATATTCATGTCTTGCACCATAACAAAGCCTCAAGGGAAAAAAAAGAATTTTAGAGTGCAAATCACAGAAACTCGAATCGACTAAAGACTTTGCTGAGTGGAGTCAACTCAAAAATTCAATCAAAATTCAATGGAGTTTTTCCAAAAATAGGCTCTAAGATTAAATAAATGCCATAAATAGGCTTTGACTTTTCCAACTTACATTTCTAGGCTTTGGTTTGTACGGAAGTCTCAAAATGATGAAAAAACCCATATAAGCTAAAAAAATCTTCACACATATTCACCTTCTCTCTCCTTCATCTCATATTCTCTTTGTGTTCTCTCTCCTTCATCCCAATCTCTTCTTTGGTCTTGCATTTTTTTTTTAAGAGTTTCGTTTAGTATTTGTTTCATTAGATTTATTGTTCTGATTTTTTTGAATTAATAGAGATTCTTACATTGGGCTTTAACCATTTTCACTACTTTTTTCTTGCACAACAATTTTAATTTACAGTATTGATATATCGCTAGTTTTATTGAGATAGACCGAGATAGAATCTTGATCTATCGTAATAAAACCATCAATTTGAAACAAGAAACATCTTGTTTTGAATGTATTATCAATCTAGAAATCCAAAATAATCCAAGTTTCTGGGGGTCTAACCATATCAATCTATCGCTCAGTTTTTTAAGATACATCAAGATAGCATCTCAATCTATCAGTAGTTTATATCAATGGACTGGAATGGCATTTCGATCTTTTGCCATAAAATTATCGGTTTAAAAATAGAACTATGAAATTTTGCATGTAATCTCGACCTAGAAATCTGAAATAATCCAAGTTTTAGGGCAGTGTATCAATCTATCAGTAGTGTTATAGGGACAGATCGAGATGTCATAAAACTATCGATTTCAAACACAAAATTATGAATTTTTTTTTGTTGTCTTCCTCATAATAAAGTCGATAGATCGCTCCTATAAATTTCAAAATAATGCAGAAATTGAATAAAAATAGTTTGAGATCAATGTAGAAATCTCCATTAATATAAAAGGAAGATCATAGCAATAAACCTAACAAAACTAATATGGGAACAACCCCTTAAAAGAAAAAAATTAAGAATAAAAAAGAGATTGGAATTATTCAAACACTAAAACAGCGAAATAGAGCTTATGAATGGAGATAATATTACAAGGAAGAGAGGGAACACAAGTAAGTAACCGATTTTTCAAAGGAAGAGCCTCTTTTTCTTGCTTGCGTAGAAAGATGAGGAAGAGAAGAAACACCATTTCTTTCTTGCACATTACGTTTGGTGAGGATGAAAGTGAAAGGGGTATTTTGGTCTCTTTACCCTTAAGTCTCTCATGTGTGAGAAGTTCACACATGCTAGAGCTTAGAAATGTAAGTTTGAAAAGTTAAAGCCTATTCATGGTATTTATTTAAACTTAGAGCCTATTTTTGAAAAAACCCCAAAATTCAACAGAACTCAAAAGCTAAAACTCGAAAAATATTATATATTTTTAATATTATATATATATATATGTGTGTGTGTGTGTGTGTGAATATTATTATAAAATATTTACAACTATAGAATGGATTGTAGAAAACTGGTCTGAAACTATCAACCACCTCTGCATCTTCCCAAGAATGTCATTTTCTCGTAGATTAGATAGGGCCTTAACATACAATGGGGAGTACTATATTATCACACCTTGTACGACCTAAACATTTTGATTGCTCATCAGACGACTAAGTATCATAGGCCTGCCAGTCATCATAGAACATGTTTTTTATTTTTATACTAGCAAAGACTCATGCGATGTACGAGATAAGATGATGAACCATTAGATTGCATGCAATTTTTTAAGAAATAAAATAAAAGAGTAGTTTTATCTTAATTAAATTGAAAAAATATCTGAAATTTATTGTTTCATCCACACTAAAAACAAATATGCTTCTAAGCATGAAATAGAAAAAAAAATGACATTAGCATTAATGGAACTCTTCCCTAAGAACATCACTGTTTTTTAATGTAAATCACTTCAGTATATAGAGATTAGAAATCTATGAGATCGAAAAATAAGTTACAAAACAATGTAGACAAAATTGGGAAAGAAATAGAAAGACAAAAATCCATTATCCATGAATATCTCTAGTTGATCATAAATAAAATATAATACTAATCCATTCCGTTGCACAGGAAATCCATAAATGCAAGTAGAAGAGCTAATGTATCTCAAGAATAATAAGACCGAAACTTTAGAATTCCAACACACATACATCCAAATTAAGCCAACGCGGATATCCAAAGCCCACCCGATGAGTCAACATCAATGAGTTATTCTCACTCTCATAACCCGAATCTACAAGTATAAACATTAAAATAGATGACAAATAAATAATCAACCATAGAAAGGATGGTATCCACGGATAACCAACCAACCGATGAAATTATTTTTAAAATTTTAATTGAAAATGTTTAGTATTACAGATGAAGAAATTCACCAACTACCCATGTCCCAAAACCAAAAGCTCTAAAATTCAAACAGTAAAATAGATAATTACAACACATACAAACCTATGAAAAAAGAGAGGGAAAAAAAACTACAAAAATATCCAATGAGAGTGTCGTATAATAAGAGTGCCGTATAAAGATGTCCAATGAAAAAGAGAAGAATGTAGAAATCTAAGTAAAAAAATATATATATAAGTAAAGAAACGTGTGCGACGTCGAAAGAGAGAAGTTGGGTGAGAAGTGGGTGCATCCAGAGAAAAGAAATTGTGGTGGGAAAATTCGAAGAGATTGTGGATGATGAGAGAGAGAAAAAAAAACGAATGGGAGAGATGTGGGTGGGTGGAAAGAGTGAGAAACATGTAAGTCTGAGTAATACATATATAAAAACTAATTTTATTTTTGAATTACATAAGCAAAAGGGCTTCTAAGACCATGTAGAGTTGAGACCATCCCGACCAGAACACAGATCCAAAGTGTTGTGATTTTTTTAAACACTTTTGAATCTGAGTGCTCTTGGCCCTACACGGTCTCAAAAGAATTTCTCTATACAAAAACCAATTCCAAAGAGGTTCCACGTGTTGGATTTACTTGCTAAATCTCTGTACAAGTTAGACAATTAAAACAATTGAATATCAATAAACATGTATATAACCGAATCATGCAAGTTAAGAGGCACTCGAAAGAGAGTCTTTAGTGAAGATAATCGAAACCTCTCATGTGCAAGGACAAAGCAACCCTATCTCCAGGATACAACTCAACTCGGGTTCAACCGATCAATTCCTACGAGTTTGCATTACTCGACGGATTGTGATGCACCAAACCTCTTTTTAGAAAAGCCCGATAAATTAGTTTAAAGTCCATTAAATTAAATAAACCCACAATTGATTAATTAAGTATATGAAAAATGAAATTTTCATTTCATTTTAATTAATTAATCAAAACTTTTAATCATGATTTTAGTCCAAAAATCATTTCCAATTCAGTCTAATTAATTAAACACCTTTGTTTAATTAAAACATTCATTTAATTGAAATTCAATTAAATCATTAGTTAAATCATTTTTGTTGAACTTAACAAAAAACAGATTAAGTCATTACTCTGTTTTAATCCAGAGATTAGGTCAACCATAGTTTCCGTCATAATTTTGGCAGCATAACGGCATATGGACTCGGAAGGGTCCAATTGGTTGAGTGTGTTTGGGCCATCTGAATTCAATCAGTAAATTTGGTTTAGTCCATAGACCAACCGGTTAAACTATCTGTCAGAGGGGTCCATTAGGAAGACTTAGGTAGTCTGATTTCGTCATCTCATATCAAATTTGTCAAATTGGTTTAGTCTGAGGATTAACCAATTAGACTGATCTATTTGAGTGGGTCAATCGAATGACTACCATTAGGCCAACCCTTTCGGGCTTGCTACCATGATTGGGCTACATTATGTACCAATTTGATTAACCATTTTTGGAAATCAATATGTCCTGTTCAATTAGATCTGGTACAATCTAAAAGCTCATTTCCCTTTTCACGTCGCTCGCACACTCGATACGCGAGCTGCCGAAAATATGGTGTAAAGGATAAGATGGAAGTCTTATACACCATAGGAGCTTCCTACACCACAAGATTACACTTTCCTAAAGTTTTAAAGTATTTATACACTTGAAAAACTATTGTATCTTTCCAATGTGAGACTAAGTTTTCAAAGAGAAGACGAACAAGTGAAATAAGCTTGTCTCACAAGGAGACCAAGCTTCAAGTCACTCCAAAAGAAAAATACACTATTTCTTTTTCAACACCACGAACCCTAGGTGCTTCCTTAGAGCCCTTGGACACCCCTCGCCCAAAGAGGCCTTTCACCCTAATGCCCCAAGGCCTCTCCACCAGTACTCAATTCTCGAGGGTTCCCTCCTACTCCCTTGGAGGGTGTTTCATGGATGGGCACCTCAAGAGGAATCCCACCCTTCGAACTCTATGGTTTAACTCCTACCCGTAACTTCTGCCCTAACTTCTGCTTCGAAAGGCCAGGGAGAGATGCAAGCCCGTTCTTCTGCGCTAGTTGAGCCTTCTTTGTGGGAAGCTACTTCAAAGGGTGAGAGGTTATGTCCGGATTATGTTCCGATAATCTCATCATGAGTGACTATGTAATAACGGATTATGAAAATTATTGGTGATTATATAATCTTTTTAAGGGGTGACTATTGTAGAGCATAACTGCTTAATGCACCTTTAAGAAAATGTGAAAATTATTATAAGCACCCAAAGTTTCACCCAATAAAGCCTATAAAATCCATTAAGCTTGAGTGAGATTCTTCAAATTATTATTTATTTTTTCAAAATACCATTTTCAAATATGACCGGATAATATTCGCTTATCAACAGAGTGCCAACCAAACAGGATTACAGCCATCGGCACTTATTGACAACAGTAACAGCGCCCATTAGCATAATTGCTTATGACTAAAATAATTCGAACTAAACGGTCCCTTAGAGAACTCCTTGAGTCTTAACTCTTTATCACTGCCAAACTCTAGTCTCATATCCAAGTAATGTTATAGTATTGGGGAATAGTAAATTAGTAATGTTATAGTATTCTCAGAGTATAGGACTTTCTGGAAATGGCAATAGGGTAATGGGGTCGGAGATCCATCTCGAATGGCTTCCCCAACATTTTGTGTATGCTCTTGTTCAATAATGGCCATGGCATCAACCATAGTTATTACCTGTTGATGGGGGTTGCTAGGAGTGGCCAGAGGCATAGAAGACAAAACTGCAGTGGCCACCAGCAGAATCGCCGTAAAAATCTATTTTTATCGGGTCCAATCTTTTTCTGAGACTTACAAGGCTTGGCACTTTACACTTCGTCATGTTAGTTGGTAGGAAATTTGAGTCACTTTGTCAAGGTTTTTAATAAGATTAATTTTTATCATCATGAGATTTCAAGCCTTACCATTTTTTGTGAGATTTGAAATCATTCATTTGGCTGCATTTCAAGTCTTGCGGGAATTGCAACCCAATATATGAAAATCATCTATGCATCTGTCTCAGCAGAAAATGCATATTGTCCATTGCCAAAAATTGCAGAGTACCAGACTTTATAAGTGCCTGCAATAGAACGGACCCTAGGTGGAATTTTAGTGGGAAATTGTTTGTTAGAGAGAGTTCTGAGGAAAAGAGCTTTTGAATCGCGAATGAACACTTAGAACCGATTTGCAGAGGAATCTCTTGGTTGCCTTAGATTACAAAGAAACCACGGAAAAAATGTAAGGCCAGAGAAGAGACCGTCGAACCTCGATGAGTAAGGTTAGACCAAACCAGTGAGGGAGTTGGAGAAAACTGAGTGATGCATATATATTGTGGGGGATTTTAGACTTCAGACTGGATACCAGAGAGCTTGAGCTTCAAACTACGAACCCCACGTAAGTGATTGTCCCCCATGCCATGAAACAGTTTGAGATGTCACCGTAAATTTTTATCAATATCCTTCGCCATAATAAACTTACCTTTTGGGCAATGCAGGAATGTCAATTTACACTGCTTCAATTTTATTCAGATGTAAGATGTCATGAAGGTACATGCTATTTGATATTATTGTATAACCAAAAAACAGCCCAGCTGTGATCCTTTTCACCCAAGAAACAAAAAGGAAAATGGGAAAGATGAGGTCTATCAACGACTTCTGCAACTTAAATCATTTCATAAGCTGATCTTTCGCAATGGAGGAACATTATCTCAAGATCACAAGTTTAAAATTGAATCTAGTCTAAAGCTTGCGCCATGATTGAACGATGAGATAGCTGCTGCTCATAAAGCTCCCGGAAAACACGATATTTGGCATCATGGTACTTCTTCACCTTTGGGTCTTTAGATGGGTGGATGACCTGTCCAAAGTCAAGCATGTGAATCATAAACTCCATATTTCTCCAAGTGCAGGTGTGGGATTATGTTATTGGATCTAGGCATCAAGACTTGCTTGATCCCCAAATTCTCAGGGTATTGGATATGGCTTTTCAATATTTATGGTTCAGTTCATTGTTTGCTAAAAACATAGTAATAAATAAATAAATATTTTAAAAAATAGTTTTTAAAATTAAATATCCCATTACGGTTGAATCACATTCAAACCAATAATATGCAGTGTCATTTGGACGTAGGTTTTGCATGGTCCACGTATTAGGTCTCAATGCCCACTAGTATACGGAAAAACAAAGACTGAGGAACAGCATTACTGTTACTACATACCTGACCAGCTGCATTCAGTGCCTTCATGGCCTCATTGAGACTAGAATACTTCTTAGCAGCAACAGCACCAAGAATGGCAGCACCCAAGAGTACAGACTCGCTTTCTTTTGGAAGAATTATAGGGAAGCCTGTAACAATTATGAATCAGAAGGCACAGGTTTCTCTATGTATAGGGAAGCCTGTAAAAAGTAAGACTTCTATACCTTGTGTAATGTACAAAGAATTTCTTAGCATGTAAAGGGTAGCCCAATATGGAATTCAAAAGAAAGATGATTTCTGAGCTTGCACGCGTCATTTAGTGAATTAACACCCATTGATGAATCTCGTAAGTCGTAACCTTCACATGACTTTCACAACCCATGTAAGGATTTCTTAGCATGCAGGGGTAGTTTGGTCAAATCACAATCAGTGGGAGAAAAGGTCACCCATTTTCTCCAATGGCTGAATTCACCAAAAGTATCCCTGTTTTCAAAGTTTTACTTAATAATCATAGGGGAAAATGAATAGTTTACCGAATTCACTGACAACATAAATTCTAGCGCCAACCAACCAATGAAAAATGACTAAACTATCACTGCATGCTAAGAAATCTTCATACATGGGCAGAGAAGTCATATGATGGTGTTATTGAATTCACTAATGTTTGTGAATTCTAGCATTCCCATACACACACTGATATAAATATAAATATTTATTATATATAATCATATTTATATATATTATTGAGAGAGAGAGATACCAATGATATCAGCATGCTCTTGAATGTACAAGGGGTTCTTGGCAAGTCCACCACATGCAAGAAGTGTCTCAATCTGCAAATGGAGAGAGAGAAGTAGGAATGGAAGACAAATTTAAAAGGCAAGGGTAGTGTAGAAAAAGCATTCAATGACCAAGCAACCCTTTGAGAAATAGACCCCACAATAGTAAATTCAAATTAGAAGTTAAGTATTAGAACAAAGTTTCTAAATCATATTTGGTCTCATCCCAATAAATTTTCCGTACATTACACAAGTTAAGTATTAGAACAAAGTTTCTAATATATATATATGTATAAAATTTAAAAAATAACCAACATTATAAATCATCATATGAGGCTATAGCATCATCATCAGTGCCTCGTCCCAAATATTTGAGGTTGGAAACAAGATCCCAATCCACCGTAGAATGTTATATCGAATCAAACTAGTACCGAGCAATGAAATGTATGCAGATTCTTACTTTGTGCCCATGGGAATTGCAGTGCTCCACAATGTGACGTGTGCCATATGCAATTCCCTGTACTGTGGCAAAGTATAGAAGAGCAAGCTGTTTTTCACTTGTGTCGAGTGTTAAGCCACAGACCATCCCTTTTGCTTTTGGGTCTGCAATGGGAGACCTGAGTCATCACAAAGGTAGAGACTAGTATTTCAGAACAAATTTCAGATACTAAGACCTGAGCAATTCAATGTGGACTTCGTACCTGTTCCCATGGAAGTCGGGAAGGACATGTATATCATTAGTCAAGGCAGCAAGAAAAGGAGTTTTGAGGTCATGCATCATTGATTCTAATATCTTGTTCAATAGTTCAAATAAGGAAATACCTGGAAGATTTGAGGAAGGGAATGAATGGATCAAGCAGATGGTTAGATTGTATAAGGAAACACTCGTATCAATTGTGCTGAACAAATTTACCAGTATAATATATATTTAATTAAACAAAAATGAGCAGAAGACAACTTACTTTGAGAAGCAGCGCGGTTCGCAAGATGAGGAGAAGCAACATGGTTATCAGCTATATAATCTAATGAAGCGCCAGTTGCACTCTGCCCACCTTCTGTGAGCCAAAATTCAGGTACCATTGCTAAACATATAGAAAGAAACAGAGAATTTTTTTATATCAGTAGTCACTAACTGCCATAGTTGGCAATGCCAGAACAAAGAGCAAATTTTTTTAATACTAATGCCAGGTTATGGACACAGAACTGTCCTTGGCACCAAAGTGACAAAGTCAGAGGACACAATACTGTCCTTGGCATCAAAGTGACAAAGTCAGGGTTTGGGAATAATTCAGCATGGGTCAAGCTCGGAAAAATTTGGGAATAATTCGAGAAAAATAATAATTTTTTAATAATTACAAAATTATATTCGATAATTTGATTAGATAATATACAAAATAAGCAGTTTTCTTATCGAACTAAATGAATTATTCAGGAAATTCGCGAATAATTTGGCACGCCAAAAATTTGCAAATAGTTCACGAAGTTTTCAAAATTTTGGTAAATTTTGTGACTATGCTTGGCATTACACTGTATAAACTTGCTACCTGTTGTGTTAAATCTAGTCCATTCAATCAGTGGACCACTTCTAGGATTCGTCATCACCAAAAATAATCTCTACTATACGAACCATCTATCCAAGAACAACATGAAACAAAATCTGGACAGAAACAAAGAAATGGTTCTCCGGACTGGAATAAGGAAAAAAAAAGGAAATTCAATTCATCAAATGGAAAAGGATTGCCACAATTGAATGATTTAGATGATGTTTGGGTCATTACTGATCCAAGAGGGACACCCCACCTGTTGATGGATTCTTTAGTGGGGCATGTGTTTAGCAAGAAAAAAAAAACCTAAAGAGTCATAAGAAGGTAATAACCATATCTTTTCCTATCAACCAATTATCGATCATGAGGTGGCAATTGTATACCTGACCAGTATGGTCCCCATACCCCTGGAATGAACACCTTGTTCCTGGATACAGCCATGTGGCACGTAGATGTTCCACAGACTAACACCATACGTCGACATATAGCTTCCTTATCATCTGGAACATATATCAATATGTCAAAAAGGTACAACTGGGTTCAACTTAAACTATGGCCAAAGACAAATCGCAGAAAACCTTTAGTTTCAGATTCTGATTCGGGGATACTTTCCATTACCCCCACACCACCAGCATGAGCATCAATCAGTGAAGATCCCACAGGAGTTCCTGCTGCCAGACCCAGTTCCTGAATATTTAAATTCCCTTAGCAAAAATAAAATAGAAAGCACGAGTGGGTGTTGGTAATCTCAAGCATAATCACCCTCTGAAGTCCACAGAAAGGAGTGTTCATTCTTGTAACTAAAACAAATGTGTTCACTTTGTTTATGGACCTCAAGGGAGCGCCACTTGAAATCAATGTGAATTCTTCACTACTAAATTTCTTGCCTTCGCTGCTGCTGGAGTCAGACCAGAACCCAAAGCATGGCCAGGGAATGCAACACTCCGTCCTGTTCAGCAAAGTTTATAGCAAAGTCATTAACTGCATCCTAGAAAATGATGGTAAGGTGGTCATATGTTTTTGACAGAGTAATAAAATTAGAATTGGAAAAAATTGACTATTAGAAAATTCAAGAGTTCAGATATATGATGAGCAAAATTAGGAATGAGTAACCAAAACTCCACCATTCTGTGCTCTGCTGAATTTCTGTCCCCAAGCCCGGATTAAAAGAAAAAAGAAAGGAGGGTTATCAGGTTTTCAAGTGGCGTAGAAATTTCCAGATCTGTTGTTTGATAGAATAGAATGATGGGATTATGTTTCCAACCCCAATTAGTTGGGATAAGGTATTTTGATGATGATGAATGAGCAAAAAAAAAAAAGTTCCCAATAGATAAAATAAGAAAGAAAGTTTTCTTTTCTTTTGGGGGGGGCACAGACAAAAAAGGTAGACATGCTAGAATTTAGAGAATATCCAGGTCAGATTCAAATGTTCAACTCTAAAAATTCCATACCTAATCAAGTTTACAGGATTCTTGTATTTTTCACAAGTACACATGGATATGTGTTTTCAATTTTATAATAAAATAATGTTTTACTTTTCTGGGATAGGTCAAAGTACACATGAAGGATGCGTGTGTCATTTTTTCTTATTTTTATGTTTTTTCGGAGATAGGTCGAAGGAATTCCATCATCAAACTGATATATTTTTTGTAATTCCGTCTTCCCTTATGAGTGAACAAATTAGTTTGTATGACTTCACGCCATTGTCCAAGTATTTATCCCTGAAAAGACAACCCGATTGTATGATTTATGTATGTCTAGGCGGTAAGCATTTGTGCCTGAAAATGAAAAAAAAAAGGTCCTTGCATATGGAAGCAGTTGTTATCGTTTTTATGTGTATTCTTGTTAGTGGTCATCACTTTGCATGCACTCCTAACCCATCAATTAACTGCAAGATGTTGGGGAGTATGGACAAGACAATTTTGGTGAATAAGACTTCAAATAAATTATTCACTAAATATCTCGTTTAGCGTCGTTATTGTTTCATAGGCATGTTCCATGCCCCCAAATTGTATGCACTTCAGTAAGATGTGATGGGCTATAACTTTACTGCTTCAGCCAAAGGTCACAATTCATTTCCATGTGCTTCCGATTTGGTGTCATAAGTCACAACCTTGCAAAGGTACAAGCATTCATAGAAAGAAAAATCTAATGTAGGATTTCCTTCTATTTTTATTTTTTTTTTACCGAGAATCAAGGGTAGATTCATATATGTCAAAGTTCCAACGCTATCAAAAAATATGCAGGAATAGTGGGTGCTTCAAATATCACAGAAAATAGATGTCAGGGAATTGGAACATGGATCTATTTAGACTGTTGGACCATGTTATGCTGATACCAATTACCAACCAGCAGTTCTGTTATGCATTCTTAATCGCCAGCAGTCATATTTATATTATAAATAAAAGTGAGAAGTTGGAGTTTAAATCCTTTCTACATTAAGTTGCCCTTTAAGTTCTATCACTAAAACAAAAACGAAGATACTAAAGAAACTCCAATAAAATGAAGACAAAAAATAAACTCATATAGAATGGGCATACCAATCTTAGCATGATGCCGTTCTACAAGGTCACCCAAGCCGATCTCCTCCCAAAAGTCATCATCCCATCCACAGGCTTCCATGTCTCGTGAATCTTTCTCATTGATTTGTTCCATGTGTGCATGACCAAGATATGTCCATTTGCACACTGTGGTGCATAGACTCCGAGTATCATCTCCTGTTGCTCTAGATAAATGCATAGAGAAGGATAAATTCAGTAAAGCAAGAAAACAACATCTTCTTCTTTTTTTTTTGATCGATAAACCAAGAAAATAAATTACTAAAAGAGCAAACAAAGTACAAAGGAGCAAAGCATGCACGGTTCATGAAGTTATGAACCAAAGCAAGAAAACAACTTGCCATATACACCGTAAAGACTTCTCAACATCAGGATGGATTAAATATTAACAGACTATCAAATGTCAAAGTACCTGTATGACAACCAATCACTTAAATCCATCCACCTAAATGCCATTGACCAAGATTCTTGCAAATTGTCCTTTACCCATAAAAGCTGCAAAAGTAGTTCTTTGTATTAACCAATCCTAGTAGGAAATCAAAACTCATGCAAAAAATATGCATCAAACACTAGGGAAAAAAAGAGAGAAATATACTGCCCTACGCTGACCCGATCTTAATCCATGGATATATTTATATTTTCACTCGATGTAGCTAAAAAATATTTGGCAGATATTATAAAGAAGAAGTGCCCGATTAATACGTAAATGGGACTATTTTATGAACTTTTTAATTGCAAGGATATATATAGTAAGAACTCACCCTTTTGAGCAGTATTGTAAACATATTTATATCTTCAATGAAAATTCCTTCCATAATTAAAAACACTATGACAGCCCTACCTCAGAAGTATCTAAGGCTTTAAACTAATGAGATAAAACTGTAGTTAGCATCTTAAATTTGGAATTTCTCTCATAAGTATCTGGAGATTAGAAGTATGAGATCAAACCATACTTCGAGTTTCAGACTTTAACCTCTTTTTAGCTATGCAGGAGCAATGGGACCCACACCTGATGTCACAATGGAGCCCAATGGTAGACCCTATGTAGGCATAGAAGACAGACCCAAAAAGTTTCTTGGTTCCTTGCACATTTCTTGTGAGGTGGTCATTATAACTATTTTGAGGAGATCTGCCTGCTTGTCTGAGTTAGTAAGGGCTTGTACCGTTGAGCAACAGGCAGGGGCGGAGCCAGGAGGGCATGGGGGCACATGCCCCCCTTGAAATTTTGAAAAACATTTTTTTTTTTTTTTAGGTTATAGTCATGGGAGTGGGGGCAGGTCCTCCCCCGCCCTAAACTTAAAAAAAAATTAAAGTTAAGTTGTTTAATTATTTAATTAGGCATAATCATAGAACAAGAGAGAAATTATACTATATTCCATAGTTGCAGGGAAACCATATCTAGGGTGAGAAGCGTGTTTCCTAGGAAACGCGTTCGGGAAGCGAATGTGATGCGGTTTCCCCATTTTCGGGAAATGCTTGGGAAACACTTAGGAAACGCCTCCAAATGATTGAGGAAACGCTACCAAACAATCAGAGAAACGCTTAGGAAACGATTAGAGAGCGATCACAAAGCGCTGAGAAAGCGATGGAGAAATGATAAGACCCGATTTTGCTTCTCGCTCTGGCAACTATGTTATATTCTATAGAAATAGGAGTGCCAACATGGCACTCTTTGATCACCATTTCTAATTCATTTTGCCACCTCATCAAACTTATGTCTTTAATGAGCCCACCACAATAAATTTCTTAACTACACAACTCTTTCCAAAGAATTGATTATCTTTCTCATTAAGTGCCCCCACCACAATGAATGACTTTTTGATGCCACGCCACCTAATTCTATCTCTCATTTATTTTTACAAACCTTTCATCTTCCAATGACAAGGGTACATGAACATATCAAGCAATAGGATTCCATCATCTACCACTGCAAGAGTCTCTCTCAACCAAATCCCAAATTGAAAATGTACTTAGCTTTCTACATGTGAACGATGTGCATCAGTGCATCTCTCCTCCTCTCTATAACACCTCAAATCACCTTCTCATACTCTCTCTCTCTCTCTCTCTCTCATTAATGCAATATATACCAATTACTGTACCAGGTATTTTCGTCCTGATTCTTGGGTTCCAGTCACCGGATGAAGAAATGAATAACTGGAGAAAATTATTAATAAAAGTTGTGAAGCAGTGTGTGAGTTATAGGATGGGTGGAGGCCGACTACAAGAATTTTTAGTAGGGGGCACAGCTGCCCCCGTAAGCAAGGAGAAACAATACCCGTAAGATATGTGCAAAATGTATGGATGAAATGGCCCAAGAACTTAGTTGTCATAAAAATTTATCTATCAACCCATCGCGTTCCCCTCCCCCTCCCCCTCCCCCCCACCCCCCACCCCCCCTACTAAAAAATCTTGGCTATCCCCCTTGCAACTGGTCCTGAGTTCATAAACCCTCTACACCTCCGAGTTTACCGATCTCATTAGAAACAATTTTATGTTAGCAATGCCAAATATTTAAGAAGATGCCAGCATGTTAAGTTTAAAGCCGGTGTTTGTCAATACCACAACTTGGGTTCAAAACAGTCTTGAACCAGTTATTTGCTAAACTAATACCTAAACCGCTTTCCTCATCGTCATCATTATCAGTGCCTTATCCCAGCTATTTTGGTCCCAACATAAATCCTTTTCCGCCCTTCTAATTTTCCATTCTTCCATTAAGTGCATGATTTCCATGGTGTCAAAAATCAACTCAATTCGGCCGAAGTTGACTGAATTGAGTCAACTTACATGGTGTCTAAAGCGACATGCACTTATATTTAAAAAATACTGACTTCCTAGTAAACTTCGACCGAAATAGAAAAAAAAAGTGTTTTGAAAATACATAACTTCGGTGGAAGTTAACCGATACAGAAAAAGTTTATAAATTGAAGGTCTTTTAAGTTTTAACTTAAAAGGGTAATGCTAGTTCCACTCGCTTTAAACTTACTTTCTCCACAAGGAAAGATGTGTCCCTAGCATTAACCTTATTATAATTATAAATAACTTTAAAAGAGAGTGTTGCTAGCATTAACCTTATTATAATTTTTCTAATAATTTTATTATTAGTATATTATGCCCATAAGGCCTTTTTAATAATAGTAAATAATTTTCTAATAATATTTGATAAATTAAAATTATTTAACTATCCATCTCTTCACATATTGATTCAATCCTGTAAAATCATGAAGCTCATGAATTGCAGATTGAAATAGGTTTAGAAACTAAATTAAATTTACACTATTTATCAACTTTAACGTGCATTCATAAGTTTTTCAGGTTTCTAAAATAATTAACAAGAAAAATAAAGAGAATAAAATGGCCCAACATATCCCTTTCACTTGACAAAGAGGATAAAATATAATTTAAAAAATATAACAATATAGAGAAATATCAAGAAGAAATTACAACCCAGACAACACATGTCACTTAACATAATTCTCACATTTGAGTACTAGAGCTTGCATCAGTAATATAATAAATTCTAGATGAGTTCAAACTTAGGTATTGAATCTCTAAAATTTCATTTTAAATTTTCAATATTTATTTAAAGTTTCTTAGACTTCTTTAATTTTTACATAACTTCCTCGAAACGTGTCAACTTCCTTAGCAACCGAAGTTTATACCGAAAATGAAGTTTATACCGAAACTGAAGTTTAATACCTTGATGATTTCTCACTACCTGATTCATGTAAGGGTGGCAATTTATGAGCAAACCATTCATCTTCTTTCATAGGTTAGGGTTAAGTCGGGTCGGGATTGGACTTCAAGACCCTTCAGATCATTATACAAGGTCAGCTAATATAAGTTATATACTTAGATATAAAATCTGAGTTTAAACAGTCAAAGCATCCAGGCGATGCCTAGGCGATAAGGGTCTTGGTTAGGCAAGGCGGTAACCTATGTGCAAACAGGTTAGCTTGGGGGTTCACGTTGAGGGGTTCCTTATTAAATTAGGGTAGGTTTGCCTTTTCGAAGTAGAAAAGTATAAACCCTAGTTTTCTATGTGAGAAAAGAAGAGAAAATACTTGTTGTAGGGAAGAGGATGAAAAGGATAAAGTAGAGGGCTAATTGTCTCCCTCCTATTCCTTTATTATATATACTCCACCCATGGTATATTATTAGTCTACAAGAGATACTAATAGTATATCACTACTACAATGTATAAGACATAAAAGGAACATATAAATCAGAGAAGTATTCTACACCCCCCTTAAGTTGGTGCATAGATATCACTCAAGCCCAACTTGCCAACAATACTACGAAACTTAGAAACACCAAGACCCTTAATCAAAACATCGGCTAAATAATCTTCATACTTCGTGAATAGAGTGCAAATGTAACTCGCCTTCAACTTTTCTTTGATGAAATGACAATCTTTCTACTTCAATATGTAAAAGTTGTCATGTTGCACACAGTTGTGAGCAACATTGATCACATGCAATATTGATCGCATGCATCATAGCTAGAAATTCTGCTTCAGCACTAGATTTTGCAACAACATGTTGCATTTTTACTTCTCCATGTTACAAGGTTGCCTCCATTAGAGTGCAGTACCCTGAATTAGGGCGCCTATTTGAAACCGAGTCAATCCAATCTGCATCGGTGTAGGCTTCAACTCTTAGTGACTCGACTTAGTCTCGCAAGTCGAAAAACTCGACTCGATCGAGTAACTCACTGAACAGTGTCTCCTTCGATAGGGCTGTAAACGGATGCGGATATTATCCATATCCGGATCCATTTAGTTAGATAATTATCCGGATAGGAATCCAGCGGAGCGAATTCGAATAGTAAAATACTATCCGTTTATAATCGGATACGGATTCGGATACTGTTATATCCGATCCGATAAATATCCGTCCGATTATATAATATATAAATAATAAATTTTAAATTTATAAAATTAATATAACATTTAAAATGTTTTTTTTTAATATATTTTTACATTTTTTAAATATTAATTTATATATTTTAATTTTTTAAAAAATTAATCGGATAATTCGGATGCTATTCGAATCCGGATATTTTAATCGGAGTCGGATACGGATATCATATTTCACTATCCGCCGGATATTTATTCGGATTCGGATATCTGGATATACAATCGAATACGAATTCGGATATACCAATATCCGCTCCATTTACAGCCCTATTCTTTGAGTTTTGAGGTGACTCGACTCGAAACTCAGTCAAGTCGAATAACTCAGCCGAGTGCCGAGTTACTCGGGTGACTCACCGAGTTTTCGAACTGTGATTTTTGGAGTCCGGATCCCGCTATCGTAAAGAGCTTGAAGTCATCGGGCCATTTGGCCTAGAGGAATTCTAGTCATGCAAAATCGGGTGTCTACACAGTTATTGGAATAATCACTATAATCCCATATATACTAAACGTGTTACAAAAACCAGTATTTTAAAAAGCTTGTGAGGCTTACGCCTTGAGGCTCGCCTCGGGGCGAGGGTTAACAAAAACGCCTTGAGGCTCAATCATGAGGCTTAAACTCCATGAGGCTCCCATGAGGCACACGCCTCATGCCTTGAATCTTGCTTTATGTCTATGGTGTGCATCTCATACATTAACTAAAATTATGTTTCTAGCCATAAATGATGCTTAAATGCCATTTTTTTAATTTTTTATTTGTTTTAACTAATTTATATAGTATTTCCTATGTGTACCTGTGGAGCCCACATGAACACACACAATGTACACGAATACACACACACACACACATATATATATAAACGTATCTCTCTATATATATGTGTATATATATACTATAATCTTTCATTAACTTTTTGATTTTTTTGCAAATTTTCTTATATTTTATTTATTTGTCAAAATTAGTGAGCACGAAGCTTTCTTGTGAGGCTTACGCCTTACGCCTCGAGGCTTACGCCTCACGCATCTTGAGGTCCTAACACCTTGCCTCACACCTTCACGTTTTAAAACATTGACAAAGACCAATGTTTTAAACAGTGTGTGAGGCTTACGCCTCAAGGCTTTGCCTTAAGACGAGGCTCAAGGCTTAAATCTCATGAGACTCGCTTTATGTATGTGACATGCGCCTTATACATTAACTAAAAGTTGAGTTATAGCCACATAACCGAGACTTAAATGTCAATACATTAACTAAAATTTGAGTTATAGCCACATAACCAAGACTTAAATGTCAATTTTAAAAAATAAATTATTATTTGTTTCAACTAATAACACATAGCACTTTATTTATTTGGGTTAAGGCATTGGAAATGATGTGATGATAATGATATTTTTTTCAACTACCACTTAATTTATTATTTTTAACATATTTAGACTTGTAAAACCCTTTGAGTCTAATTCTTATTAATTTCCCTAGTAGACATTGCAAAGATTTGGAACCTACAATGTAATTCATTACTCTTTGTTGCTAAAATTCTAAATCCACCACATGAATTGATGATTGAACATCATTTTTAATATGTATATGAACAAAAAAGTAAATATAAATTTCAGCATTTGGTTGCCCTTCTTATATTTTTTATGGTTAAATAATTTATATAGGATTTCTTATGTGTGTATGCATGCGCTCACGCACAAACACACACCGTACACAAATACATACATACATATATATATATATAACCCTTATATAAAAGAGAATATAACAGGGGTATTCAGTGAAAAGTGTTCATAGATCTTTGTGAATATTGCCTTTCATGTCCCGGTTAGCAAATGATGTGTTTCCATCACCTTCTAGATGGTTCCTCACAGTTCATTTTTGCAGCCCTTCCGGTCTGTGAGGAACCATGACTTCCAACCTTTGTAATCCATGGTTTCAACCTTTCAGGTCTTCTTCGCAGTGCCAAAATGGGTGAACAAATCGCCTTCGCAGCATGAAGGGTTCACCACCGAACACACGATCGCTAGCTCAATTGCATTAGCAAAGAAGTCGTGCACTTGATAATCTGAGAAGAGTTTGTCGACTTTCTCCATATCTGCGCATGTTGATTCTAGGGTTCCGTTTGATTTGCAACTTTGGAGGGGGCGGGGGCGGATGCTTAGCTCTCTGCAGCCCTGTCTATCATTTTGGTGCCGCTGCAGGATCTGGTTTTTCAGGTGAGTCTTACGGTGAATTTTGGGAGTTTTAGTGATGGGAATGTGCCAGAGAATGACAATCCAAAGGGGCTTTGCTTCATTCTTCCTGATCTAAGATTTATATATAGACGTTTCTGATTCTTGGGCATGATCTCAATGGAGGACTTCTGGTATGGTTTTTAAGAACCTTGGCATTGAATATTCCCTTCATAATTTCATGTCGGAGGTCACGATTCATCAATGATGAAAGCAGGTAAATCTCATTCTCCTCTTATTTTATATTTGCACTAATAATTTTTGGGATTTCTACATGTTCAGTCCATTAGAGTTTTTATTTTTAGGAATTTCAACTAGAACCTGGGATATTTCTCACTATAGGATCACATCCTTTTGAGCAATTTTCCCAAAAAAAAGCACTGGTTTGTTTTTATTTAAAAATGAGCCAGAGCAAGTAATTTGAGCAATACATATAAGAAAAGGAACGAAATTACTATTAGAATTCATAGGTTTTTGTTTTTAATCCTACCAAATGTCAAGATTTGCGAGGTGTAGACAATAGATTTGTACTTTATCTCTATTGATTAAGCTTGTAGACTTAATACAGGTACTTGATCCAATCATGATACAAGAGGGTTCTGGTCGTGAGGCATTGTATGTGGTATGTTCTACTTTTTCATTATGTTAATTTGTTTGCTTAGCAGACTTGTGTGAGGGAGTTCCCTTTAGTATTGTGAATTATCTACTGAAATCCCCATTTTTTGAATTATACTTGTTAATCAAATTTATATTTTCCATAATACCCTTGTTAATTAATATTTCTGCTGCCTTTGTATTAAACTTGCACGTGCCTTGCACGTGCACACCCAACTAGTATATATATATATATATACGTGTGTGTGTGTTTGTGTGTGTGTGTGTGTGCATATATAATAATATTTCATTAACTTTTTGGATCTTTTTACTATTTTTTATATTCTTTTTTAAATTTGCTAAAATAAAGAAGAGTGAGGCTTAAGCCTCACACCTGGAGGCTTACGCCTCATGCATCTTGAGGTCCTCACGCCTTCGCCTTTTAAAACATTGACAAAGACTATCACATAGAACTTTAGATATTAGGTCCACAACCCCAAGACTAATGTACATGCTAGCAACCGTGAATGAAACTCATATAAAGCATATACACAGAAGGATACTAGTAGACATGATGAGCATAAGAGAAAAAGCACCCTCATGTGCCAAGGGTCTAGAATTGTTCTAATGCTGTTAGTAGAGAATTTTTCCCATATGGCCTTGAAATATCTGTTTCAACTTGAAAGCTTCATGAAAGAAGGAAACAAAATTAGGAAAAACAATGTACTGACAGGATCATAAGGAGTTAGTTGTGGAAATCCCAAATCTCCGGAAGAAAAAAGGATAGACAACCAACTATAAGGAATAAGGAACACCTAATATGATGCCTCACAAACTAATGAAGAATGGGGTTACTGTAACCCTTCTTTAATTCATGAATACTAATCAAAGAAACGAGTGGAGCCATACAAATGTTAAATGTTCAAAGGATGCCTAGCTGGAGAGTTCTCGCAATTGGTTATTGTGAAGAAACCAAAGTAGGCTTTGAACTCAAAAACTGTACTTCCTTTTGGACCAGAAGACAACGTTAACAGAGACAGAGACAGAGACAGAGACAGAGACAGAGACAAAGAGAGAGAGAGAGAACCTTGTCAAGATAATGCCAGCAATATTTTGAGGTCAATTAGGGGACCACTCAAATTTTGAGGATAGTGCAAACCCAAAAGGCGCAAATTTTAAGTAGAGGGGGGAAAAAGAGCATTTTGTGAGACTGCCAAACAACAAATTTCCCTTTGTGTTTAAATTTTGCATTATAGGGTGTAGCGCAGCTGCGCAAGTAGATCAGGAACCTTAGAATTACAACTTCTACAATGATTTTGAGTAGATACTGTGCATGCAGAGTATGTGAAAAGGAATAAACAATAAGATAGTAATGAACCATAAGAAATAATCAGACCAGCTGCCCAAGTACCTTTGGAGGTTGCATCTCAGGGGAAAGAGAACCACCGCAGTACTGTAGTACTGGTGAGTTACAGGAATTGATCCGTTCAGCCTGCTTTACAGCCCTATGGTCCATCCATACTATAACATTTCTCCTTGCATCACCACTCCAAGAAACTGTAACAGGAGAGCCATCAGCGTCCACGGCAACTGTGAAGAGAAAACAAGTTGCCCTATCATTATTTAGACTATGCACAGGACATCAAACATAAATTTAGCAACATATATAAAGAAATGGTTCCTCGATTCGAGTATGTGTGCATAAGAAATCAGTTGAAAGTCACAAACCGAGAGAACAAGTAGCCGCAAATCCCAGACCACTAACTTCTTCACCTGCAACATCCGCAAGGGAGCATGCTGCTTTCACAGCCGCACAGATTGCATACCAGATATCTGTCGAAGATTGCTGATTTGAAAAGGAAAAGTCATCAGCGCTGACATACTTGAATATCTGGTGCTTTGTTTGATAAGTATATAGTCCAATTTAATGTGGCAAATTTAAGAAATTATAGAAACTTTGTTGTTGATTTTAAATTTTGTCTGAATGTGGCATAGTTCAATAACTATCACTTGCCAATATCTTGGTCATGAACCTTTATCAGAACTAACAGAGTTCAATTGTTTATCACCTCAATACAGTCGCCATCCTTCCAAATCTGTATGGGGCTACTAGCTGAACCTAGAAGGTTCCCACTCTCATCGAACAGACCTGCATCAAGTAACTATAACTAAGGAGCACACTACAAAATATGTATATAACTATACTATAAGAAACTAACCATACTAAAACAATTCACAATTTCTTGTATATAATGGAGGTTCATTGTTTCTCAGAGTTCTTATAGCATGAAAACTAATGAATTTCACTGGACCAAAATCTCAATATCATGAGAGACTGGCATAGCGTATAAAGTATTAACACTTATAGGGAGTTGAATCAGTCAACTGTTTCTATACTTAATGCATTTCTAAGAGAACTGACTGATTTAAGAAAATATCTTTTGATCGAATAGTAGATGGTGAACGAGAAAACCACAGTATCGATTCTATTAATATATCCAATGGCATTTTCTTAACATAGTATCATAGACATGTTCGAAAAGTAAATGAAACACAGAACTGGAAAAAAAACTATTTGCCTTGATGAGTTTTCTGCAACTGGAAGATTACATTAGGAGATTCAACATCTGCGGATAACAAATCTTATATATATATAGGTAAAAGAATGACTTTTTCTACTTAGGAGGAATGTGTTATACACAAGCAAAGGTTGTGAAGTTTTTCCAAGAAAGAATCTAGCCAACACAACCTATGTTAATAGTTGTGGGTCTTTGTATCAAGAGTTGGAAGAGAAAGAATGAAAAAAAAAATAAGAGCTAAAATATGGTGGTGGGGTCAAATAGAAGATAAATCGATTGCTTTTAGGGATAGATTGATAAAGGAAGACACATGGAACTTAGAAGGAGAAACTACAAAAATGTGAGACAAATAGCTAAACGTATTAAAAGATTAGGGGGGAAAGGTTTAGGAGAATCTAAAATAATAATAATAATTGATCACATAAGAAAACGTGGTGGTGGTGGAGTGATGAGGTTCAAAAGGTCGTGTCCTAGTACATGACGTGGCAAAGAACTAGACATGAAAAACCTAAATAAATGTTAAAATGCTAAAAAAAGAAGTAAGGCAAGCTAAATATAAAGCATATGATGACTTACACAATAAGTTAAGCAAAATGTGAGAAAAATGTAAATAAACTTGCAAGAATTACGGAAAGGAAAACTAGAAACCTAGATTATGTTAGATGCATTAAGAGCAACAATAACAGAGTACTGGTGAAAGATGAAGAGATGAAAAAAAAAAGATGGAGACGATATTTTCAAATTTTATGAATGAAAACTGCACACGTGCCCTTAGACTAGGCAAAGACACTAACTTAGTGGAGACTAAAGACCAATGTTATTTTTTCATAATTAAGGTAATAGAAGTAAAAGAAGCTCTAACTAGGATGAATATAGGAAAGGCATTGGAACCATATGCTATTCCAATTGAAGTGTAAGAATGAACAGGAGAAATAGGAATATCCTAGCTTACAAAGTTGTTTACTAACTATCATGAGATAAAACTTATAAGTAACACTATGAGTTATGGGAACGAGTGATGGAACAACGAGTAAGACAAGTAACTAGGATTTTAGAAAACCAATTTAGATTCATGCCAAGAAGGTCACAATTGAGGCTATCTTCTTACTTAAACAATTGATGAAAAGTTTAGGGCGAGAAGAAAGACCTCGATATATGGTTTTTATTGCCGAAGACAAAACATATGATAAAGTCTCTAGAGAATTAATTTAGTGGACGTTGGAGAATAAAGGAGTTCTAAGAAAATATATCGATATTATTATGGACATGTATGAGGAATTGGTAAAAACATTGAGAACAATTAGTGGACAGACGGTTAAGCCCGATGATCAGATGATTAAGCTCGATCAAGAAGATAAATACAAGGGTCTCTTCTCCTATCCCAGCCATTTCAGATGGGGGTATCATTCAATTGAGGAATCACCAAGCAGTGCCCAAGTTCTCGAGTCAAACGGAGAAAGCTCTTCAGATCAGCCGTTAGGAGATCCATGCATTCGTATATTACCAATGTCTTGTTCTGTCGTGAACCCATCTCCGAAATATATTCAGGATTTGTGCGTGCTGGCTGAAACTCAGGGATAGGGTTGGGGCTTCTCTACCAATGGCATCAGCGATAGTAGACGATGCCTCAATTGTATCCCCATCGGAGATTAGCAGTGGGTCATGCCTAGAGAATAGAGATTACCCCGATTGGGAGGTGGTTAGTAAATCGTTTTCTAGTCCCTCCTTAGGGAACCCCCCTTCGGTATGTGGTCCCAACAGTGCTATCCTTTTAGTTCCTAGCTGAGAGATCAACAATCAATAGCAGTGTTACCTAGGCATGTGGTACGAGTGCCAAGTGTCCAAGTGTCTAGAGGTGTTTGGCACAACAAGATATAAAAATCCCAATACGGCAGCAAGGGCATATAGATTTTTTAAAATTATTATATATTAGTATATATATATATATATATAATCTTTTTTTAAAAAAATAATAACAAGGTTAGAGAGGAGGGACCACCTGCCCCTAATTTTTAAAAGTATATACCAAAGTTATAACAAAATATTTGTATAGAGAATAGAAATGATCAATAAGGGAGAGACGTCCCTATTGATCGTCGTTGGTGTCCTTGCTCTCTTTGTAAGTTTTTCTTCTATGTTTCTGCAAAAGCTACACAACTTGACATAAAAAGTCATAGCAATCCAATATATTGTATTTTTAAAATGGTATGACATACATGAAGCAACACGTGCCTAACCATAATGTCGACGTCACCATGACATGGTATAGGCATGTACCAAGGAATGTCGTGTCGTGCCATGGAGTGTCGTGTCGTGTCCAAGTGTCGGCACGACAAAATTTAGGAAAACTGAAGTGCCTAGGTAACACTGATCAATAGGACCTCTCTTGGGTCGTTTTTGGGACAAAACAGTAGAAGCTAAGCATTTCTCAGTTGTCAAGGAACCCTCAAAGATCCTAGAAAGGGTGGTTGTGCCTTCATCTTACGCGGAAGTGGTGCCAGGTATCGGTACAAGGTACCAGCCAGTTAATGTCACCAACTTGTAAAACATGTCAGAAAATGCGAGGGCAGCAGAAGATGATATTGGAGTACAGACTCACTAGTAACTTCGTTGATCTTAGGCTTAGTGATCAATCCGAAGGGGTCAGGTGATGTATTTGGGGATTAGTTGCAAACTATTGCTTTGGATTATGCAGAATTAACAGGGGTAAATCAAACGAACCTTCAAATTATCTCTGGGTTATATTCCACAAGCTTAAGTCCAGATCGTTTTGAGGAAGTAACGTCGGGAAGAAATGCGAAGAACCAGTCCATCCCCATCTCGGATAGGGAAAGCTCTCATATTTCTCCACAATCTCGAGCGAGAGGTATGGGTGATCATCAGCAACTTAATACATTTTCCTCTCCCTTGATAGGTATGCTTATACCCTCTTCTCATGCAACCCACCCTATCCAACTATATGGTGCAAATAGGGTTGGTAGTGAGAATTTTCGGTGTTCATTTAGTGAGTACAATGATTCAATTTTGCACTTACATGAAACTATGATACCACAATTCGATGAGGAAAAGGGATTCGGGGTAAGGTCTAACCCAAGCTTGGGTATGTGTAATGTTGTTGAGGGTGTACTAAGTCCAGAGTCAGTGCCTCTCAGCCCAATTCCTAGTGTTTGCATTGGGCCTCATAAGAGGAGTCCGTAAGAGGCTTCCAAGTGGGTTGTTAGCCAAATCTAGGGGCTTGGTAAGTTCTTACGCCTCTCTTTTGAGGGCATGAGGTTGAGGCGAGGGCTCTATTCCATAGTATAGAGCGAGATAGAGCAGTGGGATTGGAAACTATCAATCTGATTTTCAAAATAGGCTAGGGAGTAATCTCAGCAATGAAGCTGAGGAGATTGGAGTGCAATGTCAATTACGATAGACCATCATCTAGAGTTGTGCCTTGTAGCCATAGTGACAAAGTCGGGGTTCGGTAATAATTCGACAGGGGTCAAGTTCGGAAAAATACGAGAAAAATTCAGAACAAATAAAAATAATTAATAAATATAAAAATATACCGAACAATTTGATTAAAAAAATATACAAAATAAGTATTATTTTTTTTTTGCCAAGTTTGAGAAAATTATTTAGGAATGATTCGGAAAATTCGGGAATAATCCGGAAAATTTGCAAATAATTCGGAAAATTCGCAAATAATTCTCCAATAATTCAAAAATCCAATAATATGCAAGTAATTCAGAGAATAATTCGGCAAAGCAAAAATGCACAAATAATTCACAAATTTTTAGAAAAAAACGGAGTTTTTTGTTACAGATCTTGTAGCCCTAGAGTAGGGAGGGTCCGCAGAGTTCTTAAATAACAGGTCTATCCATTTTGTCTTGGAAAGGGCTGGGCCTAGAGGAGAAAATGATTGCTTTAAAAAATTATGTGAAATCAAAGAGACCTATGATAATGTGCATTCAAGAAACAAAATTATAGAAAATCAAGGAATGAACTATCAGGGGCATTTGGGATGTATCAGTCCCAGATTGGCTAGTCTTTCCATCCTTAGGGGCGTCAAGGCATTCTTTTAATGTGGGATAAGGAGAGGTTAGACGTTCTCGAGTCCGAATTGAGGGCCTATTTAATATCTAGTGGGAGAAGATTTCAAATGGGTATTCTCTGGAGTATATGGTCCATCGGGGTTCGGATGATTCTATTTTTTGGTCAGAATTGGATGATGTGAGTGTTAGGTGGGATGCTCTATGGTGCTTGAGAGGTGATTTTACTAGTATCAGATTCTCAAGGGAGAGAAAAGGGGAGAGTACGTTGGCTTAAAGAATGAGATTGAAATACAAAGTTTTTACATAAAATGGCCAATTCCCATAAGAAAAGAAACTTCATATCTAAGCTGAGAATGGATGGGATTTGGAAGGAGGGAAATGGGGAGATTGCAAAGAGTGTTGTATCATACTATCAAAATTTGTATAAGGATAAGGAAAAGTGGTGTCCTAAGTTGGATGGCCTACATTTCTCTACTTTTTCCCCTGAGCAAAGGGAAGCTTTGGAGGGCCCTTTTGAGTTGGAGGACATCTCGAGAGTTCTTAGAGGCATGGCCATAGACAAGGCCCCTGGGCCTAATGGTTTCACTATTGAGTTCTATAGATCCTGTTGGGATATTGTGGGTAATGATTTTCTAGAAGTGATGAAAGAACTCTTTAATTCGAGTAGATTTGACAGAATGATCAATAGTACGTTTGTGGTGTTGATCCCAAAAAAAAAGGGAGCAGTCGACCAAAAGGATTTTTTCCTAATTAGTCTTCTTGATAGAATTTACAAAATTCTCTCCAAGGTCTTGGCAATTAGACTACAAGTTGTGATGGGCTCAATCATTTCTCCGGAGCAAGGTGCATTCATTGGGGTCATCAGATTCTAGATGGTATTTTGATTGCCAATGAATGTATAGATGAACATCTCAAGTCAAAAGTGTCAGGAATTCTATGTAAAGTTGATTTGGAGAAAGCCTATGATCATATGAATTGGGAGTTTCTGGATTATGTTCTCGGTATATTGGTTTCAGCTTCAAGTGACAGCATTGGATGAGGACGTCTATTTCATCTATAACATTCTCCATTCTCTTAAATAGATGTCTAGAGGATTATTTCCAAAGCTCTAGGGGATTGAGGCAAGGGGATCCTCTTTCTCCGTTCCTCTTTATCATAGTCTAAGAGGCTTTAAGGCATATGTTGATCAGAGCTAACAGTCCTGTGTTTAATGGTTTCTCGATAGGCCAGGATTACCTACCTAATCTTTTGCATCATGTCAGAAATTGGTCTCTCTTAGATGGCTCCTTAGATGCTTCAAAGCTGTCTCTGGGCTGAGAGTGAATCTGGCCATGTCCAAAATTGTGCCTGTAGGTGAGGTGGTGGCGGTCGGCCTGTTTAGGGTGCAAAGTGGGTTCTCTTCCATCAGTGTATCTTGGCATGCCTGACTCCAATTTTGGGGAGATTTTTCAATCGATTATCAGTTTGGAAATCGACCTCATTATCTATTAGGGGGAAAATAACCCTAATCAGAAGCACCCTCAACAATTTGCCCACATATTTCATGTCCACTCTTACCCTCCCTCGATCGGTCACTGCATGTCTTTAGAAAATGCAAAGGGAGTTTCTATGAATAGAAAAGGCGATAGCTTTAAATATCATTTAGTAGCTTGGAATAATATTTGTTGTCCTAAGAGTGGTGGGGGCCTGAATCTAAAGCCGTTAGTCAGGGTTGTTAAATCGTAATCAAATTGTAAAATCGTTTTAAGACCGATTTGATTCAAATCGTAAATTGTAAGATTCAATCCATTTTTTTTAAAAATACAAAAAATTACTTAATAAATCAAAAAATAGAATAATTTATTACCTAAAAGATTTCATTCATATCTATTGATAATAGAAAGTAATGAATATTTCATTGCATACACTATAAAAAACGTGAATGATCTCCATAAAATGAAAAAAAAAAACTCCAATATTATTAAAGATAAATCAACAAAAGTAAAATCAAATAATAATGTCATATGAGATCAAGCATCAAAAGACTAAAATCCAACTCCATCTTTCTCCATCCTCATTTCTTCTATATTCTTTCTCTTTTTTCCCCGTTTCACAGCATCAGAGAGATAACCTAAATAGGGGTTTTGGCACGTCCGTAACAAGGATTTTCCTGTTTCTTCTCTCTTCTTAAAAGACATAAAGTACCTTTAGAAAATCAAAATAATAAAAAATATTTTTTGTAAGTATTGGTCCATAAAAGGGGTTTCGTGCTCAAATCGTTTAAATCGCATAAATCGTACAATTTGAATCACAAATTATAATCTAAATTGCAAATCAAATGAGATTTACCCAACTAAGATTTTCAGCCCCGATTTAAATCGTTTTGCTTGGGATTCGAATTGAATCGTAGCATTTGAATCGCAAATTGCAAGGATTTAACAACCACTTAGTCCATATGAATAAGGCCCTATTAGGTAAATGGGTCTGGAGATTCGGATAGGAGATAGAGTTTGTGGCGTTCCATCATAGAGGCCAAATTGGGGAGGTCTTTTATTGGTTCCCACGGGAGGTCAAGTGTTCTCATGGGGTAGGGTTGTGAAGGGCTGAAGGGTATCATGGCAGTCGCTAACTTAGTTGTCCCCAAGATTAAGTTCAAGGTGGGTGTAGGGTCAGAGGTTAGATTCTGGAAAGATGTCTGGTGTAGGTCTGCGAAATTAAAGGATGAATTTGGCAACATCTTTCTTTTAGCAAGTGATAGGACGCTCTAGTGGTGGACTATATTGAGTTGAGAGATGAGGGGGTGGTGTGGTGTCCGACTTTGATGCAGGATTTGAACGATTGGGAAATCAGGATTTGGGTCGCCTACTATTACGCCTTGCGTATTCCCTTTTGAGTCTTCAAGGCAAAGATTGTAGAATTTGGCCTAGGGGTCACGCTGGTCGATTCTCAGTGAGACCACTACTTCAGTCACTTGGGTCAGCATCTTACGTTTCCATTCCTTATAGAATTGTCTGGAATCAGGCATTCCATCTAAGGTATCTTTCTTTTTATGGAATGCGGCATTGAATTAGATTCTTACTTGTGATCAATTAAAAAATAGAGGATGGTTAACCGTTGTTTCTAATTCCTTCAAGCAGAAAAGACGGTGGATCATTTGTTGTTACACTGTCCTACTGTGGGTGTGATCTAGGGATACTTCCTCTCTCGAGTAGGGGTGCATCGGGTCTTCCTTTCAGTACTTCTTATCTTGTTGGTCTTTAGTAAGTGCAGATAGTGCGCAAAGGGTTATTTGGTCAATTCTCTCCATCTCACATTCGTTCACATATTCGTCTTCTGGTTGTAGAATGGGTTTCCATCCAATAGGATAGGGTGGACCTTGGTGATTTGTTGGGTTGAGTTTGTCTAAGTGGCCCTTGTCTCTCTCACCTAAGGAGATCCTCTTCATACTTTATTTTTTTCATTTTTGTTCTGAGTTTATCTTCTTGTAAACTCTTTTTTGTCGTTGTATCTCTTTTTGATAATTTATCTTTTGGTTTATCGATCAAATAAAACTAGTGGACAGACGAGTTTCCATTAACAAGTGTTAAATCATGGATTAGCAGCTATGAGCCCATATTTGTGCCGCAGATCTGCAAGCGCGTCAGGTTGGTGGTCATGGAATGGGCAGGGTTGCATTGTGGGAGGGAGGATATGCAGGAGGTATGGTACTAGTTTGTGTTTTCCTAGGGGTTCAAGAGGTCCCTTAATGTATGTTATTTGTAAATGATGCAATATTAATGGATGAAACTAAAGAAGGGTAGGTAAATGCAAAACTAGAATTGTAGAGAAATACCTTGGATTCTAAGAGATACAAAATAAATTGGACCAATACTGAATATATAGCGCATGGTAATAAATGTCGCTAAAACCTTTACGTAACAATTTTGGTAACCACTGAACTAATACTGTCATCTTTAACACAAAAAAAAACATGTCACTTCTACTAAAAAAAACTGAGTGTGCCTTTTTATAATAATTAAAAAATGCCAATTTTAGTATAAAAGACTGCTAAATGGCTCAAAATAGGCCTTGTACTAAAAATGCCCTAAAATAGGTTTTTTTTTTACAAAAGACGACATAAAATGTCTATTTTTATAATATAAAAGAATATATTGTCATTTTTAATACAAACATATGATAGTATAAAATAACTAAAAAAATGGCCGTTACTTTCTAGACCGTAACGTCTATTACGTAATGATTTCGGTGTAAAGTAATAATTTGGGCATAATGTAAGTGTTTTGGCAGATTCTATTATGCAACCTGAAACTATGTTTTTAAACTTTAATATATAATGCAACTTTAGTAAGTAGTAAGAACACAAATAGGGTGAAGACGGTTGTTAAGAACCAAGTGATACCTTAAAGCGACCGACCGGTTCCGGTATCTTGACTCATATTATTCATAATAATGGAGAGATTGACGCGGATATAGCTCATGGAATTAGAATTGGATGACTACAGTGGAGAAAAACTGCTATGTAACCAACGCATCACGATCAAATTTCAAGAAAAAAATTATAAGATAGCGATAAGACCAACTATGTTCTATGGAGCAAAATATTAGGCTACTAAGAAACACATGTTAATAGAATTAGTGTAGCCGAAATGAGGATATTGAGATGGATGAGTAGGAAGATAAGTAAATATAAGACATAAAATGAACGCATTCGAGAGAATCTAAGAGTAGCCTTAATAGGTGATAAAATAAAGAAAAGTCTGTTGAGATGGTTTGGACAAATTCAAAGAAGACCACTACTAATTTTTTTAAGGCTTGTGCCTCGTACATTAGTGACTACTTTGTAAGTGCCTCGTACATTAGTGACTACTTGCAATTGTTTGTTGGAATCCAAAATCCACCACCTCATGATTGAACATTATCCATCTTTTAATATATATATATATATATATATATATATATATATATATATAAAACAGAAAATCTAGATTTTAAATTTTCTTGCCTCTTAAATTTATTATTTTTATGGTTGTTTAATTTATAGAATATTACAAGTGTGTGTACACATACATACATACATACATCATGTATTATCAACCAAAATTTACCTTAATAAGGTTAAATAAAATAAAGTTTAGAATAAACTACATCATGAATTAATGAAGGTGCATATATAAAAAAGCAATCATTAATCTATAATATATGATACTAATTATGTTTGATTAGAACAATCCAACGCTAAAGAAAGATATTTTTAGTGAGTCGCATCATGCAGGAATTACTCACTAATTTGGTAACAACTAAGGGTAAGAATGATTACATATGCACAATGTTTGAAAGCATGTATGTATCATGCATATGAAATTTGAAAATCAAAAATTCTTATTGACCACTTGGAATGAGAAAACGCCCATAAAATGATAGTAGCAGATCTGAAATTAATTCTTATGTGTCACAAAATTGATATTCTCTATAAAGAAATCTGGGTCTAACAAATCTATTCTAAAGAACAAAATATCGCTGCCTCGATGGAGAAGAAGAAGGTAGCGCACGCAAGTTCTCTCATTTCCGGCCCTTTAATAGGGAAGAGGGATGAGGTTATTGGGAACTCTAGCAAAGAGTAGTGTGGTTTGAGAGTTTTGAGAGAGAAAAACGTGATAGAGATAGGGATAGGGATAGGGATAGGATGCCTAATCAACATATCTCTATTTCTCTTGAATTAAGAGATTAATACTAATCTATACGTTTGAGATAACTCTTCACAAGAGTTGTATCGTTTGAGGATAGAGGAAAGAGGCGAAGAGAGGTGTGTCGTTTAAGAATGAGAAGAACAAAGGTGATCAGTGTGACACGTGTCATAAGATGAGAACATTATAATCCTACGTGGCGAAAAGAGGAAGGGAGAAAAAAGTCAGCCTTATATTTAGTTAATAGTTATATGACAAACAAAATAATCACAAAATTCAAGCAGGAAAAGATTATCCAGCATGAATTCAAATAATACAAACAAAGAAATCCAAATCAAATTTACCAAATAAAAAAAGGTGTTGCTACGAGCACACCAATATTTTCTTACTGTATACCAAATATATCACTTACCTATTGCACACCATTAAAAGTATTAAGTTATAGGAGCACACCAAAATATAAAAAAACTTTATAGATTTTCTAATTATACGCCAATTCTAGGGCTCATTTACATGTAATTGAGTTTAGTAATTAGAAACTCCGGTACATATCCTATCATCCTTCGTATGTTGAACATCCCAAAAGAAGTTATGATCATACAGTTGGGATTGTCCGGTCCATGCAATGTAGGGTCAAATGCCCCCATGACCCAAGCAACTTTTCATTGATTAAATGGTCTGGAACTAGGTTTATCCTCCAATTTTGTAGAGGTGTGTGCACCACCCCCATTAGCAATGGTAAGTAAGGCGCACTTAGCTCTATAGTTATGGGGACCTCTGTTGAAATTCAATGGGCTGATTCTTCTGGGTTTTTCTAGGTCATAATTGGTTCCTTTAAAGAAGTTTAGCAGCCCCCCCAAATCAAATGTTGGTCTTTAGGGTTTCCTTTAACAAAAGCTGTATTATCTTTTTGGGTCTGTGCTGAAGACATGTAGAAGTCTTGTAATCCATTCCTTTGCACTCCAAGCATGGAAATCCGACAGGCATTAAATAATCCACCCTCGGCAAATGATGCAGAAGCCTTGGGGAGTCATTCAGAGAACAAAGGATAACTGGTAAGATATCGGATCCTGTTTCGTTTGTAAGAGTAGTGGCTTCATTCATCCGTGAAACAAACACAATTGCCTTCCCTCTGAAGAGGGTTTGGGGATTTGGGTGCCCATAGAAACAGAACTTTAGAAATAAAAATTGGGACTTTCTAATATAATATTGGTGTATGATAAGAAATTTAAAATATGAGAATACGAGAAATTCAATTTCGATCTCCTCGGCAATAACAAGAAAGAGCAATCAAACGTAATTTATGTTAACTGCACCAAAAACCAGAATGAGAAAGAAAATGAACCGATATGAATCGAAATAGCAAAATACAAAAATCTAAAGAGATGATGGAAAAAAGAAAGGAACCAGCTCGAGCGCTGCCAGTGCCAACGTCGACGCCGAGAAAGAAAGCACGGGGAGGGGGTGGGGTGGGAGCCATCTCGACGGAGACGGAGACGGAGACGGAAGAGATGCGATGAGAATAGATGGAGCGTTGGTCTAGCAGTTGTACTGTATCTGCCCACGCCCTTCTTCCTCCTGACATTTCTGATCCAATTTTATCATCAACTATAGAAATATCGGAATGGATTTATACTGCTTAATAATAATGGATTAGGCTTGAGCAGTGAGTGATAAGCGGACCCATGGGTCCGTTTCATATCTTACCCGTGTCTTCGTGTCCCTTTTAACACCCCTTTAACCCAGGTTAAGCTTTAACTAAATTAAAATTAAGATTTTTGTTTTTTTTTTTAAATCATGGTTGAATTGCTTAACCCTAAGAATGAGTAAATCTTAACCTTAACCACAGTAGGTGAGTATTTAAAATTGTGGACAATGAGGACCGGCCCTTCCGTGCAAAATGGGACCCAGGTACGTTTACTATTTCCCAAAAGGCCTCCTTTTTTTTTTATAGTATATATTTGGGGTGGACTCTGGAGGGGAGAGGGCTGGAAGATTCCTCCTTGTCTCTAGTGACACGTGGCTCATACAAGGAAGATGATGACCTTTTTGGTTGGGCCTACCAACACCCATCAAGGCGGAGTGTAACTATGTACAGTTTGCTTACAAATATGACCAACCTTTTTTTTTTGCACAACCTCTTAAATTTCAGTAGTGAGAAAAGTTCAATACACTTAAACTATCCCGGGTGAGATTAGGTCTACCATTTTCATAAGAAGAAGGATTAAGACTAAGATTTAAGGCTAACTACGCTTGATTATGGGCTGCCACATTGGCTTCCCTCGGGGTGAAAGACACATTGGGGATCATATCGCGCATCATGAGAATATCAGCCACCACTGTTGCTATAACCGCTGGAGGGGGTGATGTCGGGCGGGAGATGGTATCTATTAATTCCATGGAGTCTGATTCAATAACAACGTGGAACCACTTGTTAGAACATATAAGCCCAGACGGATAGCAAATGCTTCTGCCAGTAATGCAATACCCCCCTTCAAAGGAATGGCTTCCTTTAACAGAAAACACATTCGTGGTTTCTAGCAACCAAACCCACACCTGCTGCAATACCCAAGGAGAGAGCTGCTCTGTCAACATTCAATTTGATCTATGGCTAAGAAGGGGGACTCCACAACACATCTCTGAGCACTCTCTTAGTCACCTCCATAAGGCCAATAGCTTTGTCGCCCGATAGCCACGACCAAGCAATAAACTTCGAAAACTCCGTACTGGATTTGGTTTCTCTTTTCTGAATAGCACCTTGTTGCGATGATTCCATATACTCCATAAGACCGAGCACACATTAACAGCCACTTCGCTCTTGCCACTTTTGAAAGCTTCAGACATTGACCAACCCTTCCACCATGATAGGAAATATATAGGGGCACTTTCCGGCATGCGAATTGACAGGTTAGACTCGAACCAGATCACCCTTGAGCAAGGGCACATAAAGAAAAGATGTATCACAGTCTCATTTACCTGCTTACATAGAGGACAAAGCTCATCAATTTCCAGGTGACGCTTTCTTAGATTGGTCGAAACCGCCATCGCATCATGGCAAAGTCTCCATACAAAGACCTGAATTTTGGGAGGTACGGAGAGCTTCCAGATATTCTTCCAACCGGGAGACTATGCAATCTTCTGGCTCGAGCTAGAAGATGGTTTATTTTGGATCAGAACTTGATGAGCAAGGTGAGTGGTTGATTTAACTTTGAACAAATATGACCAGTCATTGACCTGATAAATGTGCGGTTTTATTTTTTAGAGGGTAAATTGGATTAAGCAGACCTACCAGATCTATAAAAGATAATCATAATTACAATCTAGGATATTTATATCCAAATTTGTCCTTATCTACAATGGTAACAAAATTCTGACAGAAAGTCTTATAAGCACCCAATTTTTACACCCCTCTATAACCATAGTTAAACCCTTTAACCATGGTTAACCCCAATCAAACCCTAATCAAATCATAGGTAAACCCAAGGTTCACCCTAAGTCAACCCTAGGTCTAATCCTAGTTAAACCTTAAGCCTACCCTAGGTCTAACCCTAGTTAAGCCCTAGGTGAACCCTAGCTAGCCCTAGCCTAGCCCCAATCCATACAAACCTAAGGCATGGGCCCAATTATAATGCATACATTTGAACATGTAAGGATTCTCATCATAATCAATTTAAAACATAGATTTAGCAAATAAAATAAGGGATAATCTTATTTATCGTGTCTAAATTTTCAATACCCAAATATAATCAAATAAATCTCGCAAAACTCTAATTTTTATAACACATCATAATCTCAGGCAAACTTATAATGGTTTCATCAATTACAAACATCGTCCCCTTCCTCCATTCTCATCATCCATATACTACAAAAACATTCATTTTTTCCCTTATTGATATAAAATTACAAATCATGAAGAACATCTTTCACATAATAATTTTCACAAGGAAATCATCATCTAGAACATTTTCTATTCATCATATATACTATCCATAAGAAATCATGATTTTAAAACTCTCTAACATCCTATATAAATGTTTCAAGGGGAAATCGTGATTTAAAACATCTTAAAATCATCATATATATTTTTCCATAGGAAAATCCTGGTATAAAACATCATAAGATCATCATATTTATTTTCCATAATAGATTGAAATATCACACACATATTTTCTCTTGTTGTTCTTGCTTTAGATCTATTACTTCATCATATTTATATCAAAAATCCCTATATTGATAGGAAGGAAGTCATATTTACCTCTCATGATCGCTTCCCTACAATCACGCACTTGCGAATGAGATGGATCTAAGCTTTTTTCACAATTTCTCCTTGAAAAACCTTTAATCTTCCCTCTTAGATCTCTGAAAAATCTCTTCTCTCACTCTCTTTTAGGTCTAAAAAGTTTTAGAAACCCTTAACCCACGAGTATAAGAGGTATTTATAGTGTTGGGAGCTCTAGGGACTCCACAAGTCGGAAAAACGCGCAAAAATAAGCCCAAATGGCGTTTTTGGCAATCTGTCGCCGCCAGGGGCAATCGATCACCGCCGGTGGGCGATCGATCGGCCATGGCGCCGAAATTTTATTTTTTTTACTTTTTGATTTTCTCCCTTTTCATACAATTAAACCTCAAAAACGAATTAAATTGAGTGTTTACTCGGGTTTTAAAAACACTACTTTTCGAATTAATTTATAGGCTTAAATACATTAAAAAAAAATTAAATACATGTTTCCATAGCATTTAATAAAGATCACAGTTATTAAGAAATAATAAATTCGGGGTTCTACACCTACCCTCATCCAATTGCCCTCCATGTCCCTATCCCCTCTCCCATAAATCCCAGTTTCCCCCTAACTTTAGATGCATGTTAACTTTAGAGACCCAGAATTACTATTATCTTATTACCTTATTTAATAGGGTTAAAATAATCAATAATATATCCCTATATGTGCTTAAGTATAACTTTTAGGAGTGTAGGGTCCTAATCTTGGATTTTTAGTATTAACCCGAATGTTTTAGGGTTCTCTCTCACTTTCGTCCAACTTGATGAGACATTTTGACCTCTAAGGACTTGAAATTAGGATATCTCTATTATAAAAAAAATTGTTCCCCTTCGAATAACGATTACAACGCATCTTGAATTGTCTAATTCCGGCAACCTAATCAAAAGTTACGGGTTAATTACCAGAGCGGGTTCCGGGTAAAAATTTCCAGTTTTGTCTGTTGAGGCTCGATCGATCGGCCCAGGCAGACCGATCGATCGGTCATCGATCAACCATCAATCGGTGATCAATCAGCCTAAACCCGAAAGTGCTCAGTTGAGTCCGATCGATCGGAACTGAACCCCCGATCGATCGGTGCGCACGATTTTGGTTTTTAAAAAATCCCCAAATCGCATATTTTAGGGTTTTTAACCCTTGGGAGTATAAATAGGGGTCTTATTTCGAGATTTTAGATTATCCTAACCATTTTTAACCTAATTTAGCAAAGGAGATGAGAGAACCTAGGGTTCTAAGGAAGAAATTGCTTAGAAAGGAATAAGATTGCTTGGAGATTTCAAGGAAAGCTTGGAGATCTTCCTCATATCTTCTGTTGAGCTATTTGGATCCAATGAAACGATCCCTAAGGTCAATATCTTTTCTAATCTAACCTTAGTAAATGTTTTGCATGTTTTAATAAGGATGTTTATGGATTATCAAGGGTATTACATGATTATACAAAGATGGTTAGGCAATAAGCATGAATGAGGATTTTACTATTGAAATAAGGGTTTTGCATGTGCTACAAACTCTATTGTGTATGAATAGTCGATAAACTCTTCAACTCTACTCTATTATGATATGTTGTATGTTATAGTATGATAGAAATATATAGTTAAGTATGTTTTAAGGTTATTGTTAGGAAATAAGAAATGATGGATTACATGAATGGAAAATGTTAGGAATGAAATAAATGGAGGATGCGATGAATGTATGGATGTTAATTGTGTTGGCTTGTATGGATGGATTATGATGTGGTGAAATGTCGAAAATGGGAAGGAGCAAAGTATCCATAATTAACGCACTCAAGGTGTTTGTTGAAATGCTTAAGAATGATGAATGTTGTATGATGCTATTGATTATTAGGAAACTAAATCAAATGGATATTTTTGTTGTCATGATAAATTATGCCCTATTTATATTGCATGGTGATCGACATTCAGATAGGTCAAAGTTTAGAAGAAGTCCTCCATGCCAGGAATTCTCTAATTAGGGAGATGTAACCTAGCGGAGTTTCTCAACGGAAGACGGAAACCTAAGTGATGACCAAGTTTGAATGGTAATCGTGAATGTTAAATTATGTCTATCTATCTTGTATGGTGATTGATATTTGGGTAGAACAAATCTTAGAAGAAGACTTTCAGGTCGAGGATTCTCTAACCAGGGAGATGTAACCTGGCGGAGTTCCTTGGAGGAGGATTTGAATCCAAGAGATGATCGATTCGAATGTTAATTACGACACTATTGCACAAACTTGCATATGTGTTAAGGAGTCTCACAAGGGCATGCACTAGTAAAGTCTAGAGTTAAGCTGGGAGAGAACTGATAAGCTGGTAAAGATCATCATACTTGGATAGGAATGTATGGGCATGGTCCGTATCCATTAAGAGCGGCATGTCAGTTAAGTAACTGAATGGGCATGGTCCATATCCTTTAAGAGCAGCATGTCAATTAAGTAACTGAATGGGCATGGTCCGTATCCATAAAGAGCCGCATGTCAATTAAGTAATTGCATGAGATGGTACGTATCTATTAAGAGCCACATATCAGTTAAGTTATTGCATGAGCATGGTCTATATCCATTAAGAGCGGCATGTCAATCACGTTATTGCATGGGCATGGTCTGTATCTACTTCCGAGCGATATGCCAGTTACTTACAAGTAATGAATCATGAACACTGAATTACGATGACAATGAAACATGATATGATATGTCTACATGTTCTTCTGCACTCTGATTATAGGATTATGCATTGGATTGAGATATTGATTATATAAATGTCATATGAACTTGTTATTGATTATGTCATATGAACTTGTAATAGATCATGCAAATGTCATATGAACCTGTTATTGAATATACTATATGAACTTTTCATGGATTATATAAATATCATATGAACTTGTTAATGATTATGTCATATGAACCTGTCATGGATTATGCAAATGTCATATGAACCTGTTATTGATTTTGTAATTGTTGCATGAATTTGATATTCGTTATGAGCATGAGTTATTGTTATGGTTATACTGGATATCCGTTGAGCGTTATCAATGCTCAGTCGACTTGTTATTGTCGTCGGATTTAGAGCGAGTTAATTACTGAGCCATGATTGAAGATTTCTACATTAAGATAGAAGAAGAAGGTGAGCCTCCGATTGAGGAAGCTCAAGAGTTGGTTAGGTGGTCACATTATTAGGCATTGTTTTACATTTTGAAATGGATTGTAATAGACTTAGGTCTTTCGAGATGTTGCTTACACTGTCTTACTTTTGTTGGTAGTTTTAAACGTTCTCGATTATGGTGGGTTATGTTGGACATATTACATTTGTACAGGATGGTTTGAGTTTTGTATATCGAATTTTATTATTCTCATTTTTGGAGACTCATGTTGTATGTCATGGGGTTTAAGCAGGTTTAAGAAATGTGGCGACCCAAGATCCTATTTTGGTCAAGGTAAGATTTTGGGTCGTTACACTAACTCTCCCCTGAGAAAACTTTGCAAAATTCGAGGGTCTGAGAATAACTCCAGACACCCTGAAGACCTATGCTTGCGAGTCCAAGAGCTGAGAACCTGAGAAAATGAATCTTCACCTAAGAAGCCCTCCTTTATGGCCATCACCACTTTCTCCACCACTGTAGCAAGCGGATCAGTTGGGTAAGGCCTTGCCCTTTCCCCTATTCTCTTCTCTAAATGTTGTGAGCCCTTGGTCCTACTCCAGGGGATTTCTTTTGTGTTGTTGTGTTGCAAAACCCTAGGAGTAGGGGTTCCCCTTGCCTTCCCCTTAAGCATGGGGACCCCTCAAATGGTAAAAAATCTGGCCCCATGGCCTTACCACTGACATAGGCACTCCCCATATAGTCTGGGGGACCCTTAGCCTATGAGGGATCCCCTACAAGTAGTATGATGCAACACCAAGGGGAGAAATTTTGATTTTGGAAAAATCCAAAAATTGCGGTAAACACAGTACCACCATTTCTGGCCTTTCTCATTACAGTAGTTATAAACTGCATTTTGTGGCCCCATGGTTCATTCCAGGGCCTGACCTAGGTCCTTGAGACCTCCCTCCCTCATTCTCTGGTCCTTCTAGGCTCCCCAAGCTAACCTAACTATGGTTAAAATGAACAAACTTGGAATCTGTCCAGAATGCCAGAAATAGTTTACCGACATTCTGGGTATTCTGCTTCTCACTGTAGATGGCCTCTGTGGACCTAATCTAAACCAGACTCAAGGCCCAGACCAGGCCAGGACTTGCCCTGAAGTCCCCTGAACATCTTCCAAGGGTCCAAAACCCCTTGAGTATCATTCCTGACCTCTCCCTAGTCCAGTAAAGTTATTTCCAGAAAACTAGGAATGACGGTACACGATCTACCGCCATTCTGATTCTGTGAAGAATTAGAATTGACGGTGAACAGTATACCACCAATTCCAGCTTCTATTTATTTGGGCTTTGCTTGGCCCAGACTAGGTAGGAGACCATTCTAAGCCCTGCCATGGTTACTGGGCTCACTCCTGACCGAATCAGAACCTTAACTGGGTTAAACTTAATCCCGATTAACTTTTAATCATGGTTAAGACCGTTTAACCTTAGTAAAAATCTAGAAAAATCTCAAAAACATCTACAAAATACGAGGATCATAAATCTGACATTGGACCTTGTAAACCATGGTTAGCAATCCTAATCATGGTTAACTCGTCTTTTAACTCCGGTAAAGCAACCTTAAGCCTTCGGGCCCATCTCCCTAGCTTATCGGGCCTAACCTTGGCTTATCGGGCCCAAACTTAGTCTATCAGAATAATCCTTTAGCCTTCGGGCTTAACCTCGGCCTCCAGGCCCATGCTTTAGCCTCTAGTCACAATCCTTGGCCATCGGGCCCAATCCTTAGCCTTCGAGCTCAATTCTTGGCCCCTGGGCCCATCCTTTGGTCTCCATGCCCAACCCCAAGCCTCCGGGTTTAATCCTTGGCCTCCGAGCCCAAACCCTCTACACCATGCACTTGACCAACCCGGTCAACCAACCCTAGCCCCGGGCTAGACCCTTAGCCACTCCGGTGAACACACATACTCTCCTAGTCTTAGCACGGGCTCATATGCCAGAACTACACTTGGTCTGATTTCATCCTATGTGAGTACGTAGGCAACCCAACCCGGATTCGATCTTAATTAAAATTTTCTCATTTCTTGGATTAGTATACTCTAAAACTTAAGCATTTGAATAAAACTTTGACACTAATTTGACTTATACCTAGAGAGTAGGTAACCATTGTAAAATGAAGGTCCTAGAGTGCCTAACACCTTTTCTGGGACTTAATCGAACCTCTTACTTGGACTCTCATGTAGATCATAAGACTTTATCCATATCCGGGACTTATCCCTCATAATTAATAAGTGGTGACTCCTAATCTCTAAACACCAGTGAGTATAAAAATCTGTGCTCAAAAGTCTACTAAGAGAACAATGGATAAATGGAGAAAATACATTTACACTCCCTGAGGGTTTGACGAAAATACACATAGACCCCCTCAGGTTTAAGAAAATATATTAGGTACCCCTACTTTTCAAAATATTGACACTTACACCCCTTCTATCAGTTGACCGTTAGTCAATTAATAGAATGATGATGTCATGTGATAAAGTGGTATGAACTACCAAAAATGCCCTCTCTACTAAAATTGTCAGTTTCCACTTTTCTTATATACTAAATTGTCCTCATTTTAAAATGAAATCAAATCCTCTAGGGGTGGCTACGTGTCCTTTTTGACACCCCTTGAGGTGGCCAAGTGTCCCTCTTGACACCCCTTGAGATAGCCACGTGTCCTTTTTGACACCCTTTAAATGGGGTTAGATTCACCCACCCCTAGGGTTCACCCGCCCATCCTTGGTTTTATTTTTTTTCTAAATATTAATTCTTTTTTTAAAATTTAAAATTTGTTTTTAAGGCTTTTTTAATATTAAAATATTTAAAAAAAGAATTACTATTTAAAAAAAAACCAAGGATGGGCGGGTGAACCCTAAGGGTGGCCACGTGTCCTTTTTGACACTTCTTAATTGTGGTTAAGATTCACCCACCCCTAGGGTTCAGTCACCCATCCTTGGTTTTTTTTTAAAAAAATATTAATTCTTTTTTTAAAATTTAAAAATTGTTTTTAAGGCTTTTTTAATATTAAAATATTTTAAAAAAAGAATTTTATATTTTTAATTAAAAAAAACCAAGGATGGGTAGATGAACCCTTGAGGTGGCCACGTGTCCTTTTTGACACCCTTTGAGGTAGCCACGTGTCCTTTTTGACACCCTTTAAATGGGGTTAGATTCACCCACCCCTAGGTTCACCCGCCCATCCTTGTTTTTTATTTTAAATATTAATTTTCTTAAAAATATTTTAATATTAAAAAAACCATAATTTTTTTTTTAATTTTAAAAAAAAATTAATATTTAGAAAGAAAAAAAAACCAAGGATGGATGGGTGAATCTAACCCCATTTAAGAGTGTTAAAAAGGACACGTGACCACTCCTAGAGGACTTGGCTTCATTTTAAAATGAGGGGGCAATTTTGTATATGAGAAAAGTAGAAAATGACAACTTTAGTAGAGGGCATTTTGGGTAGCTTATACCACTTTATCACATGACATCACCATTCTGTCAGTTGACTAACGGTCAACTGATGGAAGGGGTGTAAGTGTCAATATTTTGAAAAGTAGGGGTACCTAATGTATTTTCTAAAACCTGAGGGGTTGTATGTGTATTTAATCAAAACTCAGTTGCTCCATTGGCTTCTCGCCAAATGTGAGTGACCGAAGGGATTTGCAGATTTGTCATCTTAATAATAGTGGATCTAACAAGAGTTCTAAGGACCCATGGAGATTGTTCTCTATTAGATAGACAAATAGAAGCTCAATGGAGGTCCGATTGAATAGAAGAAACTATAATACCGCGTTTAGTCGCAATATCAAGACCTTTAGAAATTGTAGTGATCCCCAATGTCAAGATGTCAGAATCCGGAGCTCCAAAAGCAAAGCCAAGAACTGGATTTCCATTGTAGTCGCTGAATATACCCCCAAATCCAGCACCATCTGGCCAAACAGAACCATCACAGTTGAGGACCCAATTTCCAATTTGGGGGGGCTGCCAAACACACCAAATGAAGGGGAACAGATGAAGGCAACTTGAATTTGCCAATTATCAAAGAATTCTCTATTATAAGCCGAACCTTCTGCTTGTTGATCAACTTCAAAAAATTTCAGCCATGTGTCTTTCACGATGTCCTTGATAATGAGATCTCTAGACTTGAAGATATTGCAACAGATTCGATTGTTTCGCTCTTTCCATATGTGGTAAATGGTGGCACACATAGAGATCTTTTTAATATGGGCCACCAGGGAATTCCCTTGAAATTCAGAGGAGGCCCTAGTCATCTCACTATCCCAAGAAAGAATGGAGCGGTGCCTATAGTGATTCAATCTAAGGATATGTTTCCAGATATGATTTGTGAATCTACAATAAAAAAAAAAGAGGTGATTAACATTTTCAGAATTTGCTCGACACAAGATGCAATTTGATCGATGGATAATATTGTACTTGAGGAGGCGACCTTGCGTTTGCAATTTGTTTGACAGAGCTAGCCATGAGATAAAGGAGTGACGAGATATATTTTTTGAGAACCAAATGAGAGAATGCCAAGGATGCTTGTTTGATAGTGATCTGATGCACATCCAAGCAGATTTGAGAGTTTAGATGCCAAAACTGTGAGGTTTCCATAGAACCTCATTAGAGTTATCTGAATTTATCTCCACTAACGACAACTTGTTCCAAACTTCAATGAGGTCAGCTAAAATGATAGGTCGGGGATCCCACTTGTTGGCAAGAATAATGCTTGAAACCTTTGCCTCACGTGTGAACCCAGAGTCATGTTGAAGTCTATGCCCAAAAACCTGGTCCAAAATTCCAAGAGGGTGCCAAGGGTCTAACCATATAGAAGTACCCTCCCCATTGGCAATAGACTGAGTTATATCATAAGCTTTATCTCTCGAATTTAGAATTTTGCGCCAAACCCAAGAGCAATCGGAGGGTAACTTCACCATCTAGAAATTGGATCCTTTAATGAGTTTTGCATGACACCATTTAACCCACAATCCCTCAGATTTAGCAGCAATAGCCCAGACTTGGCAAAGAATACCAGCCTTGTTCCAATCTGACTCCCATCCCCCCTTCTTCTTTAGGTCTATACATTTTGGACCATGATATAGGATGTATTCTTCTATGGGGATCCGGGCCCGCCCATAGGAAATTACAACATATTTGTTCAATAAAAAGAATGACTTTCTTGGGGACAAGGAAGAGCTTAGACCAAAAAATGTGGAGGCTATTAAGCACTGATTTAATCAGTTCGACTCTCCCAGCCTATGAAAGGCTATTGGCTTTCTAGCTCTTGACTTTGGAGAGAAGGCGAGAAATCAGAGGATTGCAGTCAAAGGCACGCAATCTACCTGAAATCAAAGGCAAGCCTAGCAATCTAACTAGGAGGGCCCCAATATGAAAAGGCAAGGAAGCCTTGAAAATTTGTTGCATAAGAAGGGAGGTGCCTCCAAAAACCATTTGGTTTTTGGAAGTGTTAAGAAAGAGCCCCGAGAGCACGGAAAATTTGAATAAAACTTTGCTAAGTTTATGAGCAGATCTTGGTTTCGCTTTGAGGAAAACGAATAGGTCATCAGGAAACTGATGTGAGAATCTAAAGGTTTGTTACATCAGGAGTGGGGAGCTATGGAGCCAGAATAGTAAGCTTGGTTCAGAAGGACAACAAACCCCTCCATGACAATGACAAAGAGAAAAGGTGAAAAAGGGTCTCTTTGGAGCAAGCTGCGAGTGCTTTTGAAGTAACTCTTAAGAGAACAATTTATTACTACAGAGAACTTCTAAGAGGAGAAGAAGGGAGTTAACCATTAGATGAAAGTGGGGGGAATGCCCATCATATCAAGCATTTTGAGGAGATAATCCCATCCAATCATTTCAAAGACCTTCATAATATCTATTTTGATGGTAAATCTGGGGTTCCTCTCTTATGATGTTAATTGCGAATGATTTCATGAGCAAGAAGAATGATGTCAGAGATATTACGGCTACGAATGAATGCAGATTGGTTTTTGCTGATCAATAGAGGAAGGAAATCTTTTAGCCGATTGGCCAAAATTTTGGAGATGCCTTTGTAAATGACATTAAAGAGGAAACTAGGCTTGAAGTCTGCGATGGTATTTGGTCTCGCCAATTTTGGGATCAATGAGATAAGGGTGGAGTTTATTTCAGGTAAAAGAGTGGAAGATCTAAAGAACCACTTGACAACCTTGATGGCATCAGGGGCTATGATCTCCCAACAGATCTTGAAGAAATGTGTTTTAAAACATTGAGCCTAGAGATTTATAGCATGTTGAAGAAAGCTTTCTTGATTTCATCGCAGGAGATATCTGAAATAAGTTGATGGCCTTCATCTAAACTGAGCATTTTTAAGAGAGGAAAATTTGTGAAGTCCAACTTGGCCTCATTGAAAGGAGAGCTGTCGTGCCCCAAAATCCCATATTGGTCAAATAGGACTTTGGACCCGTGACACTTCATATCCATCTTATCTTAACAATATATAAGGCATAAAAATATGAGTCTCAAAATTTTCTTTAACATTAATAACAATTCAAATGATAATCACTATAATTCAGAAATCATCAATGTAATTGACCAATCATAAACATAATAAATCCAGATCATCCATTATGATCACAAAATCCAAAACTGGAAATCTAAGCAACATTAAATTAATCATTTTAGTACAACCCTTTTCAAATTGAAATAAAACAACTATTGCATCAATAATAGGGTCATCTATCCAGATCCCTCTCTTTTTCAGGATGATCATCTTCAGGCTCCTCTTCCGTATTCTTCCTCAATCCACGGTCCTGGAGCGCAGATATCAAATTCTAAACCTACCAAATAATAAAAATTTGACTGAGCATTGAAAATACTTAGCGGATACAAAGCATAATTAACAATATAATGAACATGTATTTTCAGTAATATCATACTTCATAATATCAAAGTGCGGAAACATATAAGCAGTTCATATAACCATTCATGACGTTTTCATATTCATAACTCATGCAGACTTGTGATACATATGCAGACTCATGTCCATTCATCTAGGTCCATACTAGTTCATACAAAATCCATGCTAAGTTCCATTATCATATCAAGGTTCCAAGGTCTATACCATTCTAAGGTCCATACCATTTTCCATTATGATACCAGGGTCCGAAGGTCCACACCAGTTTCCATGTAATTCCAAGCTTTTCAATTTGTACCAAGGCTTTATTAGCCACATAATTTAAGGTCTATACCATCTGCATGTAAATATCATGGTTATCCATTCTCACCAAGTCCATACCATTCATACCAGGGTCTTATCAGTCATTGGTACATATGCAGACTCAAAAATGAGTAGACTTATATAGACTTACCAACATACCATGCCGCCAGACTTGTGCTTGATCGTGTCATGATTAATTTTCATCTAAGTTATCCCTTAGGTTCTAATACTCTATCATCAAAACTCCACTATAATGGCCCTGTACCACGATAGTTAGGGAATTCTAGGTTAATAGTATCATCTCCTAAGCATTGACCTATTCAAAATTTAATCATCATACATGCATACATAATCATAATTTAACATGTGAAATCATACATAATATTTATCATTCAAAAAAGTATTGATATCAATTCATGTTAATCAAGGTTATCAACATTATCGCATAACATAAATTTTAAATCATTCACCATTTATTCCATCATAATCCAATCTCATCCTCTATAATTCATCATAACCATCATTCATTCTCTTCCTCCATATTGAATCAAGATCTACCATGTGCCAAATTCATACAATAATAATCATTTAAAACAGAATCAACAATATTACCAATATCTTTCCATTAGTTCATACCAAAGCTTGAGATATATCCCTTGAAATTGTATAAAATCATTCTATATAATTAGGATTTATCAATACCTGATCATGATCTTGAAACTAGTAATTCTTATTAATTAAAATCATTAACTAAATAAAGTATCAAACCTCTCAAGATTGTTTTCCTACGATCAATCGCTTGTGAATGCCTTGGATCTTGATTTCCAAGTGTTCCTTCTTCTCTAATTGGAAGCCCTTGCAAACCCTCGATATTTTCCCTTTTTGGTTCTTCTCAAAAGCTTAGAATGTTTTTTTCACCTAAGTTTCACGAAATAAATGGTATTTATAGGGTTGGAAACCCTAAAATCATAAATAAATAAAAAGTTTAAAAGCACGTTTTTGCGACTTTCTGTATGCGATTTCCGATTGGTCGTAACTTATTGGCAATCGATCAGTGCTGGTATCTCTGATTGATTGGAGATCTGACACATTCTCAAAAACATTTATGGTGTTTTTTGATCAATTGAAGAGTATGGTGCGATCGATCGAAACTTTGACAGGTCCATTCAATCAGAACATCTTTCCAATCAATTGTAGCTCTGACAGGTTTGCGAATTATTATTTTTTTAACTATTTTGCTACTTTTCTGCTAGCTTTAATTTCATGCTATTTAATCATATAAACAATCAAACCAAGTAAAATATTTGGGTTTCTACAAGAACTAAAGAGGGTCTCAAAAAAATTGACAACTTCAACCTTAATATCATCCTAATTAGTGATTTTGGAGCATTAACGTAAATGGAGGAGATTTTGTTGAAGCTTCTGAGAGGGGTGAGACTTTTGTAGAAGAAATTTCAATTGCAATCTCCCAGCGAAAGACATTGTGACCGAGATTTCTACTTGAAGATAGATTCTTCATAAGAAACCTGACTTTTGCATTTTATAAGAAGAATCTTTTCTTCAGAAATAAGAGTGTCATTCAAGGGATTAGCATGCAAGAGAATCTGAGCTATTTCTAAGGATTGTTTAGCACTGGTAGACTGGGAGGAGATATTGGAGAAGAGTGGTTTACTCAAGCTGTGAAGTTTCACTTTCATATTTTTTAGCTTTTGAGTGAGAGAGAACATTGGGTTTCCTCTCATTGGATCTCTCCAGACATCCTGAACAATGCTTTTGAAATCAGGGTGATGGGTCCAACAATTGAAGAACTTAAAAGGCCTGGCACCTGTAGGCAAAGAAGAGTTGAAATCAACCAAAAGAGGGGAATGATCAGACACACCTGAAGGAAGGAAATCAGCTCCCGATGCATCAAATTTGCTACACCAGGGGAAGTTGATCAGAACTCTATCAAGTTTGCATTGAATGATGGAGTATCTTGAATGAGACGAATTGATCCAAGTGAAAAAGAGCCCCTTGCTTTTGATATCAAACATTTCAATTTTTTGAAGGTAGTCATTGTATACTCTGGATCTACTAGCTTGGAACGGAGCTCCTCCCAATTGTTCTGATTGGTTGTTGATTACATTGAAGTCACCCAACATGATCCAAGGAGCAAAGAAAGTAGCCATAAAAATAATCTCTACCATAACTTTTTTTATTCAACTTCATAGTTCGAGGCATAAATGAAAGAGGCAATGAAGGTGTCGTCAGTTGCTAGATCTCTGACCTTATAATGAATGATTTGATCAGATTTAAAAAGTCACTAAACGTCGCAAGAATTTGGGTCCCAAAGCACCCAAAATTTTCCCAAGTGTAGAATGGTTATAATTATCAATACCATTCCAACCTTTGGCTAGATGAGTAGCCACCTTCTGGGTATTAACAGATTTGACTCTAGTTTCAAGGATACTCATAACCGAAAGAGCATTCTTACGAATCATTTTCTTAATTTCGTCTTGGTCAATGCTGTCATTGAGACTTCAGATGCTCCAAGCTGCAATTCGCTTCATTTAACAGGAGGGTTGAGGGAATGAGCTTGGTGGTGTTACACATTTGAAGTATGAACACAAAGATAGGAATGGAAAAAATGAGATTGATGATTGTAGGGTTAGGATTTAGTAAAAGATAAAAGGGTGGATGAGATGTGCATCTGATGTGAAAAGTAGGAAATACCTAGGTTGAAAATAGATAGGAAGAAACCCTAGAATGAGATCAAGGGAGGAAAAGATAAAAGGGTGGAGGAAATGTGCGGTTCGATCATCAGTAACCGATCAAACTGTAGTGATATACTTTTATAATACTAGTGGGTGGTGTACACGTAAATTTCAAGCATCTTTTTATGATTGACCTCTTAAACCTTGCGGTTAGATTACCTCTATTGTTGTATGAAGTTTATTATTTTTGTGGGGGACTATCCTTCCAATCTTAGTAAACTCAGACTATTAATTACCTTCCCGATTTGGGGAAGAATCTCTGATTAAGAAGAAGAATAAAGAAGAACAAAATATTTGAATAAAATATTTGTATTTATTCAATGGGGTTGCCTAGATCCCATGTAGGCGTTATAAGATACTTCATAAAAGTTTTAGCATCAAAAGAAAGAAAAGAAAGAGAGGTGGCCATATTGGGGGTTCACCTGGTATTCTCCATTTAGTGGGAGATCCTTCTTCTTCCTCCTTGAGTTGTTGTTATTCCTGCAAAAAGAAAAGAAAGCTTTTTTTCTCTCTCTTCTTCGTTCTTGTGCTTTTCACGTATCTGTGTATGCTTTTTGCATTCTGAGAGTTTTTTGTTAGAAACTCCCTTCTTTTATGTCTTTTGGAGAGTCCCTTTTGGACTCCCCTTTGACTTCCTATTTTTTTTAGGAAATCAAAAGAGCTCAGCTCTTCTTAGAGAGGGTCATCTGTCCAAGACAGCTGGTTTCTCTTATCTTAGAGAAACCATACAGATGAGAGTTCTTTTGAAGGATTCCAAATTGGTTTCCCTTTCTAAGAAACCTGTGAGGATAAGACTTCCCCCCAAAAGGGGAAATAGTTTTATCTTTCCAAAAATTGGAAGAGATTACTTCCCCTTTCGGATAGGGTGCCATATGACACTCTCTTATTAGAGAAAGAGAGGGGATCTCAATCTTGAGATCCCCCAAAGCTAGCAAAGAGTCCTTTTTGTTAAGGATTCTCTGCCATATGGCAGTCAGATACTGGCTGCCATCTGGGAAAGGATTGACCTTGGTCAGTCTGTAAATTAAAAAGGTGAGACCATGGGTCTCACCCGCGGTCTAGGTCAGGTCCAAGCATATTTGGACTACGGACTAGGGTCTGACCTTAGTCAGTCCGCGGACGAATACAGTGTGGGACCATGGGTCCAACCCTTGGTCTGGGTTAGGTCCATGACATTTTATGGTCACGAACCGGGCTAGTCATTGACTGGCCCGCGGATGAACTTATAGAGTCTGTTCGCAAAGCTTGAGTGAGGGTCTGTCCGTGAGGGCAAACCCTAACCACATGTCAGTCCCCTGAAGGCTGACACAAAGGGGTGTCCGCGAGGATAAATTATTAAGGACTGGCTATTTGACCAGGCCGCAAGGGTCTCTTTAACCAGGCCTATCCGTAGAGACAGACCAAAGCCATGTGAAGGCTTGGATTTGGTGTGGTGTATACACTCCATATTCGCTTAAAAGTGTTTGTTTTTCACGATTATCCTTTTAGCATTATCGCACTCTTTTACGTAAAACTTGCATTTTTACAAACTTTTCTACGTAAGAGTTCCCTCTATTGCATAACACACATTTCTGGTAAAAATGGTATATTTGCATAGTTTAAACACATTTCTGAAAGTCTAGATACTGAGCCATTTCAATAAACTCTCATTACGTGTTTTAACTGTCTCAGGAACCCTAACTGGACAATTTTCAAGGACCGGAGGCCGTAGTTAAGCATCAAAGCCCATTACCGAAAACTAAAGAGCCAACAGGCTATACCAAGTAGATGCAGGCCAAGTATGGGCTAAGCCAAGAGATCACAATTACATAATGAGGCATAGGGAGCTGAAGAGTCGATTTCCAAGAAAGAGGACTTGAGTAATAAAGATCACTATATAAGACAAAGGAGAAAAGCTTGCTTAGTTGGTGAAATCTATGGGAGTCTTGTTAGAGACCAGGGTTCAAAACCTCTTGCCATCATTTTCTCTCCTTTTTTCTCTTTTATTTCTCAAAACCCTAATCTCTCTCTCCTAATCCTATTCGTCAACCTTAATCATCTTAGCCGTCCATCCTTACTTTTCAAAACCCTAGTTAGTTCAAAAACCCTAATCCCATCTCTTTTTCCTAAACCTAGCCACCCATCTCATTTTCTTTCAAAACCCTAATCTCCTTCCATTTCTTACTTTCTTTCCTAATTTCTCTCCCATCCTAACAACTCACTTTTCAAAAGGGAAACCCTAATTTCTCTTTTTCTCTACGAAATCCTAGCCGTCCATCTCATCACACCCTCTTTCTCTCCAAACCCTAACTATGATCCTATATAACCTACACCATCTCTTCCTCTAAAAAATGGTTCTTTCCCCCCTAACTTCTCTTCTCATCTCTCTCTCATTTCTCAATCCCTTTTCTCTCTCTCTCTCTCTCTCTCTCTCTCTCTCTCACACACACACCTCTCTCATCTTTCTCTCATCTCTCAAGTCCCCTCTCATCTCACGGCTTCTCAACCTCATCAAGGCGGACACATCTCTGGCAATCACCTACACCGGTGGGAGCAATACATTGTCACATTTGGCATTTTTTTTAAGGTTGTTCTTGCATTAATTTTAATTAAAGGTTTGTAGTGACTTGTGGTTTAATTAATAAAATTCTTTAATGTTGGTTAGTTTGTGCTTACATATCATGCCTTTTAATTTATGTTATTTATTTCATTAGTAGATCTTGATAATCTCTTAAAAAAAATTGTTTTAAAAATCAATCCACCCTTCTCATCTCTCCACCATTTTAATCTTTTCTTTATTTTATTTTCTTTATTGCACTAACCTAACTAACCCCGAGTGAGGATTCGACATCCGACACAAGCCCTATACCATTCTCATATGTTTGCAGGTCTCGGATTAATTTAAGTGTTGAAATAAGGTGATTCGTTTCAACGACCGAAAAACCTTGTTTCAAATGGCGCCGTTGCCGCTCGGGTGAAGGAAGTGCATAAAGAAAGAAGAAAAATTTTCGGAAAAAAAAAAAAAAAAAAAAAAAGCAAGGGATTTGGGATCCCCTTCTTCTCTTTCTTTTCTACTTGGTTACTTTTATTTTTATTTTTTTTTAAGCCTCGGATGGCCGAGTGCAACTTGTAATAATTTAGGACTTTCTACATCTTTTTTTTTAATTATTATTTTTAGATTTGTGTTCAAGGGCTTAGGAACCCTTGAGCGAAAAAAAAAAATAAAAAAACAAAAAAAATAAAAAAAACAGCAAAAAAAAAAGTGTTAGGTTTAGATTTACATTCTGTTTTTTTTAGGTGATTAGTATTTTAGGAATTATTGCTTTTGGAGACTTTTCAAATAAGAATTTTGTTAATTTTAGGCATTTTCCCATATCTTTTAGAGATTTAGCATATTTTTTTGGAAATTTATAATTTTCAAAAAAATTTCTAAATCTTTATAGTGGAAAAAGTCTATCTTTAACACAATTCCATTTTGGGAAGTTTGCCCTGATTTCACCAATTTAAATTGGAAGGTTTCCAAAACTTGAGGGAAAATTTAGAATTAGTAGTTCCCTAAATTTGGAAATTAATTAATCTGCCTAATTTACTGAATGTTGTGTGCAACCCCTTAAAGGCAGCCACCTTCCAAAAATAATTCCCAATCACGTGACCTATATTTTATTGTGCACTAACTTGTGCGCAGGGAAGGAGTGTGAGTAGGGAGTACTAGCTCGGAGTGGGCCCAAGCCCATTACCCCTCCCTACCTCACAGAGGCGACCCCGTGGCATAGCCCACGGGTAGGTACGTGTTCTATACCTCGCTTGAAAGCGACCGGGTGTTGATTGAGTATCTAGGTGGTGATTGTTTATTTGCTTTTGTACAACTTTTTCGAACTGCGTGGATGGACGAAAAATACATTAATTAAAGAGCAAACCCAGCTCTACTTGAAACTGGTGGGATTTCATCACCCACCTCATCACTCCAGCTGTGTGAACCCAAAAGCAATTTAATAAAATGAACCAAGATTTAGAGCCAAATTTAGCTCGGTGTTCAGGACCATCACAAAATCAGTGAATCCTTCATTTTTGAGTCGAATAAGACCACGAGCGCGGGTCCCTGTTTCCTAACATACCCACAGGTCCCTACTACTTTAGTATACTGAGCTCTTAAGTGGCCTCCTCAAAATCTTGTTGGTTAACTGTGCTTGTTGACTTAGGAACACAATCTAGCCCCAGTTATTCTTTCGGGAATACACTTGTCAAACTACTTGACTTATCCGGCTAGTCTGGGACGTACTTAAGCTTGCCATTGTGCAACACGTCTGTCTAGGCTACGGATTCTCTTGTAGTTAACTCGTGTTAGTACTGGAAGGTTAACTTGTAAGTGAAACCTTTGTGAGGAACCCTAGAGTGCAAGTCAGTCCGACGGATTAAACAAGATAAAATCAGTGGTCCCGCCCACTGTCATAATCTACTTGCCCACCCAGATAAAAAGATAAAGCCCAGAAAACTGTTGATTGTTTAGCTTTGGCTTAGGGTTATCTTTGTGTTCTGTGCGCATCATATAGATTCACTCAGGTTAGTGACTCCTTTGGTAATTTTTTGCCAGCTCTAGGGCGTATTCTTCAAACATATGCCCAGTTAGGTTCGGCCCATCAACGTTTGATTCGATCTGAGAGTCATTCAAATCCGGGAATTAGCCTCAGCTTCTTCACCTTCCTCATCCTCTCCATGGCAGCAGAAAGGCCTCTTATTGAGACTTATGCAAATTTCTGTAGCCAAAGTTTCTATTGCCATGACTCCTATAACCCAAATTCCTATTGCCAAACTTATCATCCGGATACTTGGAATCATCATTCCAGTTTCTCTTGGGAGAAAGAGTCTGTTCCACAACAGCAACCATACTATAGCACATATCATTCCGGGTTTAACCAATCCGATATACAGTATGATGGATAGTACACACAGTCGTTGTACCAGCAATTCACCCAAAATTCTTATTTTGATCAACAGAGTGCCCTCCCGACTCCTCAATCCTACAATGAGTATACATTGATGAGCTCTAATTGTGAATTGGTACCTGAGCTTCCCTTCTCTGCTCCTCCACAATCTACTCCTAAACTTGGTCTAGAAGACCTTCTCTCTCAGTTTATGACCAGGCAAGAACAAGCCCTCCAACGTCTAGAACAACGTCTGGATCAATTAGAAGTTGAGAGCGAGATAGGTAACTTCCCAAGCCAAACAATTCAAAATCCAATTGAACAGGAGATAGTTTTTGAAGTTGAATTACAGTCAAAGAACCATAATTTTCAAGGAGAGATCCAAGCTGATATCGCCCTCTGTTCAGGTAAAACTATTGATATAGGAGTACCACCATCCTTGGTGCCCTCAAAAGCACCACCTTCTAACCTTAGATCAGAGAATCCCAATTTCACATTCAACTCTGATGCTTCTACGTCTGAACCCAAATCTGATATTTCTGTGCAGATACCTCAGGCTGAGGACAAGCCCATTTGTCCGTTGAAACCACCTTTCCCAGAAAGGCTTGTCCAGAATAATCGGGACCAAAAAATTTTAGAGATCAAAGAAGTCTTGAAAAACTTACTAATCAATATCCCGTTTAAGCAGATTCCACACTATGCAAAGTTCCTCAAAGACTTATTCATAGTCAAGCTGTGTACACAAGCATCTAAGGATCCATTTCTAGTTGAAAAGGCCACTGTGTTCAAATTCAAGGATCCTGGAAGCCCTACCGTTCAGTGCATCATAACAAACGATTTCATCTGTACGATTTTGCTAGTCCTAGGAGCTAGTGTGCATCTCTTGAGTTTCTCAGTCTATCAACCGTTAGGCTTAAAGGACATACAACCTACAGGGGTTATTCCAAAGCCGGTGGTTGGTGTGGGTTGAGATCGATCTTATCGATCCTCTTTGTGAAGACTGATGACCTACTCAGTCTCTCTGTGTTTCCAACTTGTTTGGGGGTGCATTTATGTACCCCTTTGTGTCTGGCTGAAGACGTTAAACTTAGCACTGTCGGAAAGGCAATTCCGAGATTCATGAGTCGCATGATTATCTTGCATATATTTTGGCACTATTTTTCAGGTTGTACGGGTCTCATTACTTTTGCAGATACCTACCAGTGTACAATTTCAGGCAAGCTGGTAATACCCTTCCTCAACTTTTGCATCTTGTAGTCCACAGTCATATCTTTTTGTCTCGGTCATAAGCACCGAGGACGGTGCTATCTTTTGTTTGGGGGTGGTATTTTCCAAAACTCATGTTTTCCCTTTGAAAAAAAAAATGTTTTCTTTTGCTAACTCTTTGGAGCTTTAGAGACTGTGAAAGCTTCCGGCCTGTCTCGTAGGCCGCCTAGGAGGTAGAACTCTGGGTTTTGCGGGTAGGATATATAGGCTTATTTTCTTGTTATTAAAAAAAAAAAAAAGGGAAAAAGAGAGTTTTTCTAGTACTTTCAAAAATGTTTTCAAGTAACTTTACAATGATGAGACCAAAACTAACCGTTAGTCTACTTATTGAAAGGGATATCATCTTTTGAAATACAAGTTAGCACTTAGTTCAATACTACTTTGGATTGAGATGCTTAGAAAATTCAGATTCGGCACAAAATTGCACAAAATCAACATCAGAGTCATCCTAAGTTCAGATTCTCTAGAGATCCTAGAAGAATATTTGTGGAGACTTAACCCAGTGAGCTTTTGAGCATTTCATCATTTCAGAGGGTTATACAAAGATTCCGAGTCACAAGTTGACTCACAATTTCTTCCAGCCCACACATATTCCTTTGAGAGATCTCATTAATTCTTAATTTGATCATTAAACTTGGAATAACATCAAACATTGGGTTATTACAAAAGAATTTTCTCTATATCCATTCGAGACATTAGACATGATAGTGCAACCCTAGAAAATGATATAGGCCATGTTTGTAACCTGTCAGACTTTTTAGCTTACCTAACTTTTTATATCTATAGAAAACCCTTTTGAGCCTTTAATGAAAACCTTTTCTTGTCAACCCATTAACCGAAAACCCAATCCAGATAAGAAATATGACTCGAGACCCTATTTCTGAGAAGGATAAAAGAGTAAGTGGTTTGGGTACACCATGAAAGATTGAAATCAAGAAAGAAAAGAAAAACCAAGTGGGTTCGAACTGAAAAAGAAAATATGGAAAGCTGAAAAACAATATTGAGAAATCTCAAACAGATCAAAAATGAAAGAAGGAAAAGAAAAAGGAACTGGTGTTACTCCCTCAGGAAAAATTGTAAAGAATATTGAGATATCCTCTCAGAACTTTGAATCCATATGTCCTTTTTTTTCCTAAACCGATCCCAAGCCTCAATACAACCTAGTAAAGTCCTACTTGATTCTGGGTTAGCACAATCATAGGATGTAGAGAATGGAGAAAGAGAAACTATAGAGTTTGATCTAACGTTCCGAGTGACATGATATTCCTATCATGAGATCTTCTTATTTTCTAATGTCCTCCTTTCTAGACAATATATGTGATATTTGCCTGTTTTCATCAATATATCTCTTCACATATAACTTGAGAGAAAAGAAATAAAACCATTTCTGAGTGGTATACAAGTGAGAATTGAGGTCAAGACATACAATCTTAGAGGTGATCTGAAAATCTCTATTGCCAGATAATGATGATATTGATCACACACACACACGCTGAAGCTGACTTTTCTTGTGTTCAGTGTCCATCTGTATTCTTGCTGAAACTTACTGACTGAGTTCTAATTTGTAAATATTTTGTTACATCCTTGAAATAATTTGACAAACGGAGTTTTCTCTAAGTAAAGAGAAACAGTGTGTAGCATGTGTCAAACCCTTTCAAGCTCCATTTTTTCGCACTAATTGCCAAGGACTGGCAATATGCTGGTTGCGGGTTGTGATATTCGCTTAAAAGTGTTTGTTTTTCACGATTATCCTTTTAGCATTATCGCACTCTTTTACGTAAAACTTGCATTTTTACAAACTTTTCTACGTAAGAGTTCCCTCTATTGCATAACACACACATTTCTGGTAAAAATGGTATATTTGCATAGTTTAAACACATTTCTGAAAGTCTAGATACTGAGCCATTTCAATAAACTCTCATTACGTGTTTTAACTGTCTCAGGAACCCTAACTGGACAATTTTCAAGGACCGGAGGCCGTAGTTAAGCATCAAAGCCCATTACTGAAGACTAAAGAGCCAACAGGCTATACCAAGTAGATGCAGGCCAAGTATGGGCTAAGCCAAGAGATCACAATTACATAATGAGACATAGGGAGCTGAAGAGTCGATTTCCAAGAAAGAGGACTTTAGTAATAAAGATCACTATATAAGACAAAGGAGAAAAACTTGCTTAGTTGGTGAAATCTATGGGAGTCTTGTTAGAGACCAGGGTTCAAAACCTCTTGCCATCATTTTCTCTTCTTTTTTTTCTTTTATTTCTCAAAACCCTAATCTCTCTCTCCTAATCCTATTCGTCAACCTTAATCATCTTAGCCGTCCATCCTTACTTTTCAAAACCCTAGTTAGTTCAAAAACCCTAATCCCATCTCTTTTTCCTAAACCTAGCCACCCATCTCATTTTCTTTCAAAACCCTAATCCCCTTCCATTTCTTACTTTCTTTCCTAATTTCTCTCTCATCCTAACAACTCACTTTTCAAAAGCGAAACCCTAATTTCTCTTTTTCTTTACGAAATCCTAGCCGTCCATCTCATCACACCCTCTTTCTCTCCAAACCCTAACTATGATCCTATATAACCTACACCATCTCTTCCTCTAAAAAATGGTTCTTTCCCCCCTAACTTCTCTTCTCATCTGTCTCTCATTTCTCAATCCCTTTTCTCTCTCTCTCTCTCTCTCTCTCACCTCTCTCATCTTTCTCTCATCTCTCAAGTCCCCTCTCATCTCACGGCTTCTCAACCTCATCAAGGCGGACACATCTCTGGCAATCACCTACACCGGTGGGAGCAATACATTGTCACATTTGGCATTTTTTTTAAGTTTGTTCTTGCATTAATTTTAATTAAAGGTTTGTAGTGACTTGTGGTTTAATTAATAAAATTCTTTAATGTTGGTTTGTTTGTGCTTACATATCATGCCTTTTAATTTATGTTATTTATTTCATTAGTAGATCTTGATAATCTCTTAAAAAAAAATTGTTTTAAAAATCAATCCACCCTTCTCATCTCTACACCATTTTAATCTTTTCTTTATTTTATTTTATTTTATTTTATTTTCTTTATTGCACTAACCTAACTAACCCCGAGTGAGGATTCGACATCCGACACAAGCCCTATACCATTCTCATATGTTTGCAGGTCTCGGATTAATTTAAGTGTTGAAATAGGGTGATTCGTTTCAACGACCGAAAAACCTTGTTTCAGTGGACAAGTCCCACTCTCACTTAACAATATATCAAGTCTTTCGAAGTCGATTAACAAAATTCAAAATCACGACACCTATCTAATGATCCATCGTCCTGATAGTGATGCATGGAAGGCTTCAGGTCGAAGTACTCCTCTACCCAAGGCTCCGTACCACATAAGTCAAATGGGACCTGAGCACCTGCCGATGATAACAAATATCGGCTGAGCGTGGAATGCTCAGTGTATACAAACTACTAACAATAAAACAATAATAGCATAGAGCATGCGAGTCATGGAGAATGAAACCCTTAAAGCATATCAAAGCGTAGAAACCGTGGATAGTACATATGATGAAATCTGAAACCAAAACCGTGTGAGTCAAGCGATAATCATAGTCTTGTGAGTTCTTAGAATTCATAGAGTTCATGGAGTTACTTAGAGTCATTTATGATTCGTAGAGACATAGAGCAATACCGTAGAGCATATCCATAGAGCAAAACATAGAGATCTTAGAGCATTTGTATTCATGATCCTTAGAGCTTGTGAACCGATCTTAGAGCTTATCATAGAGTTCTAGTGAGTTTAGTATGATCCTTTTGAGCTTGTGAACCGATCTTAGACAAATCATAGAGTTGCTCATATAAGTCATTTGTTCGAAAACCCTTTTTGTAACATTGAGGAAATCCATGGAAAACATCAGTTCATGCGAGCATATGAACATATGAGAGTAATATCATGTCTAAACACCCAAAAACCCTTAGAGGCATTTACACAAACACATAGAATGCATAATAGTGATAGCTTACACCAAAGTATAAAAACAACCCTTCATACCATACAAATCAAGGTATATATATAGTGTAGACTGATAAGAACAACATGTAATCACTAGTAGTATTATAAGATTGGTAGTAGAGTGTATCTACCTTGGTGAAATCAGTGATTTTGATTCCAAAAGCTTGGAACAAGTGAGAACCTTGAGTTCTTATTGAGAAACACCAAAAGAAAGGAAGGATCTTGATCCTCCTTCAAGCTTGAGCAACAACCTAGCTTCTCTCCTTCTTCTCCGCTCAAAATCACTCAAAAATATGCACTAAGGGTTTCTGAAACCCTAAGGCACGAACCCAGCCTTATATAGGCAAAGGGGAAATGGCTAAAGTCTTAAACACTTTTAATGAAGAAAATCTGCGAATGACCAATCGATCAGTGGTACAGACTGAGCGATCGGTGGTTTCAACCGGACGATCGGTTGAAAACACCCTCTCTGGAATTTTTCCCCATACAAATAAGTTAACCAGTCGATAGCTTCTGAGCGATCGGTTTAAGACCGGTCGATCGGAGGTTATCACCGAGCGATCGGTGGCCCCTGTTTTGTTGCAAAACCCTATTTTCACTACTTGGATCATCTCCAATCCCATTTCCAACACTTTTAATGCTTAAATCACACTCCTTCAAGATATATAGACCCATTAAAACATGCACATCATATATACAACCACGTATATTAGCATAAAGCCCATTAGTGTACAACTCCACACTTGAGCACTATTCACACACTATTCACACTTAGTGAACTGAAGATTCAGGTTTCTACAGTTGCCCACAGGCGGCACGTGCAATGCACGTGAGAGAGAGAAAAAGGGGAGAGAGACTGGAAAGAGGGACCATAGTGAGGGCATTTTGAAAAAAAATTAAGCAATATTTTGGGTATAGAAACTTGAGGGACATTTTGGATTGAAGAAATTGTGAGGGACACGTTGCTAATAGAAATATGATGTATATGACGTAGGGACATTTTAAGAACCAAAAAATTTTAGGGACATTTTAGGTATACCAAAGAAATGGGGCGGGCAAGGCCTTGGCAAGATATTCTTCTTTCGGAGCATTTTACCAAGAGAGAGAGAGGAGTCTGGTTACGTCATTGAGGTCACCATGTGTCCCTTTTAACACTCCTTAACTGTGATTAAGATTCACCCACCTGTAGGGTTCACCCACTTATCATTGGTTTCTGGAAAAAAATATGAAAAAAAAAAATTAACCCTCAGATTAGTGAATTTTAACCATGGTTTAAAAAAATTAATATTTTTTTCTAAAAACCAAGAATAAGTGGGTGAACCCTAGGGGTAGGTGAATATTAACCACAGTTAGAGTCCGGTTATGCCCTTGAGGTTGCCATGAGTCTCTTTTCGAACCCTTTAATTGTGGTTAAGATTCATCTACCCCTAGAATTCACCCACCTATCCTTAGTTTTTAGAGAAAAAATATTAATTTTTTAAAAAACCCCAGATAAAATTTACTAATTCCTATGGTTAATTTATTTTACATATTTTTTTCTAAAATCCAAGGATAAGTGGGTGAACCCTAGGGATGAGTGAATCTTAATTGTAGTTAAGGAGTGTTGAAAGGGACACATGGTGGCCCCCCCCCCCCCCCCCCAATCCATCTAATAGAACTTTAGGCCTGAGACACTGCTTATCTTAAATTCACTTTACAGCATGTAAGGCAATACTAGAATATGAACTTGAAAATTTCTTCAATATATATAGGGTTAATTCCAAATCAGAACCTCTTCTATCTTAAAATGACATACAAGTACCTCCTTTAAAATAGTTAACATACCCATATTTTAAAGTATTGGACAAATAGGGATCTGCCGTCACCTTTCACTAATGTTTGTTGGTATCCTGACTTGAAATGACTAAATTACCCCCACTAAGAGCCAAGATCATGAACATAATTCCTTTCGTTTTTAATTCTCCTCTTGAAAATTTCACCAAAGAAAAAAAGAAAGGAAATAGAGGGGGAAATGCCATTACACACAAATTGGAAATGCCATTACACACAGATCTCACCAGCATAATCTTTTTATTAATATACGAAAAAATATACAAGTAAAAATTCTGAAGAAAAAAGGGCTTCCTAATTTTCTTTATTGAATAGACACCCTCTCTTTCTTATTAGATAGACGGAAAGCAGTAGATTTTGATTTTTTTTTTTTTACTCGATATTGATTATTTTCTTTTCGTTCTAGTGGTAGATTGATGTTTCATTTGAGATGTTGCAACGGTGCTCATCTGAACATGGTGGTTTTGGGTTTGCTAGGGGTTGATGATTTATTATGTTCTTTTTCCAAGGTCTTCATGGAAGAAGAGAAGTTCCATCAAGTCTATGCATTAATCACAATAAGATTTCTTGTTCTTGTAACTAGAAAGCAGTAGTGAGTCCATAAAATCTTGGAGCGGGTGATAGATACAGAGAGATAAAAAGTTCATTTTGTTTTTCCCTAAAATGTAGGAAGACTCCAACTATCCTTGTTTTTTTCAAAATATTTGAGGTTAATGGCCAGATTTCACCCATTAAAATCAAGAGAAAAAATCACATGGGTTTCTTTGGTACAGTTACATAATTAAGGAGTGAATTTGAAAGAAAAGATACTAACCTGTAAATGAAGATGTCACTTGTATCTCCAAGTGATTAACTTCTTGCTGAGAAGACAAGCTTCAGGAAATAAGGATGGATGTGCTCTTTGGGACTAGGAAATCATTCGCACCATTTGATCTTGGATCCGGTCATGTTGACCTTGTTGCCACCCTTGATCTGGGCCTTGTCTACGACATCACCCTGAGCTTCCTCAACGCATCAAACTATAGCCCGACCCAAATTAGAATAGTCGCAAGGAGTAACCTCACTCTCTCCCTTGCCTATATAAAGACATCCATCTCCCTCTCCCATTTCTTCTTCTCAAGAGAGACACCCCCTACGGTTTCTAGAGAGAGAAAGTGAGGGAGAAAATCTAGAGAGAGAAAGTAGAGAGAAGAGAGACTCCGCCGCTTCCCCATCACATCACGTCGTTCTCGTCGCTCTTCGAGGAAAATCTATGCACATAGATGGTAATAATTATCTTCCCTCTCATCTATTATCCTTGTTATATACAATTTATTGTTCTTGATTTGGATGTTTTAGATAGTGTTGATGTGTATTGAAAAGGGTTGTGAGACCCGAATTTAACCCGTGAATGGGTGATGTGGTTGAATGGGAATGTATGAAAAGGAGTAGAGGTGCGTAGACCTCGGTTTCAGGTAGGAAAAAAAATCTTTTTCTGAAATTTATGCTTTGCAACCGATCGTACAATCGATCGGTGGCTTGCAAAAGACTTGGGGTCATCCCTGACCATTGGACCTTGATCAGGTGCGATCAATCGGATTTGACTGCAATCGATCGAAGGTGCGATCAATGGGCGACTGATAGGTGATCGATCGTAGCTTATATGAAACTTGATTTAGCTTTCTTGTATGATGAATTGTTGTTCCAAGCTTGGTTTAGGGCAATGGGAAGGCCCATTGGCCCACAGACGGTTCCACATCAGAACAGTTTACTATTGGACTTGGGTCCATGGGGAGTGAGGCTCAACGGTTTTAATTATTCAAGCACGACTTGGACTAATTGGGGATTACTAGTGGTTAGAAAGCCTAACCTGTGTCGAACATTATCCATGGTTCCTCTTTGGCTAGGTCAGGAGAGGCGGTGCCTATTTTGAGTCGGGGATCCTCCATGACTGAAAGTCGGGAGAGATCAATATGTATAGATAGGTCATCCGTGGTTCCTCTTTGACTAGGTCAGGAGCGGAGATGTCTATTTAGAGTCGGGGTTCCTCCGTGACTGATAGTTGGGAGAGTTGGTTGTATTGAGTCTACTAACTCAAGGATGTTGCATTGGGTCTACGGACTCAAGGTGGTATCGGGTCTACGGACTTCAGGGCAAGGGCCCTAACAGTGAGGACCCAGATGATTATAGATGTTACATTGAGAAGTTAGGATCTACGTTGGTAAGTGTGCTCCAATAGAGGTCAAATTAAAGGGTTAGATGTCAGATGTGTTGTTCTTGACATGATTTGATGTACGAGGTGTTTTGCCAGACATGATTTGATGTTAAAGGTGTTTTGTCTGGCATGGGTAAAAGTCAGAGGTGTTTTTTTAGTAGTCAGGTGTTTCCTAGTAGTCTGGTGATGTGTGTCACTGGTATGTTAGATGTGTTAATCCTGATAGGTAGGATGTGTTTCATGGCTATCAGATGGGAATCCCGGCAATTAGATAGGTATCCTGACAAATGCAATTGTGTGAGTCGGTGTCCCTACAGTGGTAAAAATATGGAATGATATGTCAGAGGTGTTGTTCCTGGTAGAATGATATGTTAGAGGTGGTGTTCTTGACAGTGTAATTAGTTAGAAGTCGTGATCCTAGCAGAAAATGGGTGAAGGTCCTAGTTATATGTTCAATCTATGGATTCAAGGTCATTTGGGTCGGCATGCCCAAATTTTGTTTTTAATCGGGAGAAGTCCCAGTTGGTTGATAAATGAGTCTGTGGACTCAAGGGTAAAGGTTGTTCGCGAGCAAAGGCCCAGTCGTTCGAGTCCGTTGCCCAGATATGGACCCTAGAGGGGGGTGAATAGGGTCAATGGCAAATTTAAAAAAAAATGTTTTCCCCTTTAATGCGGAATATGAAAAACAAAGGGAAATGTAGTTAACAGATGAAATAGAAATCTAATAGTAAGATAACTAAAAGATATAAGAGAGAAAAAGGAGTACAAACTCAGTTGTTAACGAGGTTCGACAATCTCCAGCCAACTCCCCGCCTCTGCAAACCGCAAGAGGTTCCACTATGATCCACGATCGTACGAGCTTATTCATAGGTGAAGCTTAACACCTTTTACAATCTCTCTTATGGTCGAGATACAACCTTACAATTCCTCTTCAGGTCAGGATGAAACCTATCACTGTCAGAGCACAACCCTTATTGACAAAACCGAAGCAACAGCTTCACTACAAGAACACACAGGTTCTTGACTGAATACAAATGAAGGTTTTGGATTTACAATATGAAATTAATAACTCCTTTTTAGTTAGATTTGAATGAAATAATAGACACTAATAAATCTCTCAAGAAAATGATTTGGATTTAGCTCAAAGAAAAAAATAGAGTACCGTTCCTCAAGATTGGGATTTTTAGCTCGTGTGAATGATTGATCAATAGAACAGTGTAATCTTAGCTTATTGGTTGTTCTTTGATTCAAAGATCATCTCTATTTATAGTGTTCTACTATTTAATATCGTTGATGAGTATTAAATGAAAAATCACACGTTATTAATATAGCCGTTGAGCATTAAATACGAGTTTCAGAATTTTTCAGTGTTACCCAGTCGATTAGAAGAGTCCTTTAATTAGCTGGATGGTCACCAGATCAGCTGGATCAGTTATTTGATTGGCTGGCTGATAAAAACAAGTTTTTATCCATTTTGTTCTATCCAGTCGATTACAAGGGTCTTCTAATCGACTGGATGGACCACCTGATCAATTGGATGGTCCACCTGATCTGCTGGATGGACTAAAAAAGGTTCAGATTTTGGTTTTCTTTGACTTTAAGGATTTGCATAATTTCCAAAGTCTTTTAACATATTATGTAAACATGATTAACATCTCATAATGATCTTTTGAATGATCTAAAATGGATTCACAAAGAGTTTCAAATTGATCAGTACATGCAGACAAATTTTGGAAAAATTTGTTCTATCCAGTCGATCACAGGACTGGATGGTCTGCCTGATCGGTTGAATGGTCTATCTTATCGACTGGATAGACCATTTTATTTGCAGAATCCATTTTTCAAAACCTTTAAGATAGGATTTGATTCCAAGGTTTTGTACTTAACCTTTATGAGAAAGATGATCATGTTTTAAAGTCCTTAATAATATTTTTATATTGGTTTAAGGAAACTATGATCAATATAAGGTATTTTGAGCTTTTCACCAAATCCCCACAAGAGGATTCTTACAAAAAAATCTTAGATAGACACTGACTACCTAAACTTAGACCTTGATGGATTTGATCATTTGCTTCTTTGGTCTTCAGTAGTAGTGCCTCAAAGACAATCTTCCAGAATCCTTTTTGCTTATAGATGAATATCTTCTTAAAGCTTTGATTTAGAATTGTCATCATTTCTTTGACTTGATCTTTTGCATTGAAAGTTCTTGAATCTTTGCTTGAAGTCAATCTTTTATCTCTTGAATACTGTAGATAAAGATGTTCATGGAAGACATTAGTATCTCAAGAGTCATTTCGTTATTTATGTTATCATTAAAATTAATGAGGGTCATACGGTTGTAACCTTTAGGCTAACAATCTCCCATTTTTTTACAATGACACAAATAATGGAATGAGATGGGTTAAGCTCCCCCGCAACATATATTTTCCATAATAGTTTTTAGGAGAGCTCCCCCTAAGCATATGCATATAAATAAAAACAAGTATTTTGGAACCAAGAGAAGTTCCACAAACAAAGAGAATTCATTTATATTTTCTTTTAAATACCATGAGGAGTTTCATAAAGGGAAATCTTTTAATTTATAGGAATCAAGAGAAGTTTCATGATATTTCAAGTTGAATTAAAGTATAACAACATAAAAGAGATATATAAAAAAGATTCATGTATTTCTTATGTCAAAAAAAAATTACACATCCATACATATATCAAATTATCACATTTCTAAACCTTCACATTACATTCCCTATCTCCATCACATTTCTTTTCTCCCCCTTGTCAACATCAAAAGAAATCAATAAGAGCAGCAAAAAATTAAAAGACAGAACAGCCCCTAGAACAGTAGCTAAGGGACTCTAAGTGGTCTTCTTCTTCTTCTTCTTGTTTTGCTTTTTGATCTCCATGTACATGGAGTCTTCTTGACTGCTTGAGCTGTCTGAGGAGGCATCTGAATTATCGGAGGAAGAACTAGAGATGATGGTTGAATCTTTGTCTTCATCAGATGAAGGATGGGAAATGATTGGTTCCCCCTTAGAAGTGGCTTCTTCTCTTTTCATTGGATGTTTGCCTTTGTCTTGAGAAGGAGGACCTTGAGGGGTGCCAGAAGCCAAGCTCACCAAAAAATTGTTCATCTTCTTGAGCTCAGAGATAGCTCTCAAAATGATAGTGGCTGACAAAGAGTCTTGTTCAGCCATATTCAAGAGAAGCTTACCTTGACTTTTCAGTTGAAGAGCTGAGGACTCTGCCTGACCCTGGATAACAGCAGCTACCTTTCCAAGCTTCATGAACTCTTTCATTTGATCAGCTTCAAGTCTCTGAATTAGGGTGGTGACAGTGTCAACTCTATTCTTAGTAACTGAAGTGTCCATGTTGACATTCCCTAAGATGGAGTAAGAAGCATCTGATCTCTCTATCAAATCTGAATGAAGAGTAGCTATGGAAGATTCAACAGAGGAGATCCTTTCTTTCATCTCAGATTTGAAATCTGCAGAGGATCCCTCAAGAAGTGCCAATCTGTCTCTGACTTCAGTTTGCAGTCTATAGGCTTGAGCTTCTTGATATACCAATCTCTCTCTAATTTCAGCTTGGAAGCTCAGCATTCCAGAACTTAGAGAATCTAGCTTCCCCATCATCAAGCTGAGGAGATCATCATGAAGAGGAGGCCTATGAGGGAGCTCTGGCTAAGCAGAAGAGCCACTAACCTCCAAATGATGAGGAAAAGCCCTGAAGGGAGAAAAGAGAGGAGAGAGGGGAGAAGCTCTGACTGGAGACTAAATAGGAGGATTAAAAGAAGGGGAATGATCCAATGGAAGGATTAAAAGGAAGGTTAGAGGTATGAGGAGCAAGGGAGGGTGCTGGAGCAGCAGATGAAGAAGGCTGAGTAGTAGAGTTTTTGGGAAACCATTTCTGTAATTCCTAATTCCATTGATATCCCATCTTGACAAGAGTTGTAGGAATGTAGATATCATAATGTGAAAGGTAGATAACTTCTAGAGTGGAGTCAAAAGAAAGTTCAAAATGTTTGAAGAGATGGGTGAGGAGCTGGCCATAAGGCAGACATGCATTTTTCTTTGGAACACACTCAACCATGTGATGAAAAATGAAATAATAGAGGTCAAAAGACTGGGTGGTTAGAACACACCAGATTAGAAAAACATCAAAATAAGATAGGTAGTTTCTGCTACCTTTCCTTGGAAGGATGTTGTAAGAAATGATATGATCTATCAGTCTGGCATCAAGAGTCAGACTGTTGAGAGTAGGAAGGGAAGCTTGAGAAATGTTTTTATTGGAGCAGATTAGCTTTAAAGCTTCAATGAGCTTAAATCTAGGATGGATTGGCCATTCTTTGGAAGCAAGCATCTCAATGCTTCTAGCTGGAATAGAAAGGATTGAAGTGATAACTTCAATAGACAAAGTGGTGTTCTTACCACAGACATAGGAGGTGAAAGAATTTGTGGAAGGACTGAAGTGCAGATGAGAATAAAAGAGTTTGACCAATTCAGGATACATGGGTTCCTTGAATTTGAGGAGATGGAGTCATCCAAGAGCTTTGAAGAGCTCACAGATGTGACCTAAGCCCCACTCTTCTAGAATAGTTGAGTCTAGGAACTTACCATACACAATGGGACGAGAATGAATGATGTCTCTGTATCTCTTGGCAGCCTTCCTTGTCTTGAAGCATGATGCTTGAGGTTCTTCTTCAACAGCAGCTTCCTTTGAACGTCTCTATCTTTTAGGGCTTGACCTTTCTTCAGTAGTCTTCGTTCTTGCCATTTTGAATCGGTTAGGATGCGATTGGAGTAGATTGCAGAAGATTTTAGAGAGATTTGAGGATTTGGAGAAAATGAAATAGGGTAGAATAGGTTTTGGAGGGAAGAGGTGAGTGCGAGTAGCAACAGGGAATGTTTAAAGTGAATGGGTAGATTGGGGATTTCGAGGTTTTAGGCAAGACAAAAAAAATATTAAAACAAAAATTACACTATCCAGTCGATAACAAGACTTGTCTAATCGGCTGGATTACTCATGTAATCGATCACAACACCCTGGTGATCGATTAAATAGAAGAAAAACTGTTTGGAAAGATTTCAGCCTTAACAATCATATTTTACACTATCCAGTCGATTACGAGCTTCACCTGATCAGCTAGATCCATCATCTAGTCGATTAGAATGCTGTAGTGATCGATTGGATAGAAGAAAAATTCTGAAATTTTTTAGATTTCTTCTAAATCCAATTTTCTACACATTGAACATTATTCATTCATTCCAAAATATCAATTAATCATTACAAATCATTCTTAATCATTATAAATCATTCTCAATCAGTTAAAAGAATATTTCAATAAATTCCATTGAAAATTGAAAGATTTTAAGCTTTTACTTACAAGATGATTTCATTTGAATATTATGCTTTGGTTTTAAACATTTTAGATTATAAGACTTCAGATAGCTTGCCTATACCCAGTTCTCTTCTTAAAGTACTAAACATATCCCGTTGAATGAGTTTTGTGAATATATCAGTAAGTTGATTGTTTGTTTCAACAAACTCCAACTCAATATCCTCATTTTGTACATGATCTCTAATGAAATGATATCTTATTTCTATATGTTTAGTTCTTGAGTGTTGAATGAGATTCTTAGTCATACATATGACACTGTATTATCACATCTAATTGGAATATTAGAATAAAAGAGTATATAGTCTTCCAATAACTGTTTCATATACAGATTTTGAGCACAATAGCTTCCAGTAGTTATATATTCAGCCTCAGCTGTAGATAAAGCCACAAAATTCTATTTTTTTCTAAACCATGAAAGAAGGGAGCACCCTAGGAAGTGACAAGTACCACTAGTACTTTTTCTATCAATTTTACATCCGACAAAGTCTACATCTGAGTAGCTTATTAATTATAATGAAGTATTCTTTTGATATCAAAGTCCTGAATCAGTTGATCCTAACAAGTATCTAAATATCCTTTTAATAGCAACTAAGTGAGATTTTGGGATAAGATTGAAATCTAGCACATAAGCATACACTAAACATGATGTCAGGTCTGCTAGTAGTTAAGTCTAGTAGACTTTCTATTAGGCCTCTATATTTCTTTTCATCAATACTTTTGTCATTTTCATCTTTATCTAGTTTAGTTGATGGACTCATAGGAGTATCCATTATTTTAGTATTTTCTATACCAAATTTTTTAAGAAGTTCTTTAGTATACTTAGCTTGATTTGTAAAGGTTCCTTGTTTAGTTTGCTTTATTTGAAGTCCAAGAAAGAATGTTAATTCTCTCATCATACTTATTTCAATTTTTTTTACATATCATTAGCAAACTTATTACATAAAGATTTATTTGTATAACCAAATACAATATCATCAACATAGATTTGAACTAAAAACATATCATTTGATTTTATTTTCACAAATAAAGTTGTATCAATTTTACCTCTTATAAATTTATTATCAAGTAAAAAATTGCCTAATCTTTCATACCAAGCTCTAGGAGCTTATTTTAATCCACACAATGCTTTAGTTAATTTATACACAGGATTGGGTAAATTATGGTTTTTAAAGCAAGAAGGTTGCTCTACATAAGCTTCTTCATAAATGAAACTATTTAGAAATGCACTTTTTACATCCATTTGGAATAACTTGAAATCTTTATAACTTGCAAATGCAAGTAGCATTCTAATGGCTTCAAGTCTAGCAACCGGGGTAAATGTTTCATCATAATCTATCCCCTCTTATTGGTTGTAACCTTGAGCTACCAACCTAACTTTGTTTTTAATAATATTTTCAAATTCATCCTTTTTATTTCTGAAAACCTATTTAGTACCAATTATTGTTTTATCATATAACCTAAGTACTAAATCCCAAACTTGCTTTCTTTCAAATTGGTTAAGTTCTTCTTGCATTGTAATGCCTCAAGATTCATCTTTAATAGCTTCATGGGTATTATTAGGTTCAATTTGAGAAAAGAAAGCTAGATTATTACATATATTTCTTCTTTTTTTAACTCTATTTTTCAAGTCACCAAGGATTAGGTCTTTAGGACGATCTTTAATTAATTTCAAAGCTTTAGGAAGTTTAGTTGATTCTTCAATGTCAAAATCTTCTTCATCTTCATTTTCAACAAGATTATCATTATTAGGTTCATTATGCTCTTGTTATTCCTTTTCTTAATTAGTTAATTCAAGATTAGAGATTTCTTTAGAAATTTTCTCAATTTGAATATTTTTATCATCTTCATTTTGTTTAGTCTTTTCAAATGGATTAGCTTCATCAAAGACTACATGAATAGATTCTTCAACCATTAAAGATTTCTTATTAAACACTCTATAAGTTTTGCTATTATTAGAATAACCTAGAAAGATTCCTTCATTTGCTTTAAGATCAAATTTCTTTAAGTGATGTTTGTCATTAAGAATGAAGCATTTACAACCAAACACCTTAAAGTATTCGATATTTGGAGATCTTTCTTTTCAAAGCTCGTAAGAGGTTTTTATTAATTTGTTTCTTATGATTACTCTATTAATAACATAACAAGAGGTATTGATGGCTTCAGCCCAAAAATAATTAGGAAGTTTATGCTCATTTAGCATTGTTCTAGTCATCTCTTGAAGAGATCTATTCTTCCTTTCAACAACTCCATTTTGTTATGAAGTTCTTGGAGTTGAGAAGTTATGGTTAAACCCATTTTCTTCACAAAATAGTTCAAGCTCCTTATTCATGAACTCGCCACCTCTATCACTTCTTATGTTATTGATAGTATATCTTTTTTCATTTTACACTCTATTATAGAATTTGTTAAATAGATTAAGTGCTTCACTTTTGTATGATAAAAACAATACTCATGTATATCTAGAATAGTCATCAACAATCACAAAGGCATATGTTTTACCACCTAAGCTAGCTACTTCATTTGGCCAAAATAAGTCTATATGAAGAAGTTCTAAAGGCCTAGAGGTTGAGATTTCTTTCTTTTTTCTTAAAAGAGGATTTTATTTGTTTTCCAAGTTGGTATGCATCACAGATTTTATCTTTGACAAAAGTAGTATTGGAAAGACCTTTCACTAAATCATTCTTAGATAATTTAGAAAGCAAATCCATACTAGTATGACCTAATCATCTATGCCATAGCCAACTAGCTTCATTTAAAGTAGATAAACACATCATGTTTTGGAAGTTAAATTATCAAATTCAAGAGTATAGACATTCTGATTTCAATGTGCTATAAACAAGGTAGTGACATTATCCTTATCTTTAATTATGAAAATATTTGATTTAAAAGAAACATTTAATCATTTATTACATAGTTGGCTAATGTTAATTAGGTTATGTTTAAGTCCTTTTACTAATAAAACATTTTCAATAAGAGTAGAAGAATTCTTACCAACATTACCTATGCCGATGATCTTCCCATTCGCGTTGTCCCTGAAGGTCACATGCCTTCCATCTTTAGGAGAGATTGATACGAATAGATCTTTGTTTCCACTCATGTGTCTTGAACAACTGCTATCCAAAAATTATACTAAGTTGGAGGAATTGGACTTGAAGCATACCTACAAATAAGTTCAAGTAATTTTCTTTGGTACCCAAATCATCTTGGGTCCTCCATTGTTAGTCTTGGGAGGGGAAGTCCCTTTTGGAACCCAAACCTTTCTTACTAACCCCTTTTTGTTAAAAGTATAAAATGCAATTGAAGGGGTAGTTGAACTATAAGGTGGTTTGGTAAAGAATTTTTGAAAATCCTTTTGCTTTGACATTGGGTTATACCCAAGTCTAGCCTTTCCAAAAACATAAGTTTGTTGGCCCAAAATTCTTGCAAAATTCTTTTCACCAGTTGATAGTCTAAAAGCTATTTTGGTTAAGTCTTTGACATTTGCTTCATTTTCATCACAATTGCATGTAGGAATTGGAGATGATTGAACATTTTCTTTCATCTTCAATTCTTCATTTTCCTTTAAGAGACTATCTTGTGATGTAAGAAACATAAGGTTTTCCTTTTTAAGAAATTTATTTTTAGAAGCAAGTTTTCTAAATTCAGTGTATAGATCATCAAATGCTTCTCTTATTTCTTCATAGGAAAGAGAGTCATTAGAGGAAGAGGTTACCTCATCATTTTCGAGTGTTATGAGGCACAGATTTGCAGTCTCCTCATCACTTGATGCTTCGGAGTTGCTGTCCTCTGAGTCATCCCAAGTGGCCTTCATGACCCTCTTCTTGTACTTCTTGCTCTTGACAAGTTGAGGACATTCTGATCTTATATGACCAGGTTTCTTGCATTCATAGCAGGTGATCGGGTCCTTCTTGCCTGGTTCTTCCTTTGATATTTCTTTGGAGAACTCCTTCTTGTATGAGCTCTTCTTGAAGTTCTTCTTGTGTTTCAGAAATTTCTTGAACTTTCTTGCCATCAAGGAGAAGTCTTCATCTTCCTCACTCTTTTTTTCTTCTTCTTCTTCTTCACTCTCAATAGGTTGAGAGACTTTCAAGGCCAAACCTCTTCTTGCTCTAGGTTCATCTGATTGATGTTCCTTCATTATGACTTCATGAGTCATAAGAGAGCCCCGCAGCTTATCTATGCTCAGTTTGGTGAGATCTTTGGCTTCTTGAATAGTTGTTACCTTGGGAGACCACTCCTTTGGCAGAGATCGCAGAATCTTCCTCACGATTTCTGTATTAGTATACATTTTACCAAGAGATTTTAAACCATTAGTAATGTTAGTAAAATGTGTAAACATATCAACAATAGTCTCATCCTTCTCCATTTTAAACAGTTCATATTTGTGAACTAACATGTTGATTTTTTTCATCTTTCACCTAATTAGTTCCCTCATATGTAACTTGTAATTTATCCCAAATTTCTTTGGCTGAATCACAGCCAGATACTCTATTGAACTTTTGGGAACTAAGGACACAATAGAGGTTGCTAATGGTCTTAGCATTGATCTGGATTAGCTTAATATCAACTTCATCCCATTCTTCCTCAACCTTAGGAACTTGCACATCATTGATGGTCTTGCAAGGAAGATGGGGACCTTGGATGATTACTTTCCAGCATTGATAATCTAAAGTCTGGATGTAATACATCATTCTGGTCTTCCAGTAATTATAGTGTTCTCCATTAAACAAGGGTAGTCTGGTTATGGATTGTCCCTCTCCTAGGCTAGCTGCAAAACTATTGCTTGCCATTAAAATCTTTTGAACTCTAAGATTTCTTAAATCAAATAAGAGTTTCTAGCTCTGATACCACTTGTTGCCTAGATATGGACCCTAGAAGGGGGTGAATAGGGTCAATGGCAGATTTAAAAAAAAATATTTTTCCTTTTAATGTAGAATATAAAAAACAAAGGGAAATACAGCTAACAGATGAAATAAAAATCTAATAGTAAGATAACTAAAAGATAGAAGAGAGAAAAATGAGTGCAAACTCAGTTGTTAATGAGGTTCGACAATCTCTGGCCTACTCCCCGCCTCTGCAAACCGCAAGAGGTTCCACTACGATCCACGATCGTACAAGCTTCTTCATAGGTGAAGCTTAACACCTTTTACAATCTCTTTTATGGTTGAGATGCAACCTTAAAATCCCTTTTTAGGTCAGGATGGAACCTATCACCGTCAGAGCACAACCCTCTCTGACAAAACTGAAGCAGCAGCTTCACTACAAGAACACGCAGGTTCTTGACTGAATACAAATGAAGGTTTTCGATTTACAATCCAAAATAAATAAATCCTTTTGAGTTAGATTTGAAAGAAATAATAGATTCTAAGAAATCTCTCAAGAAAATGATTTGGATTTAGCTCAAAGAAAAAAATAGAGTACCGTTTCTCAAGATTGGGATTTTTAGCTTGTGTGAATGATTGATCAATAGAACAGTGTAATATTAGCTTGTTGGTTGTTCTTTGATTCAAAGATCAACTCTATTTATAGTGTTCTAGTATTTATTATCGTTGATGAGCATTAAATGAAAAATCACTCGTTATTAATATAGCCGTTGAGCATTAAATACGAGTTCCAGAATTTTTTAGTGTTATCCAGTTGATTAGAAGAGTCCTTTAATTGGATGGATGGTCACCAGATTGGCTGGATCAGTTCTGATTGGCTAGATGATAAAAACAAGTTTTTATCCATTTTGTTCTATCCAGTCGATTACAAGGGTCTTTTGATCGACTGGATGGACCACCTGATCGATTGGATGGTCCACCTGATCGGCTGGATAGACCCAAAAAGGTTCAGATTTTGGTTTTCTTTGACTTTAATGATTTGCACAATTTCCAAAGTCTTTTAACATATTAGGTAAACATGATTAACATCTAATAGTGATCTTTTGAATGATAAATGGATTCATAAAGAGTTTCAACTTGATCAGTACATGCAGACAAATTTTGGAAAAATTTGTTCTATCCAGTCGATCACAGGACTTGCCTGATCGACTGGATGGTCTGCTTGATCGGCTGGATGGTCTATCTGATCGACTAGATATACCATTTTATTTGCAGAATCCATTTTTCAAAACCTTTTAGATAGGATTTGATTCTAAGGTTTTTTACTTAACCTTTATAAGAAAGATAATCATGTTTTAAGGTCCTTAATAATATTTTTATATTGGCTTAAGAAATCTATTGTCAATCTAAGGTATTTTGAGCTTTTCACCAAATCACCACAAGAGGATTTTTACAAAAAATCCTAGACAGACCACTGACTACCTAAACTTAGACCTTGATGGATTTGATCCTTTGCTTCTTTGGTCTTCAGTAGTAGTGCCTCAAAAACAATCTTCCAGAATCCTTTTTGCTGATAAATGAATATCTTGTTGAAGCTTTGATTTTAAATTGTCATCATTTCTTTGACTTGATGTTTTGCATTGAAAATTCTTGAATCTTTGCTTGAAGTAAATCTTTTATCTCTTGAATACTGTAGACAAAAATGCTCATGGAAGACATTAGTATTTTAAGAGTCATTATTTATATTATCATTAAAATTAATGAGGGTCATACGGTTGTAACCTTTAGGTTAACAGAGTCTGTGGACTCAAAAATGGAGTACGTGAGTGGTTATCTGGAACGGTAATCTGGTGTTGTGGACACTGTCGATGTGGGATATATTTAGTACTTGGAAAACACTATGCGGTTGATGACCTCGATTCGAGTGAAATAGCCTTGAGCGACCTTGGGTCGATATGTGATACTATTGTTGTGAAACTGTAAGCCAAGGCTAACATGGGTATGATTTACGACGTGAGTTTATCACTGTACTTTATATTTATATGTATTATCATAATATAGAAATATACATTGTACTGCAATACCATCGATAATCAATGTTAATATGTGAAAAATAGTCTAAATTAATTGAGAATTTTGCTGGGCATCATAGTTCATAGACATTCTTATCGTCAGGTTCAAAGTAATTGCCGGAGTTGTTGAATTGGCAAGGAGCTACGTTGGATACTTCGGAATAGCATATCGGTGCAAAAGGTAATGCAATTGCTTATAATGGGTTATTGTGATGACAAGTATTATTACTCATGTAAGCTCATAAAAAAAGTTTAAAATTTTCCATAATTTTTGGTAGGCAAAGTCTTCTGCTGTGTGTTAATGACACACGGGAGCACGTCTCGGAACATGAATTCCTAAGGTGCGGATTCGAAGCATCACAAGCAGGCCCTTGCCCTAAAGCAGCCCCTAAAAGCAGGCAACCAAGAGAGGTAGGAGCGAAAGGAAGTGCTTCCAAATGATTGAAGCTAAAATGACTCCCCTCACTAGAAGACATTCCCCTTGGCCAACTTCTTTTTCTCGCATGCCCCATAGAGAGTCATACATTCCTTCTCTCTTTCCAATAACACCTGATTCATAGGTCTTATATCCGAGACAAGGCAACAGTATGAGCATTCAAAAGAATAGTCCATATTGTCAGGAATTAGTTTTTACATAGCTACCCACGTCAATGGAATAAACCTACCGGACTCCAAGGAGTCCCGTTATAACTGTAGAGAATTTGAAGTTACTATTTATAGATAGTTAGATGAGTAAGAGTTAGTATGGGAATCAAGCAAAACATTCAATCTAAGTTTTTGTTTTATATAGTAATTATGATAAGGGTAGTTTGAGAATTATGAACAAATTCATCTAGGTTTTTAAGGGGGGAATTCTCATTATATATAAGAATAGTGGGTGGGCACGTGAGAGAGATAGGAAGGGGATAGAGACTGGGAAGAGGGACCCTAGTGAGGGCATTTCGAAAAAAAATTAAGGAATATTTTGGGTATAGAAACTTGAGAGACATTTTGGTTTTAAAAATTGTGAGAGACACGTTGCTTATAGAAATATAACAAACATTTTAAGAACCAAAAATCTTGAGAGACATTTTGGGTATAGCAAAGAAAGGGAGCGGGCAGAGTCTTGGCGAGACGTTCTTCTTTTAGAGCATTTTGCCAAGAGAGCAAGGAGTCCGATTATGCCACTGAGGTTGCCATGTGTCCCTTTAACACTCCATAACTATGATTAAGATTCACCCACCCCTAGGGTTCACCCACTTATCCTTGGTTTTTAGAAAAAAAATAATGAAAAAAAATTTAACCCTAGGAGTTAGTGAATTTTAACTGCGGTTTAAAAATAATAATTTTTTTTTCTAAAAATAAGAATAAGTGGGTGACACCTAAGGGTGGGTGAATCTTAACCACAGTTGGAGTCAAGTTATGCCCTTGAGGTTGCCACGTGTCTCTTTTGACACCCTTACTGTGGTTAAGATTCATCTACCCCTAGAGTTCACTCACCTATCCTTGCTTTTTAGAACAAAATATTAACTTTTTTAATTCCTAGGGTTAATTTTTTTTCCATTTTTTTCTAAAATCCAATGATAGGTGGTCGAACCCTAAGGGTGTGTGAATCTTAACCACAATTAAAGAGTGTTAAAAGAGATACATGGCGACATCAGTGGCATAACCGACTCCAAGGAGTCCAGTTATAATCATCAAAAATTTAAAGCCTAATAGATATATGAGTGAGGGGTAGTATGGGAATTAAGTAAATATTCAATCAAGAGTTTGTCATTATATATAAGAAGATGAGATAAGAGCAAAGGGTAGTTTTGGAGTTACAAAAAATTCAATCAACGTTTTAAACAGGGGCATCCTCTTTATATTATTAAAGACATGGCTTGATGGCACTCGAGTTCCAAAGACATGGCTTGTTGGATGTCATCATCTACCACATGCTCTCATGACTAATCTTGATGCCCATCCTACCGAACCTTCATTCTATATTCAAGCCATTAAAAATTCTCATTGGAAGGCCGCCATGATTGATGAATTCAATGCCTTATTGCGTAATAAGACATGGTCATTAGTAGCACCACACCCTTGTCAAAATTTAGTAGGCTGTAAATGGGTGTATCGTATTAAGCATCGTGCTGATGGATCGATAGAGCGCTATAAGGCATGCTTCGTCGTCAAAGGATTTAATCAACAATATGTGTTGATTATGATGAAACATTCAGCCCCATGGTCAAACCAACCACCATCTGTACCATTCTTTATATAGCAATCACTAAGAATTGGCCAATTCGCCAACTTGATGTTCGTAATGCCTTTTTACACGGTTCATTGGATGAAGAAGTTCATATGGTGCAACCTCAAGGATTCATTGATCATGATCATCCACACCATGTATGCCTACTACATAAAGCTTTCTATTTCCTCAAACATGCTCCTAGAGCTTGGTTTCAATGCTTTAGCTCATTCCTACTTTCCAATGGATTCAAATGCAGCCAAGCCGACTCGTCCATGTTTGTGTGTCATGCGCTGAAAGGTACCATAGTTCTTTTGCTCTATGTCGATGACATATTGCTCACCGATTCCTCTTAAAACCTCCTAAGATCTTTCATTTGTATATGTCTCTCGAGTTTGATATGAAAGATCTTGGTGATGCTCATTATTTTCTTGGTATGGAAGTACATAGCACATCGAAGCAACTCATGTTCACTCAAACTAAATACATATTTGGGCTTCTTGATTGCTACAAAATGCTTTGTGCCAAACCTTGTTCAGCCCATCTTAGTAACAAATCAAAGCTCTCCCTTTATGATGAAACACCTTTACCATATCCAACAGAGTATTGTCGCCTCGTCGGTGCCCTCCAATTTTTGACTATCATAAGGCTAGACCTTACCTTCACCGTCAATTAGGCTTGTTAGTTCATGCACAAGCCCACCTCTACACAATTTGCTACAACGAAGCAAATTCTAAAATATTTATAAGGCATGGTCAACCACGGACTCACCTTCACACCAACACAATCCTTCAATATCGAAGCATTCTTCGATGCTGATTGGGCAGGAAGTCTGGATGATCGACGCTTTACAAGCGGATATTGCAATTTCTTAGGCACCAATCTGATCTCTTGGGGGAAGTAAGAAACAACAAACGATGTCTTGTTCTAGCACAGAGATTGACTATCGCGCTCTAGCAGTAATAGTAGCAAATACTATCGACACAAAATTTTGAGGACGAAATAATGAGGATCAAATAAAATGGTACACTCTCAATAAACCCTATGATTAACCGTTAGAGTATCAAATATCAATAAAATTTGATGAAGATCAACAAAAGGCCATTAGGCATGTTCCTCACTCTCAAGAAGTTGTGTGACTCTTATCTCTTCGGCAAAAGACTGAGTTTTGACTTTGGCTTGATTTTCTTTGAAGATTGTAGTAGTTTTTTCATTCCTTTCGTGCTTAGCGCGTTATCGACTAGGAATGTGCTTTTCTCTTTGGAAGACTTACTTTAGCTTTGAATTTTTCCTCTTTAGAGAGCTTTGAGTTCTAGATTGCTTTCTTTAATTTATTCTTATCTTTTCAAATCATTGTCTCTTCTTTGGTTTCTCTCTTGATGTGCTGGAGTCTTGATTTCTTTATCTCTTGGTGTGTATTTCTTGTTATTTCTTGTTATCCTTTTGTAATCTTTTGTGATGATCCATTTTCTCTCTGGCTTATGTGTTGGATTTAATTTCATAAATCTCTGCACAAGTTAGACAAAAACACAATTAAATAACAAATAATATATAAGCACAGACACACACACATATATATATATATAATCGAATCTCGCAAGTTGAGAGGGGCTCGAAAGAGCGTCTTTCTTAAGGATAGTCGAAGCCTCTCGTGTGCAAGGGACCAATTCGGATTCAACCGACCAAACCCTACAAGTTTGCACTACTCGGCGGATTGTAGTGCACCAAACCTCTTTTAGAGTATGCTTGAATAATTAAAAAAAATCTCACAATAGATTAATTAAATTTATGAAAAAATCCATTTCGATAAAAGAATTGATCTAAAACATTGAAACATGATTTTTAGTACAAAAAATCATTTTAGAAATCAGTCTAATTAATTAAACACATTATTTAATTAATAAACAATTATTTAATTGAAAATCAATTAAATCACAAGTTAAATACATTTATTTAACTTCACAAAACTGATTAAATCATTAATTTGTTTTAATCTAGAGTCTAGGCCAACCATATAGTTTTCTGCCATAGTTTTGGCAGCATAGCGGTACATGAACCGGAATGGTCCAATTGGTTGAGTCCGTTTGGACCATCTCAATTCAATCATTCAAGTTGGTTTAGTTTGTAGACCAACTGGTTAGACTATCTATTAGAAGGGTTCATTAGGACAATACTAGGCGGTCTGATTTAGTCATCTCAAGTCGATCTGTCAAATTGGTTCAGTCCGAAGACTAACCGGTTAGACTGATCTGTTTGAATGGGCCGGGTTACCAAAGAGGCTAACCCTTTCAGGCTTGCCATCATGATTGGGCTACATGTAGCACCAATCTGTGATTAACCATTTCTGGAATCACACATTGTTCTGTTCAATTAAATCTAGTCCAATCTGAACAACGAACAGGCCTATGGTTCGACCTTCTCTGGTGGACTAGAAATTGAGGTCTTCTTCTTCCTTTGGTCTTGTCTATCTTCTTTCTCTGGATGGACTGGTTCTCTGGTTCTGGCCTTTGTCTGCAATCTGGCAGAGTTTTTGGCCTCTCTATTTCGTCTAGTGGGATTGAGTCTTCTTAACCCCTCCTTATATAGATTCCCAAGTGGTATGTCACCTTTTCGTTGGGCCATAACCACCCTAACTACCCACGATCCAGATTCATTGAATCTAACCGCTCCAACTGCTAACCGATGGGTTGTATGGATAACCCAGGTCCGCCAACCCACATGGGTCGGCTGAACCCACCCAAAATCGTGTGGGTCACACCCACAGCCCACCACGTGTCTCCCTAAGAACACACGATTTGATTCATCTAACCGATGACCCCGATCTGATCAGACAAAAGAAGAAGCGACCAATTGCAACGATGCGCACGTGCGAAGTGCGCCTCATAGCACCCAAAGCCCATTGCGCTGAAGATATGGTCTAAAGACTATGAAAATGGGAGCATCTTACATCACAAGATTACACTCTAGTAAAGTTTTAAAACACTTATAAAGAAGAAAACTTTCTTCTATTTTTCCAATGTGGGACTATGTTTTCAAAGTGAAAACACACAAGTGAAATGAACTTGTCTCACAAGGAGACCAAGCTTCAAGTCACCCCAAAAACAAAAACATAATTCTTTTGATTTAAAATAGGGATCTATTTGAAATAAACCAAATAAGTTTTAGGGATTAAAACCCAATATTTAAAACTAAAGAACCTATTTTAAAATAAATTTAAAATTAGATTCAACATTATGTATTATTTATAGACTCTTGAGATGGAAATCTTGTGGGGTCTCACTCTCATTAATAACTCATAGAAGACTTTGACGTTAGTGGGCTAACCCATTTGGTGAGTATATAGCTTCTTTATAGACGAATCCATTTTGGTGGGTGTGTGACCCTTTCTGACCTTGACTTTAGATTTGTGGGTTTTCTTCTTCGTGCCTCAAACCACGTCAAAGACCCAATTTAGGCTTGACTTAGATTTTGGACTTTCTACTTCGTACTCAAGTTTGGGCCGCGGGAGACCCATTTCTTGCCAATGGGCCCAATTTAATTGTGTAAAGCTCTTTTCATGGTCTTAGAAATCATTTTTCAACTTTACGGGCATGTAGGGTCATTTTTGTAAAGTTGACCATTTTTAGGGTTCTACATATACTATTTGGATCTGCTATTGGGTCTTTCCCATTCATCTCATACTCAACTTTTTTGTAACAATGTGAGTGTTACTTAAATGATAACGAATTCTGTATTTCATGCCCGCACCTAGCATATTAAGATAGACAACCATTTTATATGTGAAAAGGTAGCTCCATGAGATTTACAGATTGTCTCTATTTCTACAATGCATCAGCTTGCTGATCTTCTTACCAAGGCTTTACCGCGTCAGTGTTTTAAGGTGCTTATGTCCAATTTAATGCCTTCATCACCATTAGCTTGTGGGGGCGTACTGGATAACCATATCAAAGATTTCTCATAGATCTTCTTGTCTGATCATTATATCTTCACACTAAGTGTATCCTTATTTTGTTTACACCAAAATCTTACACCCCGGATGGATGGGTGAGATTAAAAGACTTTTTCGAGATTGCTTCTCTTTCAAGCATATTTATCATGAAGCTAATTCTGTGGCTGATGGTCTAGCTAATATTGGATGTGACCTTCTTATGTCTAATTATGTTCTTTCCTATAGACATATTCCGGATAAGATAAAATCTTTGCTTTTATTGGACAAAAGCAGCATTGGAAATTTTAGAAAGGGGAAGGCTTAATGTATTTTGATGTTTTTTTTTTTGTGTAGGGGTAAAGTTTTATGACCCCCCAGTTTCTTTTCTTTTTTAGGGGTAAGGTTTTATGTTCCCCCCCCCCTCCCCCGACATCTCTGTTTGTTCTCTTTTCATCTCTTTTGTCAGGGTCAGGTTTTATGTCCCCCCCATTCTTTTCATTATTAATAAATCCAGTAGGGGTCCGCCAAACCCCCAACTCCTTCTGAGTGGCTTTATTAATATATATATATTATGACACGTGGTAGACTTTTTATCAACCAACAGATGACCGAAGTCATTACTGAAGATATGCACTCTAACTTTGGTCATGAATTTCGACCAATGATAAAAAGTGATCGAAAAAACTTTGGCCATTAATTTTGGCCAGCGATCGAAGAATGGCCAGAGTCAACTACGGTCATGATTGGTCAATCTTGGGACACGTGACAGTCATCAGAGGTCAAGTACATGGGACATGTGACAGTCATTGAAGGTCAAGTACGTGAGATACGTGGCAGTCATTGAAGGTCAAGTATGCGGGACACGTGGCAGTCATCAATGGAAAAGTACATGGTATACATGACAGCCATCAAGGGTTGAGATCATGATTTTGTGGCAGTTATAACTGCCAAACATGGGACACATGACATAAGACATATAACATAACCAATAGAGGAGACAATTATCTTAATTGCCAATAGATCTCACACGTGGCAAAAGAAAATAAGGACAGATAGAGCTTTTATCAAAATAATAATTACTCTCAAAGACACTTGACAAAATTAGATGGTATCAATACAGAACATTGGTGGGAACAGTTATTGAAACTATCAATGAAGTCTATAAAAGGGTTAAGCACGAGGAAGACCAGACCCTTAGCCAAATCCAAATCAACAACACTTTGCTCCTCAGCAAACTGCCTCTCGACAGTCTTATGTCCTCCTTCGGGAGAGACCCTTAGCAGAGTTTTCTCCTCTGGGAGAGCTCCTTTACATTTTCCATACTAATCTGGGAGACTAACTTAGCATAGTAGTCTTCTCCTTCGGGAGAGCCCCGTTAGTCACTTTTGTATCCACCTCTTCTAGAAGAGATCTTAGTCACTTTATCTTCAGCATCCATTTCGGTGAGACTCTGTATTTGTATTTGTAACTTCTTTCGATCGCATGATAGTTTGTAAGTTGTCTATTTCGATTATTTTCAATCAAGTTTAATTACATTTTATGTTTATTATTTCTGTCACTTCTTTTTATCTCACATCCAACACACACATCACATCATCACATTAGACTTTGCCTTTAAATTTGGAAAGCCCTATGGTCACCAAGGCATTATAGAACCCATTTTAGAAGAAAGAACCCTCTCCTCTTTAAATTGCCTGACCAATTTATTTAGCAGTGGCTGATCGGACGGTCGAAGTGAACACACTCTCAATCACTCGGTCAGACTCAAAACCCGAGGTCTAAAGGTTTTAGTTTGCGATTGGGCCACGTGGCGTTGGCATGCCTGACAAATCAGATTTCTAGCCAATAATTTCCTTTTGAATTTCATTGCGTTTGAATTTATGGAATTGAAGAACAAAATTGTCAATTCTATCACACATTTCCAATTCCATCATTTGGGACACATTATAAATATAGTGGAATTAGAATTTTATAATTCCATAGATAATTCAAACAGTGAATTTAAAAGCAAATTTATGAGATTCAATTCCATAGTAAAATGGTCTTATTTGATAAAACCCACGCTACTGTGGAATTTCAAAACAAAAGAAAAGCCTAGAGGTTTCATTTCTCCAGGAATTTAATAGTGCATCCAAACGATAGAATTCTGAATTTCGTGTAATTTAATTAAGTGGGTTTTAATTTCATGGAATTCAATTCTTTGGCTCATTTCCAATTCCATAAATCCAAACCCACCAGAGTTTCATTCTTTAAATACAGAACCAGAGAATCATAGGGTATGTTGAAATTTCCCAAACTACTCTCTCAAGGTTTTCACATGCAATATTTGTGGAGAACATATCACAGGTATTTCATTTTGGGCTAAGCATATCACCCAGAGTTCGAAACTGGCTGTAAGGAGAGCAAAATGTAGAAATTAAAAAACACGAGATGTGTTTTTCAAGCGAATGAAATGCGTTTGCGGATAGAATCGTCCAATAAATCCCCAGACAATTTAAATCAAGTGGTAATTGCATAAAAACCTGTCAAGTCCCTCCTAACGAACGGCTAGGATCCTAAGATGGTCGAATCTGGACAACAGTAGGAGACGACCAGAGAGCAAAGGTGCACACTGTTTAAGCCGCCAGAGTACACTCGGATGTGTGTAGGAGAGACATCTCGTAGACTAACGTCGCAAACAGACAAATGTTTTTTTCTTTCGTCTTCGAATTCTCTCTTTCGCTGAAACTTCTCAGAGTCTAAAAGCTTCTCAGGTTTTGATTTCCTGCTTTTCCTTTTTCTCTTATATATATACTTTTCTGTTCTTTTCTGATCGTGTTCACTTCTTTGATTCTGCGGAAATTTGTGTAATTTGAGCTGAATCTGTGAGTGCTTGTAGATTTGAGTGAAATATGATCTATGTAGTGGTTAGGGTTTTTGATTTGAGTTTAAATTCATAGTGAAACAGTGATTTTGATGTTTCAGATCTGTGAATCTCGGGTTTGTTTTCAGGGATTTTGTTTGGAAGTTCTTGAAAATGCAGAGGCAGACTAGGTATATGGAGAGATCGAACTCTATGGCGAGGGGGAAACGAGTTCTGGATTCCAGTGAGGCGGAAGAAGGGCAGCCGGAGAAGAAGCGACCGGCTCTAGCTAGGTAGTTCTTCTTTTTGTAATTAATTTTGCTGTTTAATTTCTGTTTGTTGTTAATATTTTGGTGCTAATTTTCAGTTAAAGGATAAAATTTGTGAAAAATAATAATTTAAAAGTAAGATTTTTCAGTTACAATCTAGCATATCTCTAGCTGAACTAGTAGTCTAGTTATTGCTTTTACTTGAGGACTAAATTTCGTTGCTAATGTGTTCGATCTTGTTTAGAAATATATGATTTGAATGAAGAAAAAAGGTACCATACTTATTTTGATGTTATTAAGAATCTGAAAAACTGAAAGGGGTGGAAGGAGGTCTTTCTTGTGGATGAAATAGCTAAAGTTTACTGGATATAATAAAAGCAATTGAGTTGAAAATTTATCGAACAGGTAATTTATTTGGTAGGTGAGAATTTTAGAGTCGGAGCGATGGAGCTCATCATTTTGTGAGACTCCATCTAAAAATGGTTGAGTTTCTTCGACCACACCTATTAGTTGTGCAGTCTGTTTCCAAGGAATGTCTTCTGGACAAGTTTGGAATGAATAAAGTAGATTAGAAGTTTTTTTCGAGAGGAGTGTGGAAGGGGATTTGGCCAAGTGTTAGCTAATAGGCTTAATCAGCTACCTCGTTAGTTTTTAAAGTCTCTCACTGTGCCTGTTGGTAGCTGTGGCCATGTGGAAATTCTTGAACAGTTGCATGTTTCAGTGGATAATGGGGCGAGGAATCTTTTCTTAATATGCTTTGATTCTTTTTGTCTTGCAGTGGTTTAAAAGGTTTGCTTATTGCTTAGGCCTCGAGGCTTAACCTTAAGAATTCAGGCTTAAATCCAATGAGGCTTCGCCTCAAAGTTTGAAAGTCACATGAGGCGCATGCCTCACCCCTTAAAGTGCGCTTTATACCCCTAGGTGTGCGCATTATGCATTAACCAAAAACAGGGTTTTAGCCACGTAACTTTAGTGTATGAAAAAATAAATTTTGTCGCCTAGGCATTGCCTCGCCTAGAGAACCCTCATATTGCCTAGGCATCGCCTGGATGCTTGAACTACACAACTTAGACTTAAAATTTTCTTCTTTCATTTTCTCTTTTCGTGACACCCTTTGCAATTGTATTGGAATCCAAGATCTACCACATAATTTGATGATTGGACATAATATGTCTACCAATATATATATGCCCCAAAATGTAATTTATATTTTAGGATTCGCTTCACTGTCTTAAATTTATAATTCTTCTATACAATGGTTGCAACATTTATATAGTACACTATATATATACATTTCGTTACTTATTTAATATTTTTTCTTGGGTATTCTTCTATTTTGATTAATTTTTTATTAAGGAAATGAGAGCACTGGAGGCTTAAGTCTTGCGCCTCACTCCTTTGGAAATCCTAATGCCTCGCCTCATACCTTTGCCTTTTAAAATAGAAGATTTTCTCGGGTCTGTTCAATTTCACTTGGTCGCATCTCGCATGGTATCTTAGGAATCTCTTTGCTTTTGGGGGTAGGAGTGGAAACGTCGGAGACACTACTATCTTTTGAGGCTAGCCTAAATGACTTCATATTTGATGTTACTAGATGCATTTCTTAATTAGACCCTTGTTAAATTTTTTTGCTCATGGCCTTGTGACTTTTAAGTTATTAAAATACGCCACTGTTTCTTTTTTCTTTTATTTATCCATATTTTCGAGTTATCTATCCTTTTCACATTTTTCCAAGTTTTTTTTTCTTTATCTTCAAATCCTATTACATTTTGATTTCTTCTTAGATTTCTCCAAAGAGTATATTGACTATAATTTTGTGGGATGCAATTCCTTGGCTAATTATTTGCTCTTGTTCCTACTTCTTGGAAAAATCAGTTCGTCAATGCGAACTCGCTAAGTGGGTAACGTTTGTGGGTGTTGATACAATGTACCTCAATTAAATGTCTTCAACAATCAACTCGCTTGCCCACAGAAAAGGAAAAGGGAAATAATAAAAATTAGTTTGGGGTAGTTGGACTACGGTAAAAAAATTAGTTTGGACTTGTGATTAGTTATGTTTTAGAGTTATCTCTTTAAACGGACTTTTTATTCCCTTGCTTGTGCAAATTCTTTCATAATTTGAAGCTGCATACAATATTCTCTGAATTGTTGATGTGTGTGTAAGATTTAGTTAACTGAAAAAATATATATTTTTATGGCAGTGTAATTGTGGAAGCTCTCAAGGTGGATAATCTGCAGAAAATTTGCTCGTCTTTGGAGCCTATTCTTCGTAGAGTTGTAAGATAAATGACCTTATATGGTGGCATTTTGCTTCTTTCAATAAATGATTTGGGATGATTGTATTTCCATGCTTCATATGCTCGATCGGTATGCTTGGAAAGAATTATGTACTTTTATCATTGTGGTGTTGTTGTGTTATCAAATATGTCAAATGTCTTGACACCACCTGAAGACTGCAATGCTTGTTTTGCCCTTATTAATTAATGTGTTCTAGCTCTGATAATAAGTGATTTTTTATCGGTGCTTATATACAATTAGTCTTTGATGTTATAGTTATTTTATTGGCCATTTCTTGGATTGTAAACCAAATCTTTTCATAACATAGTAGGTGTATTGTGGGAGTCTTAGTGGAATTCATATATCTTATACCGGAATTATAAGTTTTATTTGCTTAGCACCTAATAGATGCTTATTTTCTTATGAGTTAGTCTATGGGTACCCCCAAGTATACTCCCAATTCCGAACCCTTTAATTCAAATAATTAAGGGTCAAGATTAGAGCTGTTTTAATTTAGAAATGACAAAGTAAGGGCCTGTTTGGATAAACTTCTCTAAGAAGAAAATGAATTCTCCTGGAGAACTTCCAAGAAAAGTAACTTTTGAAAAAAGTTAAAATGTCAACTTCTTACAGAAGTTTCCTTGGGCTAGCTTCCTAGAAAAGTCATTTTTTTGACTTCTATTGACTTCATGATTTTTGCAGGAAGTCAAAAGTTATTGGGATAAAACGTGATTTCTACTGACTTTTGACTTTTATGGAACCAAAATTCAGTATAAATCAATTTGGAAGTTTATCCAAATGCAACCTAAGCCAAGCCAAATCTAATCTTGACCCTTAATTATTTGAAATTAAAAGTTTAGGATTTGGGAGTACCCATAGATTCTTTTCTTATATGTATATTTATTTACCTGTTCCTTTTCTTCCTTTGGACGGATAGTAGTGGATGGTTTGGAAGCATCTAAAGCTATTCCTTGAAATTTATGTCTCTAAATTTCTGGTTCTTGCCAAAGACCATGTTAAAAATTTTATGTTATTCATCTTCACATCAAAAGAAAACACATAAGAAATATTTTCTTTTATGTTACTCTTTTGTTTTTACTGAATATGTAAAAATTTTCTTTTGATGTAGATATTATCAATTAAATGAAAGGTTGTTATTCTTGAGAATATTAAAATGCTGAATGTTTAGTCAACCGCCAAAAACATCTCCAGATGGGATTAAATAATAACAAAGGCTAGTTTTGAGATTGAGCTGGTAATTGCTCTAGGGGTGTAACCGAGCCGAGCCGAGTCAAGTAGTAGGGTGTTCAGGCTTGGCTTGGCTCGTTAAGTTACAAGGGTGCTCAAGCTCGGCTCAAGCTTGACTAGTTAAGTTACAAGGGTGCTCTGGCTCGAGCTCAACTTGAGCTTAACAATTCTTTTTTAAGCTCGACTTGTGAACAAAACTATTAGCTCGGGCTTGGCTTGGTTGCCTTTTATACTTTTTGGGTGGTGCTACGCACAACCCCCCTTTTGCTAATAGACACCAAATTTAAGAACTATTCAATTAAACAAATGAAGAGACAAAACTGCCCTCTTCCCTTCTTCCTTTCTAATTGTCTCGAACCACCCAATAATTCTGCTGCCTATCATGAGATCGTCTCGAAACCAAGCCACTGAAAGCATGGCTCACCACTCTGATGATGCGAGTGAAAGAAACTGCAAAAGCAACCGAATACAAAAAACACCAAAAACTCTACCCTCCTTACAAGAGAACTCCAGATCAATCTAAAAGCTGAACCCACGCCTGTGATAGTCCTTGTAGCCCATGAAATCAACGTCATGGTGATGCAGTAGTGAGCGACAAGGTGGACATGAGCCATGGGCATGGAAAAGCATTGAGGACCTTCTTGTTGGAGATATTAAAGACATCGTTCAAAGCCTGCTAAGTTGCGACATAGATGCTGATTTTAAGATTCTGAGTTGCGGCCGATCAACCTTCTCAAGACATCATCGTGGCAATTCAAAAGGAGTATATATATTCCTGTTGTCGTTTGGTAAAGAAGCAGATATAAAATGTACATCCTCCTCGTAGAGTAACTATTCCATCTCTTGTCCCGGATGGACCTTGGGGACACCCATATCTGACCTTGATGCCAGATGACTACAATTTTGATCTCAGAGATCAAAACCAAATGCTTTTTTATTTTATATGCGAAAAAAAAAAGGTTGAAATGTTGAATCCAGATTAGTAGAATCCATCAAAATGCATACAGTGTCCCATCTGAACCCTTCAAATCAAAGGGTCTTGTTCTCGCAAAGGATCTGAAACCTTCAATTGAAGAAATATAAAGGGGTTTCCCAGCCTAGAGGATGGAATTATGGGGTTGATCAGAGATGATGGGTAAGGAAGAAGGAGAAGAGGGCATTTTTGTCATTTTCTTTTGTTTAATTGGTTTTTCTCAAATTTGGTGTATACAAGTAAAAATTAGATTGCACGTAGCAACACCCTACTTTTTACTAGAAAAGGTTCGATTTTTTGATCCACAGACAAAATCAAAACTCAAAACATGTGTATTTTGTAAGATACTTAACATAGTTAAATACATATAATAGATTCCTAACTCAATAATTAACTTAATAAACTAAAATACCTATAGTAGATACTTAACTTGATGATTATATATATATATACATATATTGTGTGTCCTTGTATATATATGCATTATAATACTAAACGAGCCGAGTACATGCATGTTCGAGTTCGGCTCGTTAACTAAACGATCTCCAAAATCAAGCTCGAGCTCAGTTTGTTTATTAGATAAAGGGTGTTTTTGCCCCAACTACACCCCAACAGTGGTGTGACATCCAAAGCACACCCCACAATTGAAAACTTTACTTTTCTACGTCTCCCATGTGCGGGAACAGAACCTACTAATGCTGTTCTTAAGGACCACCCAGGTAGTTATTATCTCCCACATAAATTTCATTTCTGAAAGTAATTACTGAACCATTCGCCTCACCAGTAGTATGGATTTAACTTTTCATTTTTTTATTACAAAAAGTGAGGGACATAGTTATCCCTCAAACCCTAGTTTACCGTTTTAGACAATTCAGAATGAAGGGATTAGCTAGCACTTCCGATCGTGCAAGGAAGAACAAATGAGAGATTTAACGAGCATTGATTTTGAGAAATTAGGGAGAAAAAGGCAATGAAGATGATAGGGAAGAGAAATGTATCTTTTACCTCATTTCTTTTTCAAATTGATGCTTTGCCTTCCTAAATAAAAGGGATGCTTTGCTGACTGAGGAAATTGGAGGTTGTGGTTGGAAAGATACTTGCGGGGGCATCACACCATTGTTGGGGTGTACTTGCAGGGGCATATCTATCCAAGAATAAAGGGGACCCATATTCCTGCACATAGGTGTATAAAAGTAAAGTTTTCAATTGTGGGTGTGCTTTGGACGTCACACTACTATTGGGGTGTAGTTGCGGAAAAAACCCTTAGATAAATAAGCTCAAATGGGCCAAGCTTGAGCTTTTCATAAGCAACTTGGGGGGGGGGAGGAAGTGAATCAATTGTGTTATATCCGTTGCTGGTGGGGTGTATTTGGGGAAAAACCTTTAAACCTATTTGTTTTTGGGTCTACAAGTAGAGTAGTCACCATCCCTAGGTCCGTCCTCTTCAGCTCATGAAAATAGGCTAGAAGTTCAGCATATGAGTCTTCATAAGATCCCATTACTTGTTTTACTGCAATCTCCCTACCCATCCATGCTTTCTTATAGCTGATCTCAACCCCATATTTCTCCCACATTTCATGCATAATCTCATGTGGCCTATATCCCACATGCGCCTCGACATGACCAACAACAATCTCGTTTGTCACATTACTGGTTGCTTGGCGATGACCTCTCCCACCATAAGACAAGCTACATGTGTGTTCTGACATATGTATCTTTATTTTTAAAAACCAAGCATCATTCACACTAGATGGCTGAGCCCTCCAATTGCAATTTTCATCAATACATGTGACAGAGTATCTCCCGGTGCATGAAAATAGGACTTTGTATTCAAAGTGTCTCCGCATTGCATACTTTGCTCAAGATATTTTGTAGCCGATTTTTGTACTTAAACATTTATCCAATGGCTATTTCAGTAGTATCGCTCACCATATCTGGATATGCTGATAAATTTGCATCGACTTATGCATCATCATCATCATCATCATTATCTAAACTTTCATATTCTTCACTGCTTGGAAAATTAGATGGCACAAACGGCCCGATCAATTGATTATGTGTTAATGGAGTGGGTGATGTACGAGAGGTATCAACCTTACAGGAGATCAATAATACAATTTTGAGATAAATGAAACTAATTTAAGAGTAACAATCTATACTATAATAATAACATTTGTCTTCGTACCTTGGTATGGATGAGGCGATGTTGGCATATCCCATTTCCATAGCAGCATCCCTAACTGTAATGTCTTCATCTAATATATTAACTTCTTCAATGTCGTTAATGCTTGCATCGCCAATCATATCCCCATAATCATCATCGTCATCCTCTACAATCATATCGTTGTAGGTTACCCAAACGCTCCTCTCCATGGTAGCCAAATCTATCGTCACCATCAAATCCATTATCAACACCGTCTTCATCACCATCATCTCCAGCTGTATTTGGTACAAAACTTGTATTATAACTGTAATCTCCTGACCATTTTATTTCTCAAGTTCAGTAAAAGCCTCAGGTGAACTCTTTTCTTGGACGATAGGTGAACTCTTCTCTTGGACAATGGGTGAACTCTTCTCTTGGACAACAGATTTACATCTCACTTTCTCCACAAACAATGGTATACAATTGTAGAACCCTAAAATTTATTAATTTTACGCAAAGGTCCTTACACACTCGTAAAATTATATAAAGAGCCTAAAATCATTAAAAAGTCCTATACATTTAAATTGGGCCTAATGACAAGGCATGGGCCTCTTACGGCTCGGGTCTGGGCACGAAGTAGAAAGCCCTTAAACTCAAAACCTAAGTCCAAATCTAAATGAGTCACACACTCGATAAATGGATCGATCCATTAACACAAAAAACCTGATTGTGGACTCAATACCCAAGAAGATGGGTGGGGCCCATCAAAATCTCCTAAGTCCCTTAAACCACTAAATAAAGGGGGACTCTTGGAATCCTTATCTTTAAATGGGTGAGGCTTATCAAAATCTCTTAAGTCCCTTAAACTACTAAATGGAGGGGGACTCTTGGGATCCTTATCTCTAAAAGTCTATAAATAAGACCCAAAGCTAGAGATTTAGGGATGGAGAAATCTAGAAAAGAAATTTAGAAGAATCGATAATTGAAGTAGTGAAGCAGTGCAGATAAAAATACAAGTGAAGCAGTGCTGATTAAGAAACAACAGTGAAGCAGTGCTGACCAAGAAAATCAAATTATTCTAGAGAAGACAAAACTATAAAGAAGTCAGTTCTTTTCCAGAATCGCTTTCTAACCGATCAAGTGCAAAGCCCGGAAGAAAGGAAAAACTACATCGATATATTCAGAGAAGATCGAGATCACGCCTCGGCCCTCATCTTTTACTTTAGAAATTTCTGATTGTTAATCAGAGGATTTCTTGAGAGTTGTACCAAACTGAAAATAAATAAATATTTTGTTCATCATTATTTTGTCCACGAAATTTTGTGTCAACAACAACGTTGTGGATGCTCTTCGTGTACTTGAAAGAAACCCTACACATCTTCTTCATCTATGATATCGGTTGGAGGGAGTGGTTGGAGTGAATGACAAGGGTAATTGACCTTGATTTTTGATATCATATTCTTCTAGTCTCATCTTTGTAATTTTGTTCATTTTAGCTACAAGCGGGTTGTATATAATTTCATTACTCACAACTGCACATCTCGAGGCCCCACCCTTGTAGGAGAATATCTCATTTTCACATATCCATTCCCTATCATAAAAACATACAATGGATTTTAGAGCCATTACTTGGAAATGGGATAAATATATATATATATATAACCTATACTAAAACAGGGAGTTAAGCAGCTATCCCAGAGTTGCTGTTGAAGAACCTATGTGGTTGAGTGGTTCACCTGCTTACGTGCCGTATAACTCTCATTCCCTCATTCCGTATAACTCTCATTCCCTCATTCGGAGAGCTACTGTCGAAGAACCTTTCTGGTTCACCTGCTTACTTGTCGTATAACTCTCATTCCCTCATTCGCAGTTGCCATAGAATCCTCATGGATTGGCCCCACCCGAACCTATGTGGTTCACTTGCTTGCTTGAGTTAAGCAGTTGACGCAGAGCTACTGTTGAGGAATCTATGTGGTTCACCTGCTTGCTTGTTGTATAACTCTCATTCCCTCATTTAGAGAGTTGTTGTTGAAGAACCTATCTGGTTCACCTGCTTACTTGTTGTATAACTCTAATTCCCTCATTCAGAGAGTTGTTGAAGAACCTACCTGGTTCACCTGCTTACTTGTTGTATAACTCTCATTTCCTCATTCGCAGTTGCCATAGAATCCTCATGGATGGGCCCCACCAGAACCTATGTGGTTCACCTGCTTGCTTGCCGTATAACTCTCATTCCGTCATTCACAGTTGCCATAGATATCTCATGGGTGGGCCCCACCAAAGTGGATCCCACCTATTTAATCTTTTCAAAACATCCAAACCTTTTTACAACATCCACTCCTCACAGCAAGTGTCGTATATCGAGAATGTCGCCAGACGAAATTCGTCTGGCTTCTGTCCCAAAGATCAACACGTGTCCCTCTTGACACCCCTTAATTGTGGTTAAGGTTTACTAACCCTTAGGGTTCAACCATACCTTAAAAAAAAAAATTAATTATAGGAGTCAAAATTTCATAACCTAGGTTAAAAGGGCAGTTAAAGGGGCTTTGTGAGTGGGCCAAACGGTTTTGGGTCTGGTGAGGACTAGACCAAATCCGATTCCGTAGCAGAATGGGATTTGGTCTGGCCCTCGCCAACTAAATCCATCAAGCCTATGCTCTACAGGCTGCCATGTTTCTCTCTTAATACCCATTAACTATGGTTAAGATTCACTCAGCCCTAAGGTTCATACGTCCAACCTTAATCTTTAGAAAAAAATATAACAATTAACCATAATAGTTAAAATTTCTTAACAAAGGGCAGTTAAAGGAGTTATGTGATTGAGCCAGACGGACTCCATTGTGGTTTTGTTATGAATGAAGTTTATATACAATTATTTCATACAATGAGTTTGTGGTTTTCTTATGAATGAAATTTATATACAATTATTTCATACGATGAGTTTATACGGAACTGAACTGCCAAATGTATGGAACGATTACCGTATATGATTATGTGAGGGAAGGTTGGACCCTTGATTGTCTGTTTTTCTTGCTGAGGTGCTTGTCTGGTTGTCTTTGCTCTTTTGTCATACAATAATTAACATTAACTTTTAACGTGCCCTTGCACGTGCCGGATTTACTAATATATACATAAGATGAAAATACGAACAAGAGGAATTTGGTGGAACATGAAGCTAGATCAATTAATATATTTTTTAAATTACGATTTTTATACCAACTTACCATTTTATCAATGGAAACCCTAGTTTACCGTTTTAGACAATTCGGAAGGAAGGGGTCAGCTGGCACTTCAGATCGTGTAAGGAAGACCTAATGAGAGATTTAACGAGCATTAATTCTGAGAAATCAGGGAGAAAACAGCAATGAAGATGAGAGGGAAGAGAAATATATCTTTTCCCTCTTTTCTTTTTTCTAAGTGATGCTTTGCCTTCCCTAAAAAAGAGGGATGCTTTGCTGACTAAGGAAATTGGAGGTCGTGGTTGGAAAGATACTTGCGGGGGCATCTCACCACTGTTGGGGTGTACTTGCAGGGGCATATCTGTCCAAGAATAAAGGGATCCATATTCCTGCACATAGGAGGTGTAGAAAAGTAAGGTTTTCAATTGGGGGTGTGCTTTGGACGTAACACCACTGTTAGGAATTTAGGATGTAGTTGGGGAAAAAACCCTTAGATAAATTAGTTCAAACGGACCAAGCTCGAGCTGTTCACAAGCAATTCAGTTAGTTTATCAACCCTTTTATTTGGATAACTTTTTTTTTTTTTTGGGCGGGGGAGTAGATCCCCAAAGAAAGATTAAAAAAATCAATAATCACAAGAGGAAAAACTAATGGATTCCATCTATACAAAAAAAATGTGTATTTGACATCAGAAATTCGTGCAAGGAAGAGGCACAGCTCCTCAAAGTCCACCCATAGAGGAATAAAGCTTTGGAGTATAAGATCCCTCAAAGCCCAGCTCCTCACCTGGTGCTGCCATTTATCTAGCTTCTGAAAGCCCAATCTGACTGACTCGTGGAGAACATTTTGAGTTTCATATATATATAAACACAGGAACGCTCGACTTGCTATGGAAACTAATTTACTAAAGTTTGATTCAACTCGACTTGCTATGGAAACTGATTTACTAAACTTTGATTTAACTCAGTTTTGAATTTTGAAAGTCTAAAGACTGCTGTCAATGCGGTGCAAGTAAATGCAGTAACACAAGCAAACTTGGTTCTCATCCATGAATGGTTTGTTGCCTTTTTGGGCATACAAGATAAACAATGATTCCATGCATTGATTTATCTTTTTGTAACCCTGAGTTGTGCTTCTCCTTTTATCTCTTATTAGTTTTTGAATGCTAAACAGGTCAGTGAAGAAGTGGAGCGTGCTCTGGCAAAGTTGGGCCCCCCTGCTAGACTTAATGGGAGGTGTGTAATTTCCCTGATCATTTATCAAAGGACAAATGATTTTAGTTGCTGACAACAGATGTTTACTTCAAATTTATAAATAGTATATATGGCAGATTTTGTTAAATATATTTTGAACATGTTCTAAACTTGTGTTCTTGTTGATTGCACTAGAGATACACACACTCTATGTATCTTGGACAGAGATTCACAGACGCATCTGTTGGTGTTAGACACAGATACAAAGTGTTAGATTCACTGCCCCAACAAACTCCAGATGCTGACATATTGTTGGGCCATGAGCAAATTGTTTTGCTCTTAGGGTTGTGCTTGGGTTGGCCCCTAACCCGACCCAACCCACCTGAGTTGCACCCTAATAACAAATATTTGTATTGAGGAACTCCATGGAGATGATTGAGATCCCAGAACAGGAATGGTTTGCAGCATTGTTGGTGCCTATGGAAACCTAGAACCTAATACATATATCTTGATTCAACAACGTTGGTGAATCCACTGACAAAATTAGTTTGTTCGAGTATTTCATTTTAATTGAACTATGAATTAGACAATCAACCACTTTTGTTAATTAAATCCCAGCCTTTGGCATTTGTAAACACATGTGGGTTATCTATTGCATGGATGGCCATTCTTTGTTGAAGGGAGAGGTGCACCACAGAGCATTCCATCCCATTTTCCCAGGAGTTGCATTCCTTATGGTTCTGAAAGCAGAAAATAATATATCGTCATCGTTATCAAAGCGTGAGCCTAACTACTTGGGTTTTGTTAGAGGTTTTCCTTATGTTTCTGAAGGCAGAGAATAATATATCGTCGTCATTAGCATCTGGTTTCTAGTGATATGGATGAATGTCTCATCTGGTTTGGCTGATAAGACTAGAGCCTGCATGTGGCAGGTGGTCCAGCACTCTATGTGCTCTTAGAGTGAACTTTGGGAGTTTTGGAACTCCAACGAAAGAAATATGTAATCACTAAGCTAAATTATCTGGTTTTTCCAGATGTCTATTATGTAGGTAAAAAATCTGGATAAGTTTTCAAAAAGGGAAACTTTGTATTAATGTAGTTTTAACTTAGAAGCTTTATTCCCATCATTTCACAGAGTATATTTAGTCAATTTCCTACCTTTCATGTTGAAGTTTGCATCTCTTTGCTATAATTGTCATTGGGAATTTCAAGCCAGTTTTTCAATTTCTAACCCCAGGGCTGGTCTAATTTAGGCTTACTATCTCTTCCAAATTGACAGAATGAACTTTTTTTAATTGTCAAAAGATACATTTTATGAATTCTATGTGATCAAGTTACTAAATTGCTTAATTCTTTTTGCTGGTTTAATAATATTCTATCTACTCAAAATTTATAGCAAATTAAAAAAATTTGTTTGGGCTTTGGTTGGTCTTCAGCCATAGTGTTTTGTGTTTCTCATTGTTATGCTTCCTGATCTGCTCATCTTCTGTTCCATAAATTCTGTACGCTTCTGTATTTGGTGATTTGTTCTTCTAACAGTTGAGGTTTGAGAAAATGCAGGTCTTCTCCAAAACGAATAGAAGGGCCTGATGGAAGAAACTTGCAGCTGCACTTCAGGTCCAGGTTGTCTCTCCCCCTCTTTACAGGAGGGAAAGTGGAAGGGGAGCAGGGTGCCGCGATCCATATTGTCTTGCTTGATGCAAACACAAACCATGTTATAACATCAGGACCAGAATCTTCGGTGAAACTAGATGTTGTTGTGCTTGAAGGTGATTTCAACAATGAAGATGATGATGGATGGACTCAAGAAGTCTTTGAAAGCCATATGGTGAAAGAGCGTGAAGGAAAACGACCTCTTCTGACTGGGGACTTACAAGTGAGTCTAAAGGAAGGTGTAGGAACGCTGGGGGAGCTAACATTTACTGACAACTCAAGCTGGATAAGGAGCAGGAAGTTCAGGCTCGGCCTGAAGGTCGCCTCGGGCTTTTGCGAGGGTATCCGTATTCGTGAGGCAAAAACAGATGCCTTTACTGTTAAGGATCACAGAGGGGAACGTAGGTTCATGCAAAAGAGAGTTTATTTTTATTATCTCTGTTAATGTGTTGTGACGGTGGTGGTGAATGAGCATTTTCTCTTCTTTACAGTATACAAGAAACACTATCCACCTTCATTAAATGACGAGGTGTGGAGATTGGAGAAGATTGGCAAGGATGGGTCATTCCACAAGAGGCTGAGTAAAGCTGGAATATACACAGTTGAAGACTTTCTTCGGCTTGTAGTTAGAGATTCTCAGCTATTACGTACAGTAAGAGTATTAGAATTTGATTGTCAAATTAGAAACTTCATATTTTGTAATTGCACCTGATATTTTTGTCCGACGATTGTAGATCCTTGGAAGTGGTATGTCGAATAAGATGTGGGAAGTTCTCATAGAGCATTCAAAGACTTGTGTTCTGAGCGGGAAGCTTTATGTTTACTATAATGATGACACGAGGAATGTTGGTATTGTTTTTGACAATATCTGCCAGTTGAGTGGCCTTATTGCAGGTGGACAGTATTACTCAGCTGATTCTCTTTCTGACAGTCAGAAGGTTGGTATCATTTATTCTGTTTAACGATGTTACCCTGCAGGTTTTGCCTTATGTTATATAAAGTCTCATTCGTATTTGAAACTGTTAATTGTTCATTGGAATTCTTGTTATGGATCAACTCAAATCTGCATGACTGATACTGTATTGCAATCTTCTTAAAACCATCAAATTCATATCAAGAATACCTCTCCTGTGCCATCTGTTCATATTGTTGTTACAAAAGAGGAATCATATCCAAACTGCAAGTATTATATGATGAAGTATGAACATCATATATGCCTGTAAGCCCTAAAAAAAAATTAGTCTATTTTATTCAAATTTAATAATCTGTTATCAAACAATAAACATCCTAAATGATGCCCTAAACTCAAGTGAAACCTATTAAACAGGATTTTCCTGCTCAACCAGGATCGGGTCCACTAATTTGGAACTAATAGCAGTTCTAACTCATGAAATGCTTGAGAAACCTCTGAATTATTGTTCTCATCTTTACGCTTAAAAATCAAGCTAAGTGAAGTTGACAACAAAAATATCACTTCTCAAACCCTATGTTCGATGCTATAGCCTTTAAATTTCACAGATTCCAGGTGTTGAATCAGACCCAGTTCTGTTTTGTTTCCATGTGTAGAATAACCATTCTAAGCAAAAGTTTGATGAAACACTCGTTGAGTTTTTTTTTTCCAATACTTGAAAAAAAAATTAAAAGCTTGAGAAAACTGTAAATGCTTTGGTGCCTGCAGGTCTATGTGGATACCTTGATGAAGAAGGCATATGACAACTGGATGCATGTTATAGAGTATGATGGAAAATCTCTTTTGAGCTTCAAGCAGAACAAGAGGTCGAGTGCTTCTCGAGCTGAAGCTCCATTGGACCCACATGACTATTCTAACTCATTTGGTCTTCAATTCTCTCTTCCAAGCCTGCCAGTTCCAGTTCCTTCAGAGCAGCCTTCAATGGATTCAGGTCTGGCAGTTGGAGGTAAGCATTTCTGATTACAAAAGGTTTATACTAACCAATAGAGAAAGTGATCTGGGGTGAGCTTTGGCATAAAGAAGGAAGTTAATAATGATGTTATCAAACTAGTAAAACGTGGAACCACCATCCTAGGCAGGAAATTCTGGGTATATATAGGACACAAACTGATAACAAAGGTCTTAAATATCAATTTTGCAGGAAATTCCTCTGGTAAAGGAGAATATCGTAAGATATCTTTGATTTGTCTTAATGTTTTGCACTTGTATGTTATGTTGGGAAAAAAGGTAACAAAAATGTTAAATTTTTAGTGAAGCTGCAGGAAATGTTGGAGGAGCCATGATTACACATTCGTGAAAAATAATGACAGAAAAAAACCATGTAAAATAAGTAATATACATTCCAATAGGTATATACGATACTTTGATATTCAAAATAGGGCTCAAACTGATAACAAATGTCTTAAATATTAAATTTCCTGGAAATTCTGTGTATACATAGGCACAAACTGGTAACAAATGTCTTAAATATCAAATTTGCAGAAAATTCTACACTTTGGTAGAGGAAAATACCATGGGATATCTTTGTTTTGGGATGTTTGGCTTAATGTTTTGCACTTGTATGTAAAAATGAAAAAAATTAACAAAACCGTAAAATTATTAAGTGAAGCTTCAGGAAATGTTAGAGGAGACATGATTACATATTCGTGATGCATAGTAACAAAGTTCTTCTCTCTACCCCGTGGCCAAAAAAAAAAAAAAAAATTCCTGAATAAGTTGGGACTTTTTCGGTGAATGATTAATTTATGAAGTATTTATGACTTTTTGAAATAGCACGATATTTTGTTTTAGTGATGAATTTCATGAATTAAACGTGAATTATTCACGACTTCTTGAAAAAGTCCTAGATAAGTAACTGAATATGAATTATATAATATATATTTCAAATTTTCATAATTAGTAAATATATATGTACATTTTTAATTTCCTCATTTGTTGCCCATCATTTTCTTGATTTTCCCCAAATTTTTTTGACTTTTGCCAAAATGAGCCGAATAATTTCCGATCTCCAATTTGGTGACTATGTTCGTGACTTAAAATAATGACAAAATCCAGTCGTGTAAAATAATTAGTAAATTTAGGGGATAAAAATATATGTTATGTATATTTGATACTCTGGTATTTAAAATATCATCAATATACTATTTGCAATATTATTGATACTATACAAGTAAATAAACTCAAACAACTTAAAGAGTCAACTTACAGTATAGGAGGTCACTAATACCTACATAGTGGACCAGGTGGCTCGAAGTTGTCATTCTTGTCTCAGACTCTCTACTCTTGAGTAGTTCTACTCTACATAGCTTTACTTATGTGCAGCTTATGAGGTTATGACACTAGGCTACTTACTCAGGATTCACGAACATAGCAGCGGTATTCATTCTCAGTAATGTGCACCAACATTCATTCACGGATATTGTGGATACTAATCTGCCACCGTCACAGTCCAACATAGTTTCTTTGGTTGTGATTCCTATATTCTTGCTATTCATCCAGGAAGCCATCCCTATCCATATTTCTGGCTGTAGTAGTTATACTTCATGTCATTCCCTAACTAAAAAGTGCAAGGCTCTGCTCTTCGTTGTGGTTCAATCTCTGTTTGGAGCATGAAAATTGCTGAAACGGCTCACTTGCTTGTGTTCGTGAGCTACATCAAAAGACCATGATCCAGTCCTGTATGACACTATTGATGTTCGCCTTGGTGCGCTCAGAGGCTTCTGACTCTTTATAACTATCGTTAATGTTGACATTATTGCCATTTTCCCCAAGTGGTCCTTTGTTGCCCTATGGTTGACGATGCTGATATGCTCGCACCCTATGTTGTGGGTGTTGTCATCAAATTTTTAGAAGAATAACCGCTGCAGCACTCCAATTTAGGTAGCCATAAAGTTTGGTGCTAATCTACTCTAAAATCTAAATACATCAAATATTCATATAGTTGGTGCATATATGAGCAGTAGAGATTAAATGCACTTAATGCAAAAATATCATATGAACACAGAATTTGGAGAACGCAAATCTTAGGTCTGAAATTGCCTATTTCATTGATTTTATAAAAAATTAGACGCTTCTATATATTTTTTTCTCAAGTGGAGTTTTTAGTTCTCATTAGGGGGTTTTAGTGAAATCATAGTCGAAGAGAGGTGTTTGGTCAAAACCATCGAAATAGTTGCATTTTTTATGACTAGGACTAGGATAAACCAATTTATCCTCATATCGATCTATTGTCGGAATTCTAAACCTTGTGACAAATGAAAGCATAATTCATTAATAAAACATTCCTTTGTAGTCAACAAAAAACCATTTAAGATAACTACACCATTTAACACAAGTGTAAACTAGTAGAGGCACAATAAAAGCAACCAATATATTGAAATACACATGTAAACTGTAAACAACTAGAAGTTCCCAATACATAATGTTGTTATGAATAACAATAAAATACATTAATTATTAACTTAATGGGTACAGTACTACATTGAGTTACATACGGATTCGAAATTATTGGTGCTACTGCTAGCCTCATTGCCTCCAAGTTGTGCACGCCTGCACGGTATGTCTGACAGACATGATTGCAGTGCTAAGCCCAACTCATATCTCTGATACTACATCTAATAGTCTCTGCAAAACTGCTCAGGAGTATATGAGATAACGAGATATCCATCATATGAATCGGATGACTGTGTCTGCGTCTCATACTGAGTCATACTTCGACTCATAACCGTAACCATATGGAGATGATGCTGAATAAATGTATAATTTATTAGCAAGCATAGTGGAGAGTTCGACATTAATTATGTCAATGTCATAGAAGATTGGGTCCATAACCTACGTCACCTCATCATCTGTGCAGTATCGATGTTGCCTAGCCTGTGGTTGGCGTTGATGTCCCACTGATTTCTTTTTTTCTCGGTATGTCTCACTGATTTGAATCAACAATATGTGCGGCCATAGTGGTTGTGGTCCTGTGTAGCATGATCAAAGTATTGCTTATAAGTGAAAGCAGTCTCTCCTCCTACACATGCTCAGGCCGTGCATAGCCACCAACTTTAATGCTTCAATCCCATCATCATCGTCATAACTACCTCTTGGTGATCTCGTCAAACTATGTACTCATTGTTATCGTCCAAGTCAACACTAGCCCTAGCTATACTAGCTCCTGCAGCATTAATCGCTGCTCCTGATGACCGTGCTCTAGTAATCCCCCTCAATGTTACACTAGTCCTTGCTCTATCAAACATTCATATTTTTCCAGCATCATTAATCTGACATGATTTATACTATAAGGATGTAAAATAAAATTACTCAAAGTTGTGAAATTTTAGGTGTGGGTGAAGAACCCAAACTTTCAATTTTTCCTCGATGAGAGGCTTCAATCTTTGTTACATAGAATGTTTGATTTGATTCAGGACCCAATCACTTGAAAATTACAAATTATTATTATTATTATTATTATTTTGGGAATAGAGAGATTTTGGGACTTCTCTAGAAAATTACTAGGTTGGAATTTGACCCAATCAGTGGACATATTGTAATTTATAACTGAGAAAGTAAGTTATTAGTTGACATTTCGGACATATATCAATTTTGAACCAACATAAACATTGACTGATGTTGTAATTGGGTATACTATACTTTTATTTCGACCAAAAATTGCCAACCCATGTGTTGCTTTATAAAATCGTGATGAGAAAGGACAAAGTTCCTTTCTGTTTTCTGTTAAAAGAGTCATTAGTTGGTGACATTTGAAGGAAATTGCAATACAGCTATAATATATTGATTACTCTGAAGAATCCTATTTACCATATCGATATAACCAAGTATGATTTGTTATAAGAAACCCCAAAAAGTAATTTTATGGGAGGTTTAAAGAACTGATTGAATGGTTATGGGCCGGGGAGGTTGATGATCAACCTCTTAGATGGTCAATAGGCCAAAAATCTTTCAATCCAGATGATCTTAACAAAATCTGATGGATATTCTTTTTCTCCTTATTTTTCATTGCTATGTACTGATGGTGCCATTTTCTTTCTGTACACTAACTAAAGGCTTTTCAATCTTCACACTAGCTAGGACAGTTGGGTGCCCAACTGGTGAGATTTTTTGGTCATGGCTTGTCGAAGAGGTTGCTAACTAAGTAACCAAAGCGCATAGTGGGAGCGAGAGCGTCAAATTTCAATTTAGGATAGGGTTGAGAGTGTCTCCAAAGCGCTGATATATATATATATATATATAAAACCATTCATCATCCAAATTTGTAGTCATAATAAACAAGATAACTATTAATATATTAAATGTCATTCCAAATTCAATTACAAGATCACCAATAATTAACAAGCCTTACAATAATCTTGTACCCTACAAAAGAAAATGACAAAATACATCCCACTTAACATTAAAAATGAGGATAAAAAAAAATTCACACACAAACCATGCACTCTAGGCAGAAGATCTCCATAAACCATAAACCGCGATCTCTATAAACCATAATCCACACTTTACAAAAGTTGAAACCGTGCTCCCGAGGTGAGAGCGAGGTTTAAGAGCGAGAGTGAGTAGCAGGTTGGGAGGTTGGGGTTACAAAGTTTTCTAACCACATGAACTCTCTCTCTCTCTCTCTCTCACACACACACACACACACACACATACACAAAGAAAATACTAGAATGGTATTTAGATACTAATGTTTAACTCATAGATTATGTTAATTAGTATCTGTTTTCTTTTTTTTTAAGCTTCAGGGTATAATGATAATCTGGAAACCAGACATTCGACACAGTCCCACCATGTGAACTCCAATACACATGTCCAATTTGATGAAACACCATTCACCGCACAGAACCAGCTGATCAGCATTTCACATCAAAACCAGATCACAAGAAATGATAACATGGTTGGCCTGGCCCTTGGTCCATCACAATCATCTACATCAGGGTTCCAGATTGTTGGATCATATATTCAGCCATCAAATCTTTCTTATGATGATTGGTCCCGCCAACGGGACAACAGGGGAGTTGAAGATTTCTTCCCAGAGGAAGAAATTCGCATGAGAAGTCATGAGATGCTTGAGAACGAAGACATGCAGCATCTGCTTCGTCTCTATAGCATGGGTGGCCACCCCTCCATGAACGGAGCTGAAGATGGGAGCCCTTATTCATCATACATGCCGTCCCCGTTGCAGAACTACAGTTACGACGAGGATCGCTCCCGTTCATCTGGAAAAGCTGTCGTAGGGTGGCTCAAACTCAAGGCAGCCTTGAGATGGGGCATCTTTATCAGGAAGCAAGCGGCTGAGAAGCGGGCCCAGCTTGTTGAGTTGGATGATTAATAAGTATTGCTGTGAGGATGATGATATATTGTTCTGGTGTCAAGCCTGCCTTGCACTGCCATTACATTTCAACTTTCACCAAACTCTTCTTCAACGTGAGCAAAAACCAAGTTTAAAGGATATGACTCAAATTGCTGGTTCGAGTCCTTGGGTATTGGATTCTGAGTGAAATTTCAGTCCGACAGAGGGAATCTCTGCTTGTACAGTTGGTGCCTGTACAGTATGCTGCTTTCTTATATTAACACCTTTATTATCGTCGAGGGGAAGTGGGGTTGGATTGAGCTGTTGTATTGGCGATCCTTAGCACTGACACTGTTAGAGACTATGATGTCCGAGGAAACATTTCTAAATTCAGGTACGTCGTACTTGGATCTGTTTTTCAAATTAACCATTGCAGAAGAAGGCAGTCTCTAGTTACTTGTATTAGGCCTATTATGTTGTATCTTGGTTGCTTCTCTTGTAGCCTGTTTGTTGAGATTTCAACTCAAATTGTTCATGGTAAGTTTTATACAGACTTGAAGAAACATTACCTATTAATGGCCCTCAAGTTGTGCAACCAAACCCTTTCACTTTTGGGGGGGACTTCTTGAGGTCTTTTCAAATGATTATTGGCAGGAGGCTTGGAAGATATACTTGGAAAGACACGTTTTTTTTGGTGATGGTTCAACAGATTCAGATAATATCAAATACGAATAACATAACAGTAGGGCTTTTCATAGGGATATATCATTAAATATGAGAGAAAACATACAAGAAAAGTCATAAAATTGTATTCTGTCACATTAAATGTCTGTTGTGAAAAGACTAAAATACCCTTAACTTTAGTGAATTTTATTAATGCTGTGGTAAAAATATGCCCTTGTTAGATTTAAGATATATACAAATTTTTTAAGTTAATACCTCAAATTTACAAGGAAAAAAAAATAGTAATTGTAAACTATATATAAAACATTTTTATGAGAGAGACCTCAAGTCCTACCTGCACTAATATTCATTTTCCTCTTCATCATCTCAAACCAACCAGTTTTATTAAAAGCATGAAGTGTTTTGTTCCGTTAGAGTTATACTGAATGGTGGTTCGAGCTTGCATATTGTATCATAGAGGTTGGGTTCCTAAGATAAGATTGCACTGAGATGACACATTGAAATCTTCAGTTCCTAAGATAAGATTGCACTTGGGACTTCAAATCGCACGAGTATTTGATGTCCTAAAATAACATCGCAAATAATCGAAAAGGAAAGTGGTCCAACACGATTTTTAATCACTTCCCAATTCCCATGAAAAACTTCAAAAATCCCACCACCCATTCTAGAGATCGAATCACAGCCAATTGTGATTGAACTTGGCAACCATAAGTGTTGTGTGTTTCTATTAACCCATATTGATTGTGGTTAAGGTTCACTAATGCTTAGGGTTCAATTAGGGCTGCACAAAGCCCGATCGGCCGGTTGGTGCGGCTCGGCTAGGTTTGGCCTGAGATCGGCCCGAATTTTAGGCTTGAACGGGCAAGCCAAGCCTAAAAAAAAGCCCAAAAATTCAATCAAGCTAGTCTTGGGCCAACCCTTGTGCGGCTTGAAGCCCGGCTCGATTGAGGTTCGGTTCGGCCCGGGCTCGGCTCGAATATTAAAAAAATAAAAAACTAAATAAACATACTATTTATATATTTCGTTATTGTATATATAAATAATATAAAATATTATTATTTTTTTAAAAAAAGGATTCAAGCCGACCTCGAGCCAAGCCCGGCTCGAGCTTGAATCAATTCGGGCTGAGCCGAGCTTTGAGCCACGATTTTGAATTCGGGCCGCACTTTCAAGCTCCATTTCGGGCCAAGCCGGGCTTCGGGCCTCGATCAAATCCATTCAAGCCGAGCCGGGCTTGGCCAACCCCGGCCCGAATACAGCCCTAGGTTCAATAATCTAACTTTGGTTTTTATAAAAAAAATATTAATCTTAATGGTTAAGTCTTTTTAGTGTTTTTTTTCTTCTAAAAACTCAAATAGATTATTGAACTCTTAAGGCTTAGTGAATCTTAATCATGGTTAATAAGGGTTTAAAGGGACACGTGTTTGACTTGTGGGTGCGATTGAACTCTCCCCAAGTTCAATCCCAATTGGCTGTGATTCGATCTCCCCTTTCTACAATTTGCCCACGGATTATCTCTGGCAATGCCCGAGTTTTACACTTGGGCATCACTCTTTGCACGAGCGTGGTAGGGCATTTAACTAAGGGAGTGATAGTATGCATTGCACATTCCTTGGGTAGCACACACACATCTCCCAAGCTCGCCACATGTCCTATTTGACATCCATTAATTGTGGTTAAGATTCATGCATCCTTACGATTAAATATCTACCCTTCGTTTTTAGAAAAATATTTTACAAATATTAGCCTTGCTTATGATTTGCTTACTTATGTAGTTTAGTTTTTTTAAAGTATTTTTTAATAAAAAATTAAGGTTATATTATTTAACCTTAGGGATGTGTGAATCTTAACCATGGTTAATAAATGTCAAAGAAGACATGTGAGCTTGGCAGGTGAACGTATACCACCCAACAAAATGTGCAATGCGTGCTATCACTCCCCCTAGTTAAATGCCTTTTCGCACGAGTGTAAAACTACTCGGCCACCAGAGATAATCTATTGCCTAGGGGTGGCAATTGGGCTGGGCTGGCCTGAAGCCCGATTGTTCGGCTCGAGGTTTAGGTGGGCTGAGCCTTCCTTACTTTGGGCTGGGCTGAGTTTGGACAAGAATATAGGCCCGAAGTTAATATTGGGTTGAGCTTGGGCTGCCCTTAGCTTAGCCCGGACCGAATTTTAAAAAAATTATATTTTATAAATAATATATATAGTATATATATATAGAGAGAGAGAACGCCCACGGTCAGGGCCGGCCCGTCCATTAGGCCATCAAAGCCTTTGCTTTAGGCCACATTAAAAAAAATAAAAAAATAAAATTAAAAACCCCCATTTAGAATATTAAAAAAAATAAAAGGTCCATTTAGAATATTAAAAAGGCCTTATTTATAGTTAATTTTTTTAATAATATTAAAAAATATAAAAACTTCATTTAGAATTTTTGCTTTAAGCTTCCAAATGGCTTAGGCCGGCCTGCCCACGGTTTATCTCTTTCACTCTTCTCTTTTCCAATTTTGTTCCATCTTCTTCCATTTCCCTTTTCAATCTTCATAGTATACATTGCAAAGAGAGAGAAATTTTTGCATGACAGCAACCAAAATTTTACACTTTTCATTTGTTGTATCACTCTCAAGAGCAAGAAGAGCAGTTGGAGAAGTAGCAGCCCAAAAAGAGGCCCCACAAAGGGAAATACCCCATTTTTTAAGCACACTTTGGGTCCGAACTCAGTCTCCTTTGGGCCAGCCCGAACTCAACCCGAACTCAGCCCGAACTCAATCTACTTTGGCTTAGCCCGAACTCGGCCCAAAGCCAGATATTAGTTGTCAGCCGAGCTTGGGCTGAGATTAGGCTAGGCTGAGCTTGGGCTAAGGTTTTGAACTTTGGGCTAAGCTTGGGCTAACCCCAACCCGACCCAGCCCGATTGTCACCCCTACAGTTTTGCCTAATGATTTTGCTCCTGAGATAATCTAGACCGAGCTCGACCGGACGGCCCACGGGATTGAATGGTTTTTCAACAAGGAAAATAATCACTTCCTCGGCCGGTGACGCAAGGAGGTGCATCTCAGCTCCCCTTTTCTTACCACGTGTCCCTCTTTTAACTCCACTTAATCATGGTTAAGATTCAATAATCCTTAGGACTCATACATCTACCCTTTTAGAAAAATAAAATGAAATAAAAGAATTTAACCACAAGGCTAAAAAACTTTAACCCGAATTCATGTTGAGTTGAAGGGGTGGCTATGTGAGAGTGAGGAGCGATAGTTCCCTCCTCCCTGTGAAGAGAAGAACTATTGCTCTTTCAACAATTTATTTTAAGGAAAATAATCATGTGCTTGGTCGGTGACTCGAGGAGGGGTGTATCGGCTCCCCTTTTCCTGCCACGTGTCCCATTTTAACTATGGATAAGATTCTTCCACCCCTATGGTTCACCAATTTCTTGGTTTTTAGAAAAGTAAAATAAAAAAATTTAACCACATAGTCAAAAAAAACTAACCCAACTTAAATGGAGTTGAGGCGGCTTTTGTGAGAGCGAGGAGCAGTAGTTTGTTCCTCACAATTGCTCTTATTTAAAAACATTTAAATCCTCTGGCCGTCCCCCAGAAGCAAATCAAAAAATTTCTCTATTCTCTTCGACTCAGTCACTCAAGGCCCGAGTCCGACCAAACAAACGACTCCTCTATTTGAACTTGGAGCTTGGAACCTCCCCTTTCGACTCGACCGAAATGATTTCAAAAGATTAAGTGTGAACCATAAGAAGAAGACTTCCTTTTCGATCTGAAAGTAGTTTCAAAATCCTTGTTTTGTTTTTCTCCACGTCGAAACATTTTTTTCTTATAGTTCTGATGGATTGATTTATGCGTATAGAAGGGTGAGAGGCTTTGCCGATTTGGTGAAGTAAAAATTGATAAAAGAAGAGAGGCTCTCTAGCATAAAGAAACCAGTAAGGTTAGGTTAGAATGATGCTTAAGGATTGGGGTGGAGCCAGGAATTTAGTATGGGGGGGGGGCACATTTGGTCCACCCAAAAAAAAAAATTTTGACGACTAAGTTTGTGGGTCATTTCTTCTATACATTTTTTACATATCTTATACGTATTGTCAGGGCCGACCCAAGGCATTTTGAGGCCTAAAACGAAAATTCTAAATGGGTCTTTTTTTTTTTTTTTAATATTTAAAAAAAAAATTTAATTATAAATGGAGCTTTTTTAATATTCTAAATGGCCTTTTATTTATTTTTTAATATTCTAAATGGGGCCTTTTTAATATTATTATTATTATTATTATTATTTTTTAATGGGGCCTAAAGCAAAGGCTTTGATGGCTTAATGGACGGGCCGGCCTTGCGTATTGTTTCTCCTTGTTTATGAGAGCAGTTGTCCTATCCTACACATATTGTATCTCCTTGTTTAGGGGAGCAGTTGTCCCTTTGCCCCATGGCAATGTCCTATTCACTAATATAATATATTTTTTTTGAAAAGTTCAAAGTAGTTGTCCACTTGTTCAATGAATATTCCTATTAATAATTAACAAAATAGTTAAAAGATTTTTTTTTTAAAATTTTCAATAAGAAAGCTAACTACCCCATGACCAAAATGCTTTTAACTCTAATTAACAACTTTAACGTTTCAGAGTTAATATTTTATTCTAAAAACCAAGGTTAGGTGGTTGAACCCTAAGGATTAGTGAATCTTAATCACAATCAAAAGGTACTAAAAGGGACATGTGTTGACCTGTGAGTTGTAACCGACTCCAAGGAGTCTAGTTATAGCAGTAGAAGATTCTAAATCCTTAGTAAATTATATTAAAAAAAATAAAAATTCAAAAGCCGAGGACATCACCTGGGATCGAATCATAGCCAATCACGATTAAACTCGGGGAGAGTACAATCACACCCACAGGCCAATACGTGTCTCGTTTAACCCCTATTAACTATGGTTAAGATTTACTAACCCTTGAGGTTCACTAATATAACCTTAGTTTTTAGAAAAAAAAATATTAAACTCTAGTTAAGGATTTTTAACCCTAAAGTTAATATTTTTTAAAAAAATTAAAGTTATATTGTCGACCCCCAAAGGTTAGTGAGTTTTAACCACGGTTAATAGGGGTTAAAAGGGACACGTGTTGGCCCATGGGTGTGATTGAACTCTCCCCGAGTTCAATTGCAATTGGTTGTGATTAGATCTCCATCCACTTCCATGCCCATGCCCATGCCCATGCCCATGCCCATGCAATGCCATATACACAATACATATACAAAAAAATTTCATAAGTTTAGGGGGGCACGTGCCCCCCCCCCCCGGCTCCGCCCTGCTTAAGGTCGGATGTTCTTCCCTTTAAGGTCGGATGTTCTTCCCTTTTATTTTGCTTAGGGTATTCTCTTAGACCATGATATTACTTGCCATTTTTATTTCTATGATACATTCGCCACTATATGTGGGAGCCTATATATTGTATCTATACCTATATGTATGTATATTGCCTTAGTTATTGTTTGTATTTAACTTGTATCTATCTATCTATCTATCTAATGAATGTCAATAACCATTATACAATAATGATTTTTTATATCTGTAAATATGTATTAATTATGTTCAAACCCAAGTAACTAGGGCAGCGGGATCTTTGGTAAATAATTTCAAACCATGCCTTAAGCAGTGATATTTTAAGTTTAGGTTGACAAAACGTTACTTAACTCTATTTGATTGATGGCTTCATATGCCTATGCTAGAAAAGTGCTCTCGGGACTCCACACATGAAGCGCCAGCTGGCTGGAGAAGTTATTTCATGGGCCCCATGATTTTGACTTATCCAACCTTTATTTAACATGTGGTGATAAAATGGTAAGATAAAGGGGATGAGATATCAAGTGGGGAGAAGTCAAAATCAAGGGAGAAAATGAAATGACTTCTCCCTTTTTCAGCCAGCTGGCGCATCATGTATGGAGGCCCGAGAGCACTTTTCTGGCACGGGCCAGAGAGAATCCGAAACCTTGATTTAAATATAGCAGTGTCAGAAAGATCGCAGAGTGAGAGTATGCAGGAGCGCGAGATTTGAGAGTAGGAGCATAAGGGTATTGCACGGTTTTGCTTCCTAAAGTTCAAACTATATTCACATAATAAGAAGGATGTTATATTTAAGTTCAAACCATATTTTATATCGTAGCTAAGTAGTAATCTTTTCATGTTCTTTAGTAAGAACTATTTGAATCAATCATGGAAAATGAAGTCCTTGCTTAGACAATGATTTGTAGCATGCCCTTTATTTTTCATTCAATGTCATTTCTTTTATACGGCCTTGAGCCTTTTCTCAAACAAGAGTGCTTTTTGGTTAAACTATGAGCCTTGTAGCATTTCCTTTGAAGTTTCTTTCCCCTGCCTTGTATTGATGGATCAGGATCACTCTTCTTCTCTGGACTCTGGGTGTATGAAGACACAAATGTAGCATTTTGATAGGTTTAAGGAACTAAGAATATAATTCCCTGGGATGCGTTATTCTTCATGTTTAAGGCTCGGTCACTTACTCAGTCCATTTCAGATTTTATGAGGAACTTCAGAGGCACTTTCCAAGAGTTGCTTGATGTTATCGTAACAGTAAGATGATTCCATTATATATAGTTCATTTCATTTTATATGTAGAATGCTTTACATCCAATAAAGGGTTTTATAATGATAGTTGTTCCATGTCTTAGGGGATTCGAGTTGCCGGTGAACTAAGATATCCTTCATGCTTTTTGCAGAAACTGGCATCGGCTAAGCACATTCGTGAACTAGGAGAGTTCCAATGTTATGATAAGGTAGGCAGAAAGGTTTAAGAGCTTTTAGTGGAATCTGTTAGTATGTACCTCGTGGAACTTTTATCTCAATCTTTGTTTATTTATTGATTTTTCTTTATACTATATTCATTTATTGAACTAGGTAATGCCATTTTTATGCCCCTCTAGCGAGTTTATTTCTTTCTGTTTTAATGTCAATATATGCTTCCATCTTCGAATGCTTGTGCACAAGACATTGGAAAGCATATGAGGGGGGAAAAGAGGGGTCCATTGGTGCTAGAAGTTTGATGCATGATTCTAATCAAACAGAAATATTTTGTACTAAGTTTTTTATGCAAGTATCATTATGTTATAATGATGTTCAAACTAAAAATGATGTAATAATTTTTGTCATTCGATTACTAATGGATTGCGCCCCCCCCCCCCCCCCCCCCCCCTCCCTCCATTGTTTTGGACAATGGATAGTAATCAGACGGATCAAATAGAATTCGAATTTCGTAATCAAATACTACCCGAATTTGATTCTATAGTCAGGCGAATTCGGATATTAATTATCCGAATTCAATAATCAAATACTATCCAAAATCGATACTCTAATTGGATGAATTTAGATATATCTGAATTCGATTAAATTAATCGAATTCAAATTCAAACATTATATTCTGGCATCCGGTAATTAATGAATTGAATTTGGATACTATGTATCCGTAAATGAATCGAATTCAAATATATATCTGCTTCAAATTCGCTGTTTACCACCCTACTTGTAAACCTCGACCAGATGGTGACACGGTTTTAGAGGTCACTGGGATTAATCTTTAGCTCAACTTACTCCTTAATCGCCAGCATTATTTATACCAACTGTACCCTAAATATCAGTTTTATCGACTATTTCAATATCGAAATTTAATAACTGCACTACACTGGGTGATGAAGCATGACTAACCTTGTTAGTCACAATGGCCAATACCTGTGTCATTTTGATTCTTAAAATTTACATTGCTTAAACTATCCTAAAAAGCTCTGGTAAAGAGCCTTGAGCGATACGTAACGGATATTTTGGTATTTAATTTAGGATAATCCATTCATTAATAGTTATCTATTTATAGCAAGTTTCATTTAATGATGGTGATATCTTTAATGGACTGTTAGATGCTTTTATACTCTATAAATACTTGAGTAATAGGAAGAAGAGAAAATGGGGTTTATGGTTTTTGTTGCTGAACAAGGCCCTAGACCCCCAGGAGCTCCCTCTAAATTTCCAAAAGATGTAGCATGGTCTGTGTTACATGTTATCATGTCGGCGTTTTCCTTCGTCTTTCTGTAATTCTTTCTTCTCTTTTACTTATACCTAGTAGTGAGAATTATATGATGTTTCTTCCACCTCCTGAACAGTTTCAGTAAAAGTATGTAATAAGGAAGATAGTAAGAGAATGATGCTATGTTGCTAACTCTGGTTTATGGTGTTCTTTTATGTTGTTTTTTCTTTATATATGAACATTGTGCAAGACTAGAAGAAGATTCAACAATTCTTGGCCACAAGACGCGAAGCGCAAGCAAAGATAGGATTGAAAATGGCGTGAAAACTGAAATCAAGCATTTGCAGTCATGCAGGATGAACGTTTTGAGGCCAATATCCTGAGACTTGTCATAAGGAGACCTGACAGGTTTTCATACTTTTTGAGTAACGTGACATAATCAGGTTGCCATGTTAACCCTAGGGAAGCTCTTGTTATTGTAACCATAGCTGGCTATATTGATTACAATCAGGAAGGGGCCGAAGCGCATCCCCAAGGTTGGAATGACATTTAAATTCCTCATAAACATACCATATGGAAACGGGAAATGCACCACATTGCTTAAGACGTGTGTTTCTTTTACAAGTTACTTGTGAAACTAGTTAAAGTAATATAATATGTTCCTTTTAAAGTGTGACGCAAGTTGAAGCGTGAAAAATTAAAAATTAGATCACGGTCTTCTTTCCAAGAACCAATCTCGAATTTACAAGGAATACATAAAATAATTTTTTTAAGAAAATTGAATTCTACTAATGAAAAGCACGACTCCAACTTTTCAAATAATGAACTTATCAAAAATAGCAAAAACTAGAAATGAATTCAAATACTTGATCGACGCCTAATTAAAGGTTTTTAGATTCACTCAACTAGACTTATGGAATAAAAAGTGGACATAATAGTAAAATAAAATTTTACTAAAAATAGTAAATTATGGCTTCAAATTGAGCTTTACCTCTCGAAATGACCGTTTGCAACGACAACGGGTCCAATAGATCCATGATCATTGGAGGGTTGTAGGGTTCGTCGAAAGCTTCCTAACAATATATGATGATATCAATTCTAATAACGGTCATTGTGTTAATTGAAAGTTAGTTCACACAGAGATTAGCTACTTGGTTTCTTTTTATCTAAACATTTCAGAAATTTACTAGTCACTTGTTTTACATCAAGCTGATTGTTGTTTTAGCCGGTTGCATAGATAATCAATAAAAATAAAACTTGCATATTCTTTTCTTAAAGAGATTTTGTTTTGAGCAATAATAGCATTCCAAATATATCATGGATAAGCAAAGAATAATGAGAAACCAAATCCAAAACCAAAGGCCATCTAAATGCATAGATTTTTAATGTATCAAAGCGGTTCTTAAGGACCTCAACTAGAGATTCATTATTAACTAGTAAGTGCGATGCACGGTTACTTAAATACTGAAATGCATCAATATAAAATTACAAATAAAATTTATGATAATAATGATACGAAAAGGTAAAATTTCTATAATTTAAGGTCTTTTATAACTATGGACCAAAAAATAAAGTTCTTTCATAATTTAACAATAGAACTTTCAAGTAAAATTAAAAATCAATTAAGCTTAGTTTTATATAACAAATAATACACTTCAAAGGTAATCCAATAAACCAAAAAAAATCTTCATCCAAATGTTGTTTGGCTGGTGGTAAGCAAATCTTAATCTGTGGACACGTTTCAAATTTTTTTGTTCATATAGAACTATGGAAACACTTCCAACAATCTTCATCTATCCTATAATGGATTTATCTTCATCTCTCCAATAATGATGTTGCTAGTTGCTCCATCAATCATAAACTCAATCAAATCCTATCACATTCTAATATTTTGGAGACCAATAGTCACCAAAAGATTAAAATTAGAAACTCCAAGGTGATGGATAAGGTATAGAAAATGGGGATCTCATCAAGTACATATCTTTGATGATAAACCCCTGCAGAGAAAAGAACAAACTCTCATCCATTTTAACTGATATAGTAATTCAATTTATTGTAATGTTTTCATTGCAGTTTCATGATGTTTATGTTTGGTTCTTCGAGTCAATCTTTTCTTGCAAAGCACTATATACAGAATTGAGCCCATGTGTGACAACCATAGAGAGAGTTGCCTGCCATTTTCATACAAGTTAATGAAGAATTTGTAATTGCAGTCCATTATCAACTAAATTGTTTGTATTTGCTCTTAATGCTGCTCGGTAAAAAAAGATTGGGAGCTAGCACGATGGCTAGGAGGGAAAGGGCAACCTTGGTGAGAAGGGCTCATCATTCATGCTACCACCATGGATGTTACCCTTTGAAAATGGACTCTGATTTAGGATTTCCAAGCTAGGAATCCTAAAACTAGAACCACAAAGCAACAATCAAAGACATTAGATTATAGGAGATATGTATGACAACAACAATAGTAAAGCAAACAAATAAAAAAGAAAGACATTCGCAGCCGATAAGGCTATGACTGAGTCCATTTACTGTGACTGAGTCGATGAGACCATTCGATTCATCAAAACCCCCCTTATGTAGCAAAAGTGGAGAGTATCAAATCGGACTGTAAAGGGAGCGTGAAGGTATAGCTGTAGTGGTATTACCGTCTGGAGGAGTTGATCTCGATTGGAGGGTGAAGACAATTCGATGGTGCCAAGGAGGTGTTCTTGTCTGACCACTTTGATTTACAGAGTTCTGATACCATTGAAGCCAAGTGTACTGCACACAACTTCAAGAGCACTATACTAAGCTCGATGCTGTTGGCAACGACGATTTTTTCTGTTGATTCAAGCATTAATCCTCCACCTGAGTGTTAAATCCTGACTAAGGAAGCATGTAGAAGGGTTTAAGTAGAAAATCAAGAATTGCAACGGTAGATAAATGAGAAGGAGATAAAGGGGTAGTGACGGTTTAAGAGAGGAGGCAAAGGGTTACCTATAAAATAGATGAAGAGAGGGCAGATAATATTCGGAAACGGTAGTAGGAGAGGAATGAAGAGCTTTAAAAGAGATTTTTCCGTTTCAGAGTGTGAAAATGGGTGTTAAGAGAGAGGCATATTCTCTAAGGCCACCACGTGTTCAATACTTTCTCTAAGGTTGCCACCTGTCTACTCACCTGCTCAGGTTTCATAGGTAGTAATCCTTTACCCTATGTTTGGTTGCCGAGAAAATAAGTAAAAACATGGAAAAGAAAAGAAAATTATAAAAAATAGAATTAAAAATTGTATTAAAAATCTAAAATTTTGCTTTTCTTTTCTTAATTTCTAGACAACTAAACATAGCATTATGTTATGTTTGGTTGCTAAGAAAATAAGTAAAAACATGGAAAAGAAAAGAAAATTAGACAAACCACAACTAAAATTTGTGTTAGAAATTCAAAACATAGCATTACTGCATTCCCTTTAGAGATCTACGACCTATTGATATGGATGGTAGCTCCACAATGTCCTCCCAGAGAGAAATAGTAAAGAGACCAAGCCTAGTTGATCTTAAGGACCTCAAACGGTTCCTTTGTTGTTCATCATATTAAAAAGATGGGAAATGCTAACTTTGGTCACTTGATAGTTCATAAGTGGGGCGAGTCCATTTGCTCGAGAGTCTCTCTAGCATTCCCGTAGAAAGATATAGGGATTTTAACGGACAAGTATGACTTAAAAAAAAAAACGGTATTTCAGGTTGAACCTAGCTTTTAATTGATCTTGAAATCTTAAATGAGCTGAGCTAGATCTGAAGAGAAAGTGATTTCATTGAATTCTCAAGATGATTACAAAGAGACCCAACTAGGGTTTAAATAGATAATAGTATATAGATAATATATATAGAAACTAAATCAAACCATTCCTAATCTAATGCTAATCAAATCTCAATCTCAATCCCAATCTCATTCTAAGTCCAAATCATTCCAATTGTGAAGATGGTAATGATATGGTGCATCTCATAACCATACATGTACTTAATTACTCTCTCTCAAACTCATGTAGATTTGAAAATATGCGTGAGTTTGATAGTCAATCAGGTAAGATAGCTTGTTAGTCATTCCAATGTTATTGTAGATTTTGATAGTTGTCAATCGTCACCGTTGTTAATGTGTTGTATGAAGAAAGAATAGTATGGGCCGCAATGGGCTAGATCTCTGTGGGTCAATGAAAATGGGTGGACCTCAATGGGCCAAATAACCTCTTGGCCTGGCAATGAAACAGGCCTCTCTGGGCCAAATTCGAAATGACATCCGTGATTGTGCCTATGGTCTCTCCAAAGGGCCCACGGGTCTTCAAATCTCAATCTCAATCCAATCTCATTCTAAATCCAAATCCTTCCAATTATGATGATGGTAACGACATGGTGCATCTCATGCATATCATAATAATTCATGTACTCTATTAAGAACTAGGCCCCATTTTAATTGGCTAAGGTCGTTTGAGCTAGATCTAGGCCCCCTTTGATTTGGCTAAGGTCCTTAAAGGCTCTGTTTGAATTGAGTTTGGCTTGGCTCCATACATAAAAATAATATAATAATAAATAATATATACATTTGTAAATCATATTTTTTAAAAGAAAGTTGTACCCAACTCTATCTCTATATGAAAAAAATATCTTGACCTTTGATTTAGGATGTAGCTATGAACAACTCAACATTTTCTTCTTATACATCAAAAATAACAAAAGACAAAAACTTTTTATTTTTATTTTGAGAGTTTCCCTTTTCCAAACACTAGCCCCTCCATCTAAATAGGATGACAATGAATCATAACTCAACCTTAATGAATCCAAAACTAATTCACAATTATCATTACTTGGAACTTGGAACAGATGACCATTCACTTATTAGAATGACGTTCTTTAAGATTTGGTGTCCAATTAATAAGTTTTAAGTTTGTGTATAGCCAGACATTTATAGATGAATTATGGGCGCTTCACCTAAAACGACATGCTTTGCATTTTTATTGCTTAAAAGGGCATGCTTTTGACATATTTATCAAAAGGGTATCCTTTGCATTTTTATTACTTAAAAGGGAATGCTTTTGACATATTTAGCCTTTAAATATGCATATAAAATCCAAACACTAATAAGGGTAATAGTGGAATACATACCCTATTTGGTAAAACTTTTCAAATCATGCATTTTTTGTGATAATTTTAGTTTAGGGTGACTAAACGGTACTTCACTCCTAAAGTATTTATCCTTCGGTGTACTCATAGAATATAATACATTTAAGGATAATGCTAGGTCCACTTTCTTTCTCATCGAATTTTATCTTTTTTGAATAAGAAGACAAATAAAGTGGTGGGCCTTACAAAAAGTTATTGCATTTTTTTTGTCTTCTTGTTAAAAAGGCGAGGGGGGATTGGGTGAGAAGGAAAGTAGACATAACATAATATTTTCCTACATTTTATGGTGTGTGGTTAAGAAATTATAATAAGTTTCGTGTATATTAAAAAAATGTTAGTCTACTCCTAACACCACCTTGATTTGTTCTCAGGACTATTGAGTTTAAAACCTAAATTCCATCCGTAAGGATATCTTCTCCACTTACCCAAAACCATACCAACCAAACCATGAGACTCAAAAGCTCCAAAGACAACTAGATTATTGGGGATCACCAGGTCTCGATCTCTCTCTCTCTCTCTTTGTATATATATATATATATATGCTCTACTACACTATAATATACATATTACACTATAATATATACGTATAGTATTGCATATTGCATTTATGCATTATGTTAGTATGGTATCAAAATGACTATATATTCTAATATTGTCCTAAATTTAGATATACACAAGTATTATCAAAATAACATACATGCTTGTATTATGTTTATGTCAGTTCTATTTTAAAATGCCTTGTGTTATCACTATATCAAAAGTAGTATTGTGACTTATGTTAACACTTTGATAAAATCTATATTATACATATAAGGTTGTGTTCTTTTGGTGGAACTTATAAAGTTTCGAAACTTTCATTATTTCACACTTGTTCTTTTGGTTAATGTCTGAAACTTCATTGTTTCATAGAGCGCAAAAGTTCGACAAATAAGAAAATTTCAAATTCCACTGAAAAAAATGGGACCTTTTAAGTTTCATATTTGTGAAACTTCTAATTTCAATGAAGCCCAAAATATCCCTAAGTTTCTATATGGGACCCTAAAAAAATTCCCCCCCCCTAAATACCCCTCAAGTTTCTATAAAATTGTATACTTTTTAAAATACTACTAAGTGTATTTTGTTCCCAACATGCCCCTCAAGTTTCTATGTGACTCATTTTTTTTATTCTCAAAATGCCTATCAAGTTTTTTTAATATTGTATACTATATTTAACTTAAAAAAGTGTACCCAAAATGCCCCTCAATTTGCTATACACAAAATGCCCCTAAGTTTCTATACCATTCTATGGGACCCCTCAAGTTTTTTTTATATCCCAAATGCCCCTCAAGATTCTATAATATTTTATACTTTCCAAAATGCTCAGAAGTCTCTTCTTGTTCCCAACATGCTCCTCAAGTTTTTATGCCTAAAATGCCCCCTCAAGTTTTTGTACCTAAAAGGCCCCTCAACTCCTTAGATTTTTTAATTCCTAAAATGGCCCCAAGTTTCTATAATATTTTTATATTATTATTAAGCTTGAGGAAAATGTGTACCAAAAATGTTCCTCAAATTGATATATCCAAAAACATTGCCCCTATTTTTCTATACTATTCTATAGAACCCCTCAAATTATTTTGTTCCCAAAATACCTCCTAATTTTCTATAATATTTTATATTTCTCAAATTTCACATGTCTTTTTTTGTTCCCAACATGCCCCTCAATTTTCTATACCTAAAATGTCCCTCAAAGTTTTATACTAATCAATTCAATCTCTCAAGTTTTTTATTTCCAAAATGCTCCTCAGACCTCAAGTTTGTATAATATTCAATATTATTATTTAACTTAAGAAAATTTGAACCTAAAATACCATACCCAAAATACCCCTAAATTTCTATATTATTCTATGGGACCCCAAGTTTTTTTTTTACAAAATTCCTCTCAAGTTTTTATGATATTATATATTTTCTAAAATTCTCCTAAGTGTCTTTTGTTCCCAACACGCCCCTCAAGTTTTTTGTTCTCAAAATACCCCTCAACTTTTTTTGTTCACAAAATTCCATAGAAATTGAAGTAAAAGTCGAAATTTGGGATTAGTGATTGGAGGGTATGTTAATCATGAATATTCTAAGCAATGTTTTAAAGATCATCATAAAGATTATTTTATATATATATATATATATTTACAAAAGTTTTACTAAGCAATTTTTATGTCAAAATAACAACGAATTTCAAAGTTCTGGATTTTCACTCAAAAAGTTTTGCGTTAAAAAACCAATGAACTTAAGAGGTCTGAAACATTCAAAGTTCTAGATTTTTATTATTTCGGAACATTAATTTTTTGGAGTTTCAAAGGTCCACCAAAAGAACGCAAGCTATATGCGTTATGTTAGTAGCGAGTCTAGTGCCTATGGGCTACTGTATCAACTAGGGAGGAGTGCAGTGTTAGGTGGTTTTTTTTTTTTATCATCTATTTATACATGTGAGTGTATATACATGTTCTAATTTCTTATTTATATTTTTCTTTCTTATTCTTATACTTTATAACATGTAAAAAAAAAATAATTTTCATTTCAAATTATATAGTCAATGATACTTTTCTTTTAGGATTTATTTGTAGGATTTGTTTTAAAAGGTATTACAATATTTTGAAAGGTTGAAAAAACACATTTTGTATATGCACGAGATATAGTTATTTTGTAAAGAATTATCTTGATGTAGACTGTTTATATATATATGATTGGTATGATGATAATTCAATTATGTGAAATGGTTGGAATTAAAGTGTGGTAGGTTAGTTTTGAATCATTACATATGTTTTGCATATGATAACTTAAATGATCATCATATGATTTTTATGATTGAGTTACTATCATCATCATTCTTCTTACTGTTTAATTTTTATATGAAAAATCTTAATATCTAAGATTTGGAGTATTTAAAATTTGGAATGTATATTTACTATATGAGTTTAGAGGCATGATGAAGAATTGTGAATATCTTAGTGTGATTATCATGACTTTATCAGTGATTTTAAAATTATAAGAATACCGGAGAACTTACACATATTTAAAAGTCAATCTATGAAGTCTTTGGAATTAATTTGGGTTCCTAAGCTTAGTGAACCACATTGGTCTAAGATGAGGTTAAGTCTCACAGTTGATCGTACCCATTTGATCAATTTTGATGATGGTTTATGATTGTACTCTTAAACTCATCCAAAACTCATAAGCTTGATATTTAAAAGGTTTTCTAGGTTTTAAGTTCTCTCATAAACTTTGACTTTAGGTTTGGAGTAAATTTTATGAACTTGTAGAATAATATATTGATTGGTACCCATAAGCAAATCTGGTAGAGAAACAAATTAATCAAAATTTGAGGTGTAGGCTAAGTTATGATTATTTCAAGTTTCAGACTAGAAATAGGGCAGACTACCAAGCCTAGACTGCCCTTCTAAACAGTGACCCTCTTTTGTACTTATAAAATATATTTTGTGAGATATATGCATCTAAAAATGACTTCAGCCCTAACATCCTATAACTTGTTATTGTTTTATCCTTTTTTTGATTGTTAAATTACTCCATACCTGCACATACTTAAATTGCTTTGGGCCACCCCAAACTCTAGAAAGATGAAAAAAATTAAAAATAAGTTAATCATACTTTAAAACTACGTGTGACTTGATACCATGTAAATAGATACATAAGCAACCTTGATTGAATCTAGTTGTCCTAGATAGAAAATTTAAGTTAGTCCATTTTTTGGTTATTGTTGCGTTTTTTGGTTATTGCTATTTTAGATATTATTTATGATTATAGGATATTTCTATATTTGTTAGCATATTACTATTTTAGGTGAATGAATGCTTAACATGTTTCTAATTTTGGTTTGATATCTTTATTAACATGCTTTTATTTTGAGCATGAATCTTAAAATGACATGTCATCTAATTAAGAATTTTACTTTAGTTTCTAATCTAGTCTAATATGAATTTACTTTAGTTTCTAATCTAGTTTGATATGAATTCAGGAAGCATGCAATTACTTTTAGCGGGTGCCTAAGGCTGTTTCATAGCATAATTGAATTTCTTACATATATTTTCTATTCATGTTTTCACCTTACCATGGAAAATTTAGTGTTCCTATTCTCTCCATAATTATACTAGGTGGTGGCTCAAAATTCTAGTGATTTTAGACATTATTTGAGGTTACGAAATATTTCTATTGGGATGGCAATCCAAATCCATAGCTCACATCTCCAACGGGATGGTCACCATGTTTGAACCCGCAAATGATCAAGTATGCATCGAATTAAGAAAAAAAAAAGACCATTTCAATCTTTGATCCATACCATTTAAGAATAATACTTTCAAAATTCATCTCAGAATTCCATGAAAATAAGCATTTTAAATTGTGAAGAAAAATATTATAAATATTTTCTCATATTAAAAACCTATCTTTATTAGAGCTAAAAGAGAGAGGGAGGCATACATTTTAATGCTAGAATAAAGCTTCAGAATCCCTAACTCTCAACGAAACCTTAGGTCTTAAAGGGATTGAAGGTACCTTGTTGCCCTCGATAGATCAAATTGCATTGCCTACCCAAGTGTTTTAACAGTGGAATTATTCAGATACGTTGAAAACTAAACTAAGAAGTAGATCATTGAAAAGAAGACCATAGTAAGAAAAAACCAATTTCAATCTTTGGCCTCTACCACTGATATGTTTACATTATTTATGAACAATATTAGCAAACCGCGTCTCAATAAAATCCATTAATTTTTGGAAGGTAAAAATGCCTCCAGGGCTACCATGCCATCATCGGTGAGATGGCAACCCATCATTGATTTTAATTGTTAATAATAATAAGTTAATTACAATAATAATAAGAAGGATAACCGTCAATTTTTAGAATAGCTGCATCCAACAATATTCATAGGTTTATGCACAACTAACAATAAATATTAAGATGATCTCCCATTTGCCTTTTAACTCAAAGAAAACCACATCCAACAATAATCTTCAACTTGCAAATAACAATAATCTTCAACCTGCAAATTGTACACGGTCAGAGTGTGAGGGGTTGCCAGGTCGGAGACAAAAGGAAGGTGTTGGTAAGAAGGGCATTATTGTCTTTTTATTGTTCAACTCAAATGTAATTTTGTGTGTGTTTTTTTTTAAAGTTTGGTGTATATTAGTAAATATTGGTGTGCGCATAGCACTATCCTAATAAAATATAACAAGTAGAGGTGTGGTAGCCCAGGCACAAAATTCAAATATTTTTCGAACTCTTAGTTTGAGTTAGATATCTGGCGTTGCTAACAATTTTTTCAAAGAAAGTACGATTTGTTCCGGTTCTCAAAGTAATAAAGAAAAATAATGATATTTGTCATTACTATAGTGAGAGTTTATAAGGCTAAAATTTCCAAGTATATATGTTTATTAAGAAAATAACTCAGAAAATCCAATCTAAATCGAGTCCCGAGAAGCGGATCTTGGAGCCCGCTTCTAAGCTGACCCAAGTGTCCATGTGTCCCTTTTAACTCCTGTTTAACCACGATAAAGCTTAACTAAATTAAAATTAGTAATTTTATTTTTTCTAAAAACCATGGTTAGATTGGTTAACCCTAGGGGTTAACCACAATTGATGGATGATAAAAAGGGGCTTAGATCAATGAGGTCACTGGGTCAGCTTAGAGCTGCCCCTGGGCCCTTTTCCATTTCCCATCCAAATCTAACCCTGTTATAAACAGATGGACAAAACTAAACCCGACCCGTCTCGTTGGTAAAAAAGTCTTAGGCTAGTAGTACTATCTATGTGAGGGAGAATTGTAGGCCGGTTGGATCAGAAGTAGTAGCATGTGAGTGAGAATTGTAGGCCGGTTGGATCAGAAGTTGCCACGCCTACTTTACAACTAAGCGTCTATTGTCAATTGTCATGGTGAGAATCTTTAAGGATTGAGATTGCAGATAACAGAACCACCGACAGGCTCCCTTTTTCGAATCTGTTTCGCTTATACATCGAATCACAGCCAATCGCGATTGAGCTCGGTGAGAGTTCAATCGCCCCCGCAAGTCAACACGTGTCCTTATTAATCCAGATTAACTATGGTTAAGATTCACTAATTCTTAAGGTTCAATAATCTAATATTTATTTTTAGACAAAAAAATATTAAAAAAACTTTTAAATCTAGTTAAATATTTTCTTTCTAAAACCAAAGATTAGATTATTGAATTAAGGGTGTGTTCGTTTGGCGAGAAAGTGAGAGAAAGGAAAAAAAAATGTTTTCTTGTACTTTTCTTGTGTTTGATTTGTAAGAAACACATTTTCATTTTCTTGTATTTTTTCAATTGTGACAAATTTTCTCCCAAAAACTTCATCTATCTTTTGAATAGTTATTTTGCGAGAAAATTTAAGTTTTTATTTTTATTTTCTTTCACTTACTTTCTCGCCAAACGAACGTACCCTAAGAGTTAATAAATCGTAATCACAATTAATAGGGGTTAATAACTTGGACACTATTTAATATTGTTTCAAATCAGAAACTGATTCTAAAAATTTATAACTCACGAATAAGATTCTCCGTATAATGTATTTAAAAATTTATTAGGCCCGAGAGAAATCATTCCCGTTTTGTAAAGAGGATCAACTGTTTTTTGGTTCCTTAAAAACTTTTCCAATTACGAATCATAAGGAAACAAAAAAACACCCCAATTAACCCGTGGTGCAATTGAACTCTTCCCGAGTTCAATTGCGATTAGCTGTGATTCAAAAAGTACCCCTGCACTTTTCAGTTTTTCACAACTCTCTCTCTCTAAATTATTGGCTTCATCTAAATTATTGAAGGGCCCACCCAATCTCTCTCTCTCTCTCTAGAGGGGGGATTTGTATCACCATTGTAGTGAAAAATAATGGAAGTTTCTTGTATCTTAATGTTGCTGCTCTCCTGTTTCGGAAATTCCCTTTATGGAAACCTGGGATTTTCCTCTTATATTTCTGTCTATCCTTTTCCCAAAATAGAAGCTTTTAATCTATTTAATATATATCATTCACTTCCTTTTCCTAATTCTAGGAATCCCTCATTCTTCTTTTGAATCTTCTGTCTGTCCTTAATCATTGCTTTAACTTGGATTGTCTTCAACAGTAGTTTTTGCATCTTGAGACCTTTTTAGGGTTTTTGGTTTTTCCATTTTTTTTTAAAAATATAATATTCCCGGCATGTCAGAGAAGAATGATCTTGTGGGTCAGATTCCGGCGCCCGAAAACGACGAGGAATTGAAGTTCCCGGAGGGAATGCGGGTTTTGGCAGTCGACGACGATATGCTTTGCCTGACATTGCTGGCCGGTTTGCTTCGAAAGTGTCGCTACAAAGGTTTGTTCTTTCTATGTATTTTATGAATTGATGTAGAATATCTTCTATTCAGATTAACAACTTTGTTTGATCTTAATTTCATTTTGAGATTTAGTCCCATTTTTAGTTGCAGATCAAAGCTTGTTTTCTCTTATATATATATATATATATGTGTGTGTGTGTGTGTGTGTGTTGGATGTATTTGTGTGTATATAAGCATTCTAAGTGGCAAGATCCTGAAACCCTATTCAGCTCTGTCATATCAGGATATTAGACTCTTAAGGCTACTTAGCGCGACGGATTAAATAGATACATAGATCGATAATGGAAAAGAAGAACAAATAAAAACATTTTTAAAAAAACAAAAACTACAGCATATGCAGCAAGATCCCCAACGGGTCGGTGCGGACAGGGGTTGGTGCAGTTGGCTAGCATCCCAAATAGTTGTGTGTTCAACTCCCACTCCTCGACTTATCCTAGTGTCCGTATGGAAAATTTTGAATGGACTAATCCTTGCCTCGAAGGGTTTTGGACACACTCTGTTACCGGAAAAATAATAATCTCGAAACCCAATTAAGCTCTCTGCATGATATTAAACTCTATGGCTACTTAGCGTGTCTGAATAAATAGATACGGAGAGCAAAAGAAAACTTTAGCATGGGCAGCTAGATCATGAAACCCAATTGAGCTCTCTGCCTCACTCTTCGGCTACTTAGCATGGCTTTTCAAATAGATATAGAGACCAAAAATGAAAAATGTGAATAAAAAATTGATTTTTGTATTTGGCTTTGAAATATTTTGTCTGCAAATTTTGATTATTAGCTTTAATGGGTTGCAGTTACAGTAACCACAGAAGCAACTAAAGCTCTTAAGATGTTGAGAGAGAACAAAGACAACTTTGATATTGTGATAACTGATGTTCACATGGTAGACATGGATGGTTTCAGACTCTTGGAGATCATAAGTCTTGAAATGGACATACCCGTAATCAGTATGTGTAAATGCATGTCATAATCTTTTTCTTTTCCTTGGTTTTTATTGTTTTTTCTTTAATTAAATTTATGATATGCAAATCTAAAATTGTACTGCAGTGATGTCTGCGAATGACGACAAAAATACAGTGATGAAGGGTATAAAGCATGGGGCCCGGGACTACTTACTGAAACCAGTTCGAGCAGAGGAGATCAAGAACATATGGCAGCATGTGATTAGGAAAACTCTGTTTAATCCCGACAAATTGAGGATTCCAAAGGTAGCTACGGATCAAAATCTGAAGCCTGCCAAAAGACAGAGGGAAAGAAGTAAGGAGAAAGAAGATGAGACTGATGATATCTCTGACGAAGACTCTTTGTCGCAGAAGAAGCAGAGGATTGCTTGGTCGAGAGAGCTGCATGCTAAGTTTTATGAGGCTGTTACCCGGCTAGGAGTAGATAGTAAGTTTTGATAATCCATATAACATAAAATCTTTATATGTGCAATCATCACTTTTTTTTTCTTGTGTTCTTTCGACACAGAGGCAGTTCCTAAGAAGATACTTGAACTTATGAACGAACCGGGGATTACTCGAGAAAATGTTGCTAGTCACCTTCAGGTAAGTTCAATCTTACTTTTCCAAGAATGTTGTATATTAGAGATGTGTATTTCATAATGAGGCATTTTAGAATCTTCAACTCCACCTTGCTTTCACCATCCAAATTGATTCTAATCCAATCAATGGATCAATTCGAATGAGCCATAACCTAGGAAGTTCACTGACTGAATAAATCACATAAATTAGAATAATCAAGAAAACCAATCTTCAATAGTGTTTCTGACAGTAAAAAAGACTACACTTGATTGGATTGGGAGAATTAAATTTCTTGGATTTGAGATCAATGGCTAATCCAGGAGGTAGGTCATTGATTGAGGGATTTGGGTGGATCCGTGGATGAGATGGCCCAACAGTTGGATACTTAGATTGCAATTGGGGAAGCATGTAGTCTCCCTCATTATGAAATACTTTCTCATTTTCTTATAAAGTACTTAGAGTGCACTTCAAACTAACAATATATATATATATATATATATATATAGATATATATATATATGTATGTATGTATATCTATTCTATTAAAAATTTATTTCTATTGCAAGTTTCTGGTGAAGCTAATTTGGTATCTTCATTGCTTAATTTTTCTACTCTTCGTTGTAGAAATTTAGAAATGGTATCAAGAAGAGCAATGCTAGACCAATACAACAAAGTGAGAATGACAATGATGAAAATAGCATTGGTGGACATCGACCTAATTCCTCCATATTATCTTTTGATATATCTATATATATATATAGATATATCAGTTCTCAACAGCGTAGTTGATGAGAACATCTAGTAAGCAAAAGACGTTCAACCGCTAGATCTTGGCTCATTTTAATCCAAGGGTCAAAAGAAAAACCACTCTTTGATTAAAACAAAACCATTCTTTCGTTCTGTTCCTCTGTTCATTACGTCTCTCCGCATCCTTGTTGCTCTCTCTCTCTCTTTCTCTCTCTCGATTTAGACTGATATTTGCTTGGCTGTTTTGGTGGGTAGTGATGGAAATCCAGAATTATGTACAATTGACACAAGCAGTCTGCAGATTTTTTTTTTTTGTGGTCCTGCATGCTAAGAAAACAGGTTACTTGCGTAAAGGGTTTATATCAGAGCCTATGTTGATTTGATCAAGATGTGAATCTATTTCAACTGTTTAAATTAGATGGTTCCAGCTATAACAATTTGAGAGTTTACAATTTGAAAATAAAAATAAGTAATTTAAGAGAAGAAATAATGGAGAGATTGGGGTGAAAAAAAATAGAGTTCCAGTTAGGTTAGAAATGATGAAATTAGAGTTTCGTAGGTTAGAAATTAGGATGAGAACATCTCCTCACTTCTTCGTTACCTGAAAATGCATGAATTTTGATTTCTTTAAAAAAAATCTTTGGCAAGAAGATCAAACCAAGATACTGAATATTATTGTGGCGGGGAAAAGCTATTTCAGAATGAGATATTTTGCTTTTGTTTCATTCCTCACAAGAAATGAAAGGAAGAGGAGGGAGAGAGTGAAGAGGAGCCATGAGTGAGTTGGGAAGAGAAGGCGGAGGGAGAGAGAGAGAACATGAGAGGAAGAGAGTCCAAGAGAGAAAGGACTCCCCCTATGTTGTTTTAGTCTTTTAGAATTTAATTTGGGGGCGGTTTTGCTCTTTCACATGGTGGTCTCGTTTGGATGACTTACTAACTAATCTAACGGCTACGAATCTAATCTAACGGCTAGGAATTCGTAGCTAACTAGAAACTTTAGTAAGCTACGCTAACGGGAACCCTTCTCTCTCTCTCTCTCTCTCTCTCTCTCTCTCTCTCTATATATATATATATATATATATATATATATATATGTATGCATATCTATTCTATTAAAAATTTATTTCTATTGCAAGTTTCTGGTGAAGCTAATTTGGTATCTTCATTGCTTGATTTTTCTACCCTTCATTGTAGAAATTTAGAAATGGTATCAAGAAGGGCAATGCTAGACCAATACAACAAAGTGAGAATGGCAATGATGCAAATAGCATCGGTGGACATCGACCTAATTCCTCCATATTATCTTTTGATAACCAAGGTCCTGATAGCGTAAATCACCTTGATGGGTTTGGGGTCAATGGTTATAGTAATTCCAAGATGATTCAGTTTGGTCATCACATTCAAATTCCTGAAGCATGTAGCATTCCTCTTGCAAGTCAGAAGCCCTCCTCGCTCCCTACGAGCCAGCAAGACATTTTTCTGCAACGGTATCCACAACCTGAAATTGTGAACCAAATGCGGCAAACAATGCACATTCCTGTGCTTGGTGATGTCCCCTCCCATCCGTTAAGGTCGGGGAATTTACATCAGCAGTCAGATTTTAATATGCTAAAGTATCAAACTTTTTCTTTGAGACCCAGAATGGTCAACAACTACATGGATCACATTCCAAGTTACATTGCTAGCAGCGAACCTGGTCCAAGTGGTTTTCCATTAGTTGGATGTGCATCAAACTCTTATTCTACTGGCATCTTCTTAGATGCTGCCACCAGTTCACCATGTTCAATGCTAAGGGATGCTTCAACTGATCTGAGTGCAATTGTTCAACATGATTCAGTGGCCGGACCTCAAAATTTTATTCCAGGTAATTAATTCATCGACATGAAACAATGGAAAATTTATTGTCATATTTGAGTAGTACTTCTAGGGAAAAAACCAGCCTAGTTTTATCTGTCACCCTTTTTTTTCCTGCATACTTTGACATATATTATGTTGTCTATTAAAAAAGAATGCTATGGACTGGATGGTTTGGATCACATAATTTGGTAGATTTCTGACTTAAGAGATTTCCTCGGTCCCCTTGAATTTTTGACATGTGGGCAGAAGAACCTAGGAGGAATGCTTCTTCCTGTCCTCCCGACCTTGCAAAACATTAAATTATCAGATTCCAGATAATGTTTTCTTAAATCAAAGCCTCTGTCCAGATATGTAAAATCCTGGTTATTGCTTTTCCCAGGGCAAAATGAGGGGATAAATATTGTTTCTAGCAGTGGAAGAGGAGATTTGGATTTTAGAATTCCGTTGGACGTACAAGGTTCCTTTATGGAGGGAGTTATAGGAAGTGGCCCAATGAATGTGGCACAGCATCCCTCAGAGCATTTGGAACTAGAGAGAAATTTCGACTTTAGCAGTTGTAGCTCCACTGATGATGACCTTATTGCGGTAGTCAATCAGCAGGTATGACATCTCTTGGCTGGGTTCTTGGTTCCTTCTAATATCAAATTTTCTTCTGTTTTTGTGTACGTGCATTTACATCGTAAGTTGGAACAGACAAATCTAGTCAGATCCTTTATGTGAATCCTGCTGATAAGAATAATAAGCATTTGAGCTTGAAGTTTTGATATGTTTTTCCAATATATTGTGTAATGTAGTGTACGGTACTGATGATTACATTTATGTAATATCTTTATATCAAAAAGTAGGAAAAAGATGTCTCAGATTGTCTTAAGAAAGGATTTAAGTAGGCTCTGTTTAAGATTTTGACTTGAGCACCATTGCAGTTTATCTCAGCTTTTTGAGAACATGCAATGGGGCCAATCAACCAGGAAAAAAGAAGAGGCCTTCAATGAGATTTTTTTCCCGGCTTCATTATCTAAATCCATAACTGACTAATGCCAGTTTTTAGTTGTCAGCTATGAGTCTTTGTTAATCTAAGATTACCACCTTGTAAAATGGATGTGGGTATTAAGGTTAATCAGTAGATAGAATTTTGAAATGACTCTACAATTCCTTTCCTATTAATCAAGGACTTGGTGTAATAGTGACCATGATATCCTTGCTTGTAAAGTCAAGTCCATGAACAGAGTTTTGTTAGCTTACTAAGTCAAGTGTAAAGTCACCCACATGTTGTCAATACAGGCACAAACCCAACCCAACATAGGTTGGGTATTTCAGATACCTATTATGTAACACTTCCTATCATCATAGGGATGCAAGCGATGGTTGATTGAAAATGTTAATAATTGTTGATGAATTTATGGAGAATGATTAGGCGGGTACGAAAAATTTTGGGTTTAGGGAATGGGGGAGTTCGGGGGCATCAGTCCCATTATTTGTTTTGACGACCTAGTTTGTGGGCCATCTTGTTGGTATGTTTCGTACATATCTTACAAGTATTGTTTCTCCTTGTTTATGGGGCATTTTCCCCCTTGTCCCATGGCTATGCCTTGTTAAATAATTAAATAACATAATATAAAAAAATATATATTTTGTTTTCAAAAGTTCAGGCAGTTGCCCCCCTATTGCATGGCTATGCTTTATTAGACTATGATTTTTTTTTCAGAAGTTCGGGGGGCGGCTACCCCCCATGGCTATGCCCTATTGAACCAATTTTTTTTAAAAGTTATTCAAAAGTTCAGGGGGGCAAGTGCCCCCCCTCCCCCCTGGCTCCAGCCCTGCATTCTCTTGTCTGACTTCTCTGTCATTCTTCTATTTTCCCACCATGGATCTGAATTTTCTGTTTGCAATTTTTTTCCGCTCTCTTTTGTTTACGTCTTATAGGCAGGGTAGAATATTGATAATAACAAGAAAAGGAACGGAAGGGAAACTTCTTACTTCAGCCAACTTCATCACCTGCACTATTCTATGATAAAGAGGTGGCCAAGAATTCAGCTCTTCAATAGTTAATCAATTATAAAAACTTTATTTCCACCAGATGCTCTTCTTTTATTTTTTAAATTGCACCCGGTGCTCCACTCAGGTGCGAACCATTTTAACCTCTCCCAACCATATTCTCTATTTGCATCGAGTTTATAACTAGAGTAGGTGTGGTACTCTGTCATGTAACAACAGAGCAGCATCATTGGTTAGTTTCACAACTTCCAGACCGCCCAGACATAGAAATAGATGGCCATGGAGAATTATTACTTGTCAGAGTAAGTTTGAGTGGCAGTGCTGAAAAAATGAGTTCTTGATGCCAGAAGTGAAGTTGGCTCCACAAAATACTTGATTTATAACATTTTGTACAGTCATGCATGCTCAAGCTTTAATAATTCAACAAATCATCTGAAAGGAAAATCTGGGTCATTAGTATTTTTCATTTAAAAATCCTTTATTTGGGTCATGTACACACACATATCATCATCGACCAATACTTCAGTTATAATGTTTTTTCACACTGTGGCAGAGAAATCTAATGAAAGCTTAAAAGGATTAATCCTCTGATACATGTGTATTAAGCATTATTATTTTTCCTTATAAGAGAGTGGCAGAGAAAGCTGAACATGGTGATGTATATATATAAGCAGTTGTTATATTAGTTGTAAGGCATCTTTGATTCTACCATTTTTGACACACCATGAAGTTACTTGTGTATAATGACAGAGATTGACACCTTCCAAAAAGTTTTTTTTTTTTACAGAGATTGACTAATTAAGTAATTTCCATATTCCCTTTTTCTTTCTTTCAAAATGAATCGATGTTCTTAGCATGGAAATAAAAATCGCCGAAACCGATATGAAACGGGCGATACGTATCGTTTATTAGTTATTCATGTTTTAATTTATTGTGTAATTGTAATTTTATTTGTTACTTTTTTTTGAGTTACTTTCCATGACTTTATATTTGCTTCTTATAACTCATTTGACATTTTTTAAATTTAATTTGATTTTTTTAAATTTTTTTCATAAATAGAAAATTTTATATGTATTGCTTGAAACCGATATGTATAGGTTTTGGTTGGGACCGATACATCCCCCGAAACCGTATTTTTAATCCTTGGTTCTTTGTATCATAAAGTAGTAATGTCTTCTGCTCTGTCCTTGTAGATGACTCTACTATCCATTTAAATGAACACTTTCCATACACTCACTAACGAGTAATCCTTTTAAGCTTTCATTAAATTTTTCATAAAATTTAAAACACATTGCTATCTTATATTACCATCCCATAGCACAATGAAGTTCTAAACTTTTTTCTTTTTAGTTTAGTTTCTGAAATCCTGGCAACTGCCTGCCAGACCAATGAAAATTGTTTTTATTTTAGTTTTATTTTTTATGAAAGATGATTCAATGTTGTCAAATTGGTTGAATCTAGTTGAACAATTCATCTTTCTTCGAAATGGTAGAAAAGGTCTAATTGTTGACTACGTATAAAATTCCAGCAATTTGGATATAGGAAACAAAAGCATCAGTAGAAATTTTCCAAAAATTTGACTGATGTTTGAAATTCCTACTGAAGTTGGAAACCCTCTATGTGTTTCTCAGAAGCAATGAATTACCTTATAACTGAAAAAAAAGTTCCATCCTCTATTAAAAGTTTCCTGAATGCAATATACGTATAATAATGCTTACATGCCCTAGTGACTTTGTTTGGTCCACCTTGGAAATATCCAAGTTAAAACCTAAACTGTATCATGGATAGTTTTTTTTTTCATTATAATTCATTTTAACTCCATTTACTGTGTTTCTCTGAGTTAATGACTTCTAATTTGCAGTTTCGGCAATAGTACGACCCAGAAGCTATTATCGAGCCATGGTCTATTACCTGAAGCCGACTGTATATAGTTTCCAACTTTAGTGCGAAGGTTTGATGGCCAAATGGAAGAAGAAGATGCAAATAGATTACCCTTGCAAGTATGGTAAACCCATTATCCATAATCAGTAGAGCTGATAGCATTTTGTGGGACATCAGACGGTTTCTCCTTGGGGAAATAAATTTATCTGACTCATTAACGAAAATCCATATCAATTTGTACCATATGTAGTTCGATATCATTTTCAGCAGATCTAGTTGAAATGATATGAGGAAATTGAGCAAACAAATATAAAGCCCTCAGATGAGGCTCTATTTGATTTTGACCTACTTATGGATTCTGTTCAGGTGACTGATGGTTCTTTTAGTATAAAAATATAAAATTTGGTGTAAATAATATAAAGTATGTTATTTTAGCCTCTTACTTTGTTCGTTATGTTTGGAGGCCTGTATTTGATCCCTTGGGTTGCATGTAAATTACTTCCTGCTCTTGGATTTTACGGAATTGCATTTGGTTTTGTAACTATTATTTGTAGATTATTTATCTTTCATACTTCCACAGAAATTGAGTGTCAGTAATTGGGTTAAGCATGACTGCTGATGGAGGATAAATAACTAGATAGGCAAGTTACTAGAAATATAGTAATAGTCATGGAGCTAATATTTTTAGCACATGAATTTATACTTGACTTGCTTATTATGGGAAAATCCGGGTCCCCTTTTAGGTAATGAATTTTTAGCATATGTGGCACGTTGCAACACATCATTTTGTGGACTGTGCTGGACATCCCAATTTCTGAGAGAGGTTATGATTCTCGAGCATTTCTCTTATCGCCTACTGTGAATGTTTATGTCCCGACTGGCCATGTAACCATCAAGTTTACTGGTCTGGCGACATCATTTCGCACTGAGTTGGACCCAAACCGGCTCAACATCAACTCTTGAATGTTTGTCCTTAGCTTTATAGTTATGTATATTACAATCTTTTTGTGAATTTAAAAGAAATTGCAGTAACATCATTCCGTCTCTTCCCCAACTTTTGGTAGAAGAAATATTTAGTACCTCCTTTGTAAGAGAGTCATTTTACAGCAACTTTAGGGTATTTTTAGAAATAACACTACATCTTTTTTCTTTGTTTTTTGCTCTTATTTTCTCCATTTTTGTAAAGGAAGAAAGGTATGCTATGCATAGAGAATACTATATTCGGTTAGCCTTAGACTTATTTATTGAAAAAATTTAAAACTATATATATCTTAGATTTGGTTCCAATGATCAGGAAACAAACATGATTTTTAATAGATTGAGAATTTTTATTTAATAAGAAAAGCTGTTTCTCAATACAGAGAGAACTCTAGATGGTTCTCAGGTCCCAAATGGTACAAAACAAACACCAAAATACAATATCAGTAGGAAATAGAAAACTAGATAAAGTAGCAGCTCTATGGTGACTCTCTACTAGTAGACAAACAAACACAAGTACTCTCTTACATAGAGGAAAAGAAACTAGCTAGAGATGGTGGCTCTCTTGAATATTCCTATTTTCTCTCATTTAGGTGAACTACTCTCCCCCAATTTAGAGAATGGACTTGCGTACAAGAACAACTGAATTGATCACATCATTAGTAGGATGGAAAATGGAGAGAACCTCAAAACCAAGCAAGTCATCCTCATCAACCACAGGGTACAGAAACCCTCTAGCCCCATTTGCACTCCTCACAAGCAAAATCCCTCCATCTTTCATGTACTTCCTTATATGACCCAGAATCTTCATCTTCTCTTCCTTGTTCATCCCAACCAAAGCTGCCAAAAAAATAACATCATATTCCCCTAGCTTCTCTGCCACTTCCATTACATCACAGGTTTTGAACTTCATCCTACTCTCTAGCTCCGCGTCAGAAGCAATTATCTGATGAGCTACATCATTCGCTGCCTCATCAATGTCAAAATTGTCGAAATATGTGGATTTCATGTGATGGGTAGCCATGATAATGGAGGTAAGAGGCATTGGACCGGACCCCACAAAGGCCACCTTCTTTGGTTGCACCACCCCATTCTCGTAGAGGATCCTGTACTCCAAGCTGGCTAGCTTTACATAGTTTCCATAGTATGGAAAAAGGTTGAGATGCTGTAGAGGTTGAGGAAAGTTAGTCAGAAAACTAGAGAATTCAAGCTCGAGTAGGCCTTCGGAATGGCCACATAGAGTTATCAGACTGTTACGCATGAGTTGCACGTCTGGGGGTAAGAACCTGATGTCTATGGAAGACGGAAGGGTACACAGCTTTACGAGCTGAGTAAAGAGGCTATTAACTTGCTTCGAAGGACTTAGCGATTCTAGCTTACAGATACTTGCATGGATTTGCATGATACGAGCTATAAGGAGCTCTGAGGGCACGAGGCTTTCGCAGATGGATTGTTCGACTGAAGCCATGGAAGAAAGTATTTTTGTATGGATAAATTTGTGGTGTGTTGGTCATGTGGAAGGCTCTGGGCAGTATTTATAGAGGCAAGAACTTGGAAATTTATCAGTTCTGAAGAATGGTTATCTATATTAAAAAAAAGTAGAGAACCCCAGATGAATGTTGGTGCTGGGAATTAAATAGATGATGCTGATGTGTGGATGTTTAGATTCTTTTCACACAAGGTGTCTTTGGTTTAGGAAATGTATTGTGATTTATGAACTAAGCAGATCCCAGGGGATGTTTTGTGTTCACATTAGAGGAGAAGAAACCGAATTAGGAAGACTTTGAGGCATGGGAAATGCCTTTGTAGTTTTCTGTTAGCCTCCCTCACCTAGAGTAGGGGTTTTTGAGTCTTGGATCTGGTCCAAGTTGGTTTTTCTCTACCCATTTATAATTGGATTGGGCTTTTCTCTATCCTTTAATAATTGGATTGGGCTCCCCTTCAACGTCGGACCACGTCGGTAATTTCTCTACCCATTTATAATTGGATTGGGCTTCCCCTTGACGTCGGACCACATCGTTAATTTATTAACGATTATGGACTTAACTATGTATGTATTACCTACTAATTTGAAGTTTAAAGGTTATTAAAAGAAGTGTGATTTTTTTAATGTTTTAGACGTTTGGTTAAGGGTCAAGGTTGTTTCTTGTTGAGTTAGGTTTGGATTTGCTTTTTCAACTCGTGTGTAAACGGGTTCAGCTCAGCTGATGCTCAACCCTTACCCAAGGGGAGTACCAGTTTCAGTCGCTTATGATGCTAAAAGACGCTCACAAACCTATGTAGTTGTTCTAGTGGTTGGAAGTGGCACTTAAGTTCCTATAGGAGAGAACTTAAGTTCAAGGCTTTTAGGGTAGTTGAAAACCCTAATTTATTAACATACAAATGTCATGTCAAATCAATAACATAACTAAACGATGACGTGTAGCCAAAAAAATTACCACAGCTTGTGTACTGTTTACCTTCTGCAACAGTAGTCTTGTTAAATTTCCCCTTGACATCCTAAGAGAGCACCACTTCTCAGAACCATGTAACAGATTAGATGGTTAGATGGTTAGCGCAGTCATTTGAAATCAAACTCCTTACTAGTTTTGACCAATTCAGCCTTCTATGTTATTTCTTAGGGTGCAAATCCTCTCCAGTTATAACCGGATGTGGCACATCCGGTTATAACCCCTAGAGGTCGCCACATGTCTCATTTGACACCCCTTAACCGTGGGTAAGGTTCACCCACCCCTAGGGTTCACCCACCTATTTTTGGTTTTTTTTTTTAAATATTAATTCTATTTTTAAAATTAAAAAATTATTTTTAATATTAAAAAAACTTTAAAAACATATTTTTAATTTTAAAAATAGAATTAATTTTTTTTAAAAAAAACCAAAAATAGGTGGGTGAACCCTAGGGGTGGGTGAACCTTACCCACGGTTAAAAGGTGTCAAAGGAGACACATGGCGACTTCTAGGGGTTATAACCGGATGTGCCACATCCGGTTATAACTGGAGAGGATTTGCCACCTATTTCTTATTTGTAAAAGAAAATAATCACTTTCTCAGTGGGTGACGAGGAGGGACGTCTCGGCTACCATTTTCTTGCCATGTGTGCCCCATCTAATCTAATTTAACCAGTGGTTAAGATTCATCCACCCTTAGGGTTCATCCACCTACCCTTAGTTTCTAGAAAAATAAAAAAGATAAACTAAAGTTAAAAAAATTAACCCGGGTTAATTGGAGTTGAAGGGTCGGCTATGTGAGAGGACTATTGCTCTTTGTAAAATATGTTGTGTACGGTCTTCTGTATACGCATCATTAGAGGCTCGAATATACTTTGAACAGACGATATATAGGGTAAGATTCCAAGTATATTGATAAGGACGATTCACTTAAAAGGTCATACTTTGCATTTTTATTACCTAAAAGTTTAGTATGCTTTTAACATATTTATCAAAAAAAGGTATACTTTGTATTTTTATTATCTAATAGGGTATGCCTTTGACATATCAACCTCCTTTGCTACGCATATAAAACCAAACACGAATAAAGGTAATATTGGAGTATATACCCTATTTAGTAAAACTTTTCAAATCATGTCCTTTTAGGTGATATTTTTGATTTAGGGTGACTAATTGGTACTTATCTCTATTATTTTCCCTAGGCTGCTCCCAAAACAATATTAGGAAGCTGAAACCTTAGGTTAGGGCTGTCAATGGACTGGGAAGGCTGGTTGGACCACAATCAGTTCGAACACAGTTTTATGTGATAGAACCTTAGCTCGAACCCTTTTCTGGCCGTCAACTATTTTTTTGGTTAAGGTAACAACACCACAAGGCGAAGCTTCAGTCATAAGAAAGAAGAACACACGTGCACACACACACACACGTGCACACACCCCAAACCCTCAAATCAAATAAGCTTCACCCAAACACTCCTCAAAACGAGTACCAACCGTTTGAGGCGTGCCGTCAACTAACTCCGGCAGTTTGGTATGGAATCTGGAGTTGGGATATCAACCCCTAGTAGGATCAATGCTAATCCCAATTAAGTTTTAGAAAGAAGTTAAAAAGAATTGAAAGTTTGGACATGTGTTACATTTTTTGTACTTACTTGAGAGGTCCTCTTTGGCAAGTTCTAGAGAGAATCCAGACTCATCCGTAATGATATTACGAGCAGAGACTTTTGGAGGGACTTTCTTTATGATTTTTCCTTTTAGGCTATATTTGGTTGCCGAGAAAATAGGTGAAAATATAGAAAAGAAAAGAAAATTTTATATTTTTAATACAATTTTTAGTCGTGTCTTGTCTTAATTTTCTTTTCTTTTTCATGTTTTTACTTATTTTCTCGGCAACCAAACATAGGGTTATGTTCCCACAAAAGTGCCATCACAAAAGCACCATGTACTAAATGTGAAGGGTGTTATGGGAAAAAACCCTAAAAATAATGAGATGAAAGTACCTTTCCTTTTTGGTTCTTTCCCATAATACAAATGGGGTGCATGGCCTTTTGTAATTGGCGTTTGTGGGCTCAAAAAAAAAAAAAACCCTCTAGAGGTGGCTACAACTGTTGAATCCCAATAGAGTAATTAATTCTTGTCTTTCAACACTCATGGCCATAGGAAAGAACCCAGAAAAGAAAGAACATAGAGGATTTGCTCCCATCAACGACCTGATAATGGAGCATAATTCTATTAGGCATAACCATATGGAAAGTGATTACAAACTCTTGATTACTATCAAGAGCTGGACCATTGGATTCAACATCCAATGGTGCTATGTTCACACATACTTTAAATGATGGCCCCACATACTGCATGACCATGAGATCTTTAATCCATCTCAAGAGTTTTAAATCACTTTCCTAACCATAAACCCTTTTGGGTATTTGGTCCATGAAGGGGGATTCGGATAAAAATTTATGCGGAAACTGGATCTCCTAGATCTTAACACTATAAAAAGCATCAAAATTATCTAAGAGTTTTAGTCATATCACCCCGGTGAATGTTTTTCACCGGTGAAGCTTAATCCACTCGAACCATCAGAACTTTTTGTAGAGATTTCTCCGAAAAAATACTAGAAGCTCGATCCTTATTCTTCGCTATCTCCACGAAGCTTTAGAATCTCATTTAGAATTATAGAAGCAAGAAGAAGAAGATGGATCAATGGTGTAGACCTTCTATCACCAATAATACTAAGATTCTGTTGATGATGGTTATTGAAAAGCTTGACTTATGAAATTTTGAATTTAAGAACGTTGTTCATAATTCAATAAAATAATGACACGTGGCTCAAAGAACGTTCTAACATATTACACATACTAAAATCCTTTTTGAGAATTGGTTAACAGAATTCCATGTTTATCTGATAATGATGATTTTGGTCATTAATGATCAATGATTTTAAGCTCTTATGCTTTTAGTTCATAAAAAGGATTTTTTGCTCATTAATGACAATTTTACCCTTATGTCACTGATGAAAGTTGAAACTATTGCGCCTTTAACGCTATTGACACAGATTCAAGTCCTAACGCCTTTGGATATTGTTTCAGGCTCTAACGCCTTCGGATATCATTTCAAGCTCTAACGCCTTTCGGATATTGTTTCAGGCTCTAACGCCTTCGGATATCATTTCAGGTTCTAACGCCTTTGGATACTATTTCAAGCTCTAACGCCTTTGGATGCTGTTTCAGGCTTTAATGCCTTTGATGTTGATTCAGGCTTCAACGCCTTCGGATATTCTATATGGCTTCAGTGCCTCGTTCTGGCTTTCAACGCCTTTCTCATGATGATGGGCGTGGTATGAATTAGTACCCTCCTTGTATACCTTTCTGATGACTTCTGCCAGAAAGAAGATTTGTTTTGTCAGGGGTGAACGGTATGGATTGGTACCTCCCCGTGGGAATGAGTGTAGCTGTTTCCCCTCATTACCTATTCCAGTGAAGCATGGATTACTTCCTGGGCTGACACTCAGGGAGAAAACATTGATGATGGATTTTTCCTCAGTTTCTCTTAAGGCCTGACGGGAAAGGTGTCTTCGTCCAACACCTACGATTTCCCTATTGGACTTGAGATACGGGAAGGGTGTCTTCGTCCAACACCTACGATTTCCCTATTGGACTTGAGATATGGGAAGGGTGTCTTCGTCCAACACCTACGATTTCCCTATTGGACTTGAGATAAGGGATGGGTGTCTTCGTCCAACACCTACGCTTTCCCTATTGGACTTGAGATGATTATTAGATGATTATTATCATCGTTATTATTATTATTGCTATCATGATTATTACTTTAGAGGAGTGTTGCTGTCTGAACACTAATATATTACCTCAGTAGGACAGTACACCATGAAAGCGTATGACCCGCTTTCACGATGTAGTTACCAATTGCTTTTGGGGGAGGATGATGAGTTGTGGTTTGGAGGGCTTAGATAGAATTTCTTAAAAGATGGATATTGTAAATACCGCTTTTAACCTTTGAAGAATATATCTGAAAGCTTTGGTCATAAAAGCTTAAAGGAGGTATGGTGACAAAACGCCTTTATCTTGATGGAATCCAATATTTTTCTCTCTAAAAGTCAGTTACAAAAACGGTTATGACAGCTGTACAAGTTAGTTACGATTTTTGTTAATCACCTATAAATAGAGGTGACCCCTCCTTGTTGAGGGAGAGAGATTTTTTTAATTCCCAGAAGATTTTCCTAAAAAAATCAGATTTCCAACCAGAATTTACAGAGAGAGAAAGTAAAGGATTCATCAAGGAAAAACATTATGTCACTACTTTTCTTCATTATTCTTTCTTCTCTCCCTCTGAATCATTTCCTTCTTTTTCCCCTTTTCTTTCTTGTGATCTCTGAATCATTTCTCCCAAAAATAACTCAATTTAGAATGGTCTGGATAACGGATTTAGGCTAGATTGAGGTTGCAGTAAACCCCATTTCTTCAAGAATCAAAACACCCCTCTACAGATTCAAAACTCTAGATTTACAAAACCCAACTAGGACCACCAATATAGCTCACGAAAATCCCTAGGGGTCTCCCCTAGGGCTCACGGTTTGGAGAGAGAGAGGAGAGGAGAGAAAAAATTCTGGAGAATTCTACTTAATGGTCTAGGGTGTTGGGGTATTTATAGACTAGGATCTTATCCTAATCCTACTCTAACTTGATCTTATCTAGTAGTCTTAATTAATTAACAATAACTCTTATTATTAATTAAATAAACTCCTACTTAATCTATAACTACTTTAGTTATAGTAATCCTATTAATTAAAGAGTCCCTATTATAAGAGGATTCCTTAATTAAAAGGGATAAGTCAACATCTTACACCAAAGTAGGAAACCTAGTCAAACTAGGAATCCACAAGGGTGGGCGTGAGCTTCTATGGGGCGTGAGATTTGAGGAGTTAAAACTCCTTATTGTAATCTAATTACAATAACATCTTAATCCTAATTGCAATCCAACACTTGGATTTTAATTCCATAATAAAAGGAATTATATTTCAATAATTATTCAATTGAACAAATTCCAATCCAATTAGGATTCCTCAAGTGGGCGCCCCACCCTAGGGTTAAACCCATGGGCTTTAGCCCATATTAAAGGTCCATTTTAATGGGTTTATGGATATGGGTCAAACCCATTTCCCCTTTAATTATGTTAATCAAATAATTACTAAAATAATCCCTTAGTTTAAATTAACAATTAATTTAAACAATAGATTAACTATTAATCTATTTAATTAAATGATTAACTTTTAATCACTTAAAATAATTGATTAAATTTTAATCAATTATTGAGCTTGTATTTCTTATGTGAGCACTTCCACAGATTGCTCTGGGACATTCTTACCCTGGCTTATCCAATGTTATCCCATTGACCCTAAACGAGAATTACATTGGAATTACAAGTGACGTGAGATATCCATGTTGCAATTGAATCCCAGTGTATGAACATTAACCATTACGGATCCCGCCACATGAACTTTTAAATTCGATTTATCATTCCAAATACATTATCTCTAATGGGCCTTCAAGATTGACATATTATCTAACCCATAGCCCATTGCAAATCATCCGGGTTTCCAAGACTTATGATTAAGCCATAAGAAACAATTTCTCATAAAAAAACATTTTGAAAAAAAATCCTTTTATAAGTATAATACATTTTAATAAAAGTATATTTCAAAACTTATTTTGTTTTCAAAATCACCTGTGCAAGATTTGAACTTAATCAACTGTCTTACTCGGAACTTGGATAATCTCCCAAATTAATGAGCATGGATTTCTTGTTTGAAATTCATAATGACTCGAACAACTTTCTGACTATCCAACTGTCACTGTATTGTATTCCCTAAGTTAGAAAATACATTGGTGGAATCAAAACAGTCAGATCATTGCCCGGTCATAGATGAACTCATCAGATCTAAGGATCATCGAAACTGTTCAATGTGAATGAGAGACCAACTATTTGATAGTATGTTTATGCAAGAGGTCTCTCATTGAATGCAATCAGTCAGTGTACATTTAAGCACCTATATGCTGATGTGTAGTCTCCACTACAATAGTTCGAGATAGAACTACATCTCAACTATTGAGAACATCTTAGCATTCTGGTAGCCATATAAGTGAAGTGCCCAGCTTCACCCACAGCTGTGACTATATAAGGTATAAGGAACCGGAAAGTTAAATATACATGTGATAATCTAATCACATAACTTCCCTACAATATATCCTATGGACTTTTATCGATATCTTATATCGTATAGATCATCTCATGATCATGGTCAATTACCCATAATGAATACACAATAGATTAAGAAGAAGCATTTATTAATCAAATTAATAAGGTTCTAACAATCTAAATGACTTTTCTGGGCATCATGTCTAACAATCTCTCACTTGCCCTAAAAGTCACTGTGCCAGAGATTTCAATCCCATATTGTCTAAGTGTGTTACAAAAACTTTATCTGATAAAGCCTTGGTCATCGGGTCTGCAACATTAAGTTGAGACCTAATGTTTGTAACCACTACATCTTGCCTGTCAATGATCTCACGAATGAGATGATACTTCCGCTCCACATGTTTCATCCTTTTGTGGTTTCTAGATTCTTTGCTATCGGCTACTGCACCGTTACTATCACAGAAGAGAGTGATAGGTCTGAGTGCTGAAGGAACATTTCCTAGCTCTTGCAAAAACCTTCTGAACCAGACTGCTTCTTTTGCTGCTTCTGAAGCTGCAATATATCCTGCTTCTGTGGTGGAGTCAGCAATACTCTTCTGCTTTATGTTGCGCTAACTGACAGCAGCACCACCCAGTGTAAACACATACCCAGATGTGGAAGCTCTATTGTCCGGATCATAATGAAAATCAGAATCAGTATAACCCAGTCAAACTAAATCTTATGATTGAAAGGTAAGCACATAATCCCTAGTCCTTTTCAGGTACTTCATAATGTGCTTCACTGCAGTCCAATGATTAACACCTGGATTGCTTTGGAACTGACTAACAACTCCCATTGCATGATAAATATCCGGTCTAGTACATAACATGAAATACATGATGTAGAGACCTAAAATTTAGTTTATCGACTTTCGTGCCATTGATATGAAATTCTTGAAATTTGTGCCCGATGTTAAATACTTGTGTTCCTAAAAGATGAATAAAAATGGATACCTTAACATAACCTCAACTTGAAGAAGCCATAATTTTATCGCCGCAAATCAGAATCGAGTGATTTTTGAATTTTTGGAAAGTTATTAGAATTTTCTTCAAGGTTCATGTTTACCATTTTTCCAGATTCTTAGTCGGAGTTAGGTTAAAAGAGGGATTTCTGAAACCGGGTCTGCTGCAAATCTGAGCTGTGGCAACCCATTGCAGACCAGTCAGCTTTAGGGGCATTTTGGTCCATGAATAAAAAGGAATTAAAAATTTTGCGAAACATAAAAGTTCTTCCCCCTTGAATGATGGTTTTAACGCAAGTTGAATCGTCAAATTTCAACAGCCGAGTCAAAAGTTATGGCCAAAATACTTAAGAAAGGTTTCGAAAAAAAAAAAGAAAAAAAGAGGGATCTGACCGATCGGCCAACTAGCGCCGATCGATCGGTGGTGGCGGGGATTGATCGGCCAAAACTCGCCGATCGATCGGTGGACGCTAAATATGCGCGAAAACGTCAATTTTTGACTTTTTAAGTTCTCTTTGGTCCCCAAACTCTATAAATAACCCTCAAACTCGTGAGTTAGGGTTTCTATAGGCTTCTAAACCTAAAAGAGAGAAAAGAGAGAGAGAAAAGAGAGAGCTTCCTAAGAGATCAAAAGAGGGAATCTTGAAGATTTCAAGGATTAGATCAAAATAAAGGAAGAAGGAGCCTTGGAGATCGATATACAGCCTTATCCACAAGCGTGTGATCGTAGGGAAGCGATCATGAGAGGTAAATATAACTTCTTTTCTTTCAATATAGTGATTTTTGATATAAAATTATGAAAGTGATAGATCTAAAGCAAGAACAAGCAAGATTAAGCATACATGTGATGTTTTTTAAATTATGATTTCGTATGGAAAATATGTATGATGTTAGAAAGAGTGTTTTAATCATGATCTTTTTACGGAAAATATGTATGATGAGTTTGAGAATGCTTTAGACCATGATTTCCTCATAGAAATTATATATGATGTTTAGAGAGTTTAAATTTAAGATTTCCTTGCGAAAATATTGATGATGTTAGAGAGGTTCTTGTGATTTAATTATTATATCAACAAGGGGAAAGAGAATGATCTTGTGGTTTATTGTGTGATGAAGAATGGAGGAAGTGATGATGGTTAAATTTGATGGAGTGATTCTATGTTGCTTTGAAATTATAGTATGTTATAAACTAGGGTTTTGAGAGATTAATTTAATTATAATTATGTATTGGAAATTGAGACATGATGAATTAAATTGTCCCTATTTTGTTGTCAAAAACTTGATAAACCCATATTTTATGTTGATCAATTATGAGAAATTCTGCATGTTTAAATTGTGAATGATTTAAAATTATCATTATTTCACTCGCACTTATTCACGAAATTGGACATGAACAAGTATGATAATAAGAATCAAGATGACAAGTATTATGCAAGTATACAAGAACACAAGCATGATTGATTTTTGCACGGACCGAGTACCCATAAGCCTAAGACCAAGGCAAGACAAGCCGTATACACCGGGTAATGTGTAAACAAGCCGTATACACCAGGTAATGTGTAAATAAGCCGTATACACCGGATAATGTATAAACAAGCCGTATGCACCGGATAATGTGCAAACTGTGTGGTACATTGGAAAGTAGAGTATATGTTAATCTCTACCCGATATATGGGGTAGAGTTATTTTAAATTATTGCACTTGCATACTGTTGAATACATTCACGAAATAAGAAATAAGCAAGATAAACAAGAGAAATAAGCATAAGTGATCATATGTAAGGATTGAAATTGAATTATGCTTCCGCACTCTGAATTGTTACATGTTTACATGATATGCAAATCTTAAACCATGTTTGTATTAAATCTCATTATATTGTTAGATAGGATTTTATATATACGCTTGGTAACTTGTTACTCAGCCGATGACTGTAGTTGTCGGCAGGTTCGAGATTTAATAGTTGTACGCAGGAGCCCTAAGTTGAAGAGAAGTACGTAAGGAAGATCTTACAGGTGATCATCTTGAAGAGGAACAGGATTTTGATTTTAGTTTATTAGAAATTGTTTAAATTCCAGAGGAATTGTAATTAGTTTATTATGTTTTAGTTTTTAAATTGGAATATTTAGATTTTATATGTTTAATTAAAGAGTTGAGAGTCACGATGATGATTTAGATTGTGTAGGATCAGTTTAGTTGTAGTCTTAATTGATGTTTAGTTGATGTATTAAATGTTATTCAATTGAAGAAATTTTTCAGTTCAGATTTTTGTATGCTTTTAAAGCTCATTAAATGGATTAAGTCAAGTAAGTCACGTGCCAAAGTTCTCAATTCTCCTAGGGGGGATTTTGGGGCGTGACACATGAGGCTCCCAACTGCCGAAGCATAAGGGCACCTCTTCATCTGCTCGATCTCATCAGCTGATGTAGGGGTCATCTTTTTAGACAAAGTGACACCATGTCTAAAAGGAATAAGTGTTGTCTTATAATCACTCATACTGTACTTAGACAATGTCTTGTCTATGTAGGAAGTTTGGCTCAATCCCAACATTCGACATTTTCTATCTCTCAGAATCTTTAGTCCGAGAATATATGATGCCTCTCCCAAGTCTTTCGTTGAGAAATGCTGAGAAAGCCATATCTTGACTGATGACAACATCCCTACATCATTCCCAATGAGTAGTATGTCATCTACATAAAGAATTAGGTATACTACCGCTCTCCCACTGTCCTTCTTGTATATACAAGATTCTTCCAAATTCTTATAGAATCCAAATTCTTTGATCGAAAGATCAAATCTTTGGTTCCCGCTTCTTGAAGTTTGTTTCAAACCGTATATCAACTTGTTGAGCTTGCATACCATGTTCTCCTGGTTAGGAGCAATGAAGCCCTCTGGTTACTTCATATAGTTGTCTTCATCTAACATTCCATTAAGGAAAGTAGTTTTGACATCCATTTGCTATATCTCATAGTCATGGTGTGCAGCTATAGCTAGCAATATCCTGATGGATTTAAGCATAGCTATAGGTGAAAAGGTATCCTCATAACTAACTCCTTGAATTTGAGTATAACCTTTTGCAACAAGTCTAGCTTTACAGGTCTCCACGTTACCATCGGCACCTTTCTTCCTTTTGTAAATCCATTTGCATCCAATTGGCCTTATACCATCTGGTGGATCTACTAAAGTCCAGACACCGTTATCATTCATGGAATCTATTTCAACATTCATGGCTTTATTCCATTGAGATGCATCTACATCCAATGTAGCTTCCTGATAAGTATTAGGATCTTTATCCTCATCATCAGGGGTAACTAGATAAACTTCATTATTGTAATACTGAAGTCTATCCGGTGGTCTAGAAACTCTTTCGGATCTTCTCAGTTGAACAGAATTAGGAGAAATTAAAGTGGAAGGATTAGGTTCAGTTTGGATACTGGCTGTGTCGTCTTTCATCTCGTGAAATTCAACTTTCTTAAGGAGATCCATTTCTTCCTCCAAGAAAGTGGCATGAAGCCTAACAACTATTGTTTGGTCTGCCTTGGAGTAGAAATAGAAACCCTTAGTTTCTTTTCGATATCCTACAAAATTTCATTTTTTTGTCCTAGATTCCAACTTAGTGGGTTCAAGTTTACGAACATGCGTAGCACAACCCCATACCCTTAGATGTTGTAAACTAGGTTTTCGCCCAGTCCACAATTCATAGGGTGTAAAAGGAATAGACTTAGATGGAACCCGGTTTAGAATATAAATTGTAGTTTGTATAGTATATCCCCAAAGATATGAAGGAACATCGGCATGACTCATCATAGAGCGAACCATATCTAATAAGGTCCGGTTTCTTCTTTCAGAAACTCCATTTTGTTGAGGAGAGGCAGGACTTGTTCATTGCGAGATAATCCCATTATCCCTTAAGTAATCCATAAACTCATTGGTGAGGTATTCACCACCTCGATTTGATCGAAGTGTCTTTATGGTTTTGTCAGTTTGACTCTTAACTTCTAATCTGAATTCTTTGAATTTTTTAAAGATGTCAGATTTGTGTTGCATCAAATAGACATATCTATATCTGGAATAGTCATCGGTAAATGTGACAAAATACCGGTATTGACCTCGTGCAACAATGTTAAATGGACCACATACATCACTATGTATTAGTCTTAACTTTTCTTCGGCTCTTCCTAACTTTTTAGGGTAAGGTTTCTTGGTCATCTTCCCTTCGAGACAAGACTCGCATGTAGGGAGTAGTTCTACCTTGAGAAAGTCAAGGGGACCATCTATTACTAACCTCCTGATCCTATCAAGATTAATGTGACCAAGTCTCTTGTGCCAAAGATAAGTAGACTCAGTGCAATGTCTCTTCATTCCAATCATTCTAGATGATGAGACATTGTCACTTTGCAGACATTCATTATTTACTAATGAAAATATTAAATAAAGACCATTAATTAGATTACCAGTTATCAAGACCATTCCATCTTTCTTAATTTCAACAATTGAATTAAAATTGACAGAGAATTCATAAAATAAGAGTCTAGATACTGAAATAAAATTTCGATGTGCTGAAGGCACATAAAAACAGTCTTCTAAAATTAATGTCTTTCCATTAGGTAAATAAAGAGTAAACAAGCCGATTAACTTCACTGCAACATTTGCACCGGAGCCAACTTTAAGCTTCTGCTCCTGTTTGGTCGGCTTTCTGGTTTCCTTGAACCCCTACAAAGAATTACAAACGTGTACAGTAGATCCAGAATCCACGCACCATGAGTTAGGAGGACCGTCCAGAAAGTTAGACTCAGCAGTAATATGTACTTCAAAGTATCTCATACCTTGAGTACTTTCGCTACCTTTCTTAAGAGTTGCGAGATAAGTCCTGCAATTCCTCTTCCAGTGACATATTTTACCACAGTGGAAACACTTTCCATTGCCTTTGTTTTCCTTGTCAACTATCACTGAAGAACCTTTGGCAACTCTTGCCTTACCTTTATTGTCTTTAAACTTTCCTTTGTCTTTCTTCCATTTTCTAAACTTTTTAGATTTCTTGGAGGTATCAGGTTTATCGACGATTAAAGTTTCACATTTAATTGACTTTTTGATCAAATCTTCTGCAGCCACAAGTGAGTTCATAAGCTCAATTAGTGACATTTCACTCTTGTTCATGTTATAATTTAACACGAACGAATTGAAGGACGGAGGGAGTAACTGCAAAACAGTGTCAACTTGAGTGATGACATCCATCTCTCCACCAAGAATTTCCAGTTCATTCAATAATCTCATCATCTTTATGATGTGTTCCCTGATTGGAGTTCCCTCAGCCATCTTGGTCTTAACAAGGGATTTCAACTTTACTTGTCGAGCTGACCTATTTTGCTCACCAAACATCTCATGAAGGTTTTACAAAATGTCAGAAGCCTTATCCATGTGTTCATGCTGCTTTGCAAAATGTTAGACATCGAAGCTAGTATGTAATACTTGGTCATCTGATTGGACCTCTCCCATTGCTCTAACTCAGCCTTTTGGGCCGGTGAAGCATTTGGAGGAATTTCGGGCTTAGGTGTCTTAAGACATAGGTCAAGGTTATCCACGGCAAACACAATTTTAATCTTTCTTTTCCAATCTACATAGTTAGTTCCTACTAACTTTTCATCACGAAGAATTTCAATTAATGGGTGTAGGTTTGTCATGATCTAATCAAATGACAAATAAGACAGTATTAGAGATCTATTGTATTCATTAATACCAATTAGATTATGGGTCTGCTTCTAATGGTATTGCTAATTTGGGAAGAATTAATTGACATCGAAAACCTAGACACTGGCTTAATGTGATCCTGCCTTTGGGCACATCATCACATCGCCTTGAATAGGCAGATAGAAACTATCTTCTCCAAGTTTCACAGATCTCATCTTGTGAATTCTGGAGTATTCGATCTACTGTCTGATCTATAAGGGATTTTATACTCACGCTTTGGCGTTATTGTATAATATCTCTTATTCATGTGCCCACTTACCATGAACCTAATAAACCCATAATGAAAGCTCACGCTTTGGCGTTATTGCTCCCACTATTTGCTTATTGAGTTTTCACCATGTTCACTCATAGGTGAGAGGGATTGGGCATGGCTTTAGCCTGTCAGCTTACTCACACTCCCCACTATAGGATCACATAGTGTATGGTAGAAGATCATAATACTTAAGGACTTGTCTCCAGTCTTATATACACATGATATATCAAGAGCAATTATTTCAACAGAATAATTAAACATATAAACAGATATCATCTCATGATAAATAAACAGCAGTTATCATCTTATGATAATAAAACATTAGTATACAAGATTAACCGTTTTGAGTCAATAAATTAAAATGCATGGATGCAAGGGAATGTGATAAAAACAAAGGTAGCTCACAAACTCCTTCGCGATCCCTTCCTTTATCATCTTATCTAGATCACATCGCAACATCCTCCTTCGCAGCATGTCCACCAATGCATTAAATAGAATTTAAATGACATTAGGGAAACCAGTATTCTATTCGTCATTTTCAGGGAAACTGAATGAATCTGCCCTTTATAGATTGCCAAAACCTATTACATATTAACCTCTAGTATGAATGCATGAATGATAAACAATTTATCATATATTATGACCCATAACTATAATCTCATATAAAAAGATGCTACATGGTGATGGAGTACTTTTTCTTATTTTTAAAAGGATTTAAAATTTGATAACAATTATCAAATTGCCCGATAAAAATCTATATCTTATATAGATGAAACCCCGAAAAAAATAAATCAATTATATTTTCCATAAAAAAATTTTCATAATCAAATAATGCAATTTAGGAAAAATTTGAAAGCCTCTTGGAAAATTAATTTAGAAAACTCATTTTCCCGCTTTAGATTTTTGATTCAAGTTTTGACCTTCAAAAGGATTGATTCTGGAAAAACTTTCTTCACGAAAGTTGTAGATCTTTTCGACGGCTTTGAAACGATGTACTGATGGACCTAAATCGGATTCACGATCATAAAGTTATGGCCAAAATACTAAAACTGTATCGATTCTTCTAATCAAATACAAATCCAAAAATCCATGAATCAATTTAAATCGAAATAAGCTTTAATCTCCAAGAACGCTTAAGCAAGGGTGTCAAACACCATTGGATTTATTAATTAATGATCAAATCATTTAAAAGGAATTTCAAAATAAACACTTTGTTTTGAATTTAATTATATCACATATAATACTAGTTTTTAAAATTTATTTAATTATCAAATCTCATTCAATAATATAATAAATATTTATTTATTCATCTTATGAACAAATAAAATAATAAAAACTACGAGCAATATTAAATAGATCTAAATTAATTCATCTCATGAATTAAATCATCCATTTAATTACCTTATCAAAATCAACAAAAAATACTCCTAACCATGAGCTCTGATACCAATTGAAGGGGGATCCGGATAAAAATTTATGCAGAAACTGGATCCCCTAGATCTTAACACCATAAAAAACATCAAAATTATCTAAGAGTTTTAGTCATATCACATCGGTGAATGTTTTTCACCGGTGAAGCTTAATCCACTCGAACCGTCAGAACTCTTTGTAGAGATTTTTTTCGAAAAAATACTAGAAGCTCGATCCTTGTTCTTCGCTATCCCCACGAAGCTTTAGAATCTCCTTTAGAATTATAGAAGCAAGAGGAAGAAGATGGATCAATGGTGTAGACCTTCTATCGCCAATAATACTAAGGTTCAAAACCCTAGATTTGTAAAACCCAACTAGGACCACCAATATAGCTCACAAAAATCCCTAGGGGTCTCCCCTAGGGCTCACAGTTTGGAGAGAGAGAGGAGAGGAGAGAAAAAATTATGGAGAATTCTACTTAATGGTCTAGGGTGTTGGGGTATTTATAGACTAGGATCTTATCCTAATCCTACTCCAACTTGATCTTATCTAGTAGTATTAATTAATTATCAATAACTCTTATTAATAATTAAATAAACTCCTATTTAATCTATAACTACTTTAATTATTCCTATTAATTAAAGAGTCTCTATTATAAGAGGATTCCTTAATTAAAAGGGATAAGTTAACATCCTACACCAAAGTAGGAAACCTAGTCAAACTAGGAATCCACAAGGGTGGGCGTGACCTTCTATGGGGAGTGGGATTTGAGGAGTTAAAACTCTTTATTGTAATCTAATTACAATAATATCTTAATCCTAATTGCAATCCAACACTTGGATTTTATTTCCATAATAAAAGGAATTATATTTCAATAATTATTCAATTAAACAAATCCTAATCCAATTAGGATTCCTCAAGTGGGCACCCCACCCTAGGGTTTAAACCCATGGGCTTTGGCCCATATAAAAGGTCTATTTTAATGGATTTATGGATATGGGTCAAACCCATTTCCCCTTTAATTATGTTAATCAAATAATTACTAAAATAATCCCTTAGTTTAAATTAACAATTAATTTAAACAATTGATTAACTATTAATCTATTTAATTAAATAATTAAATTTTAATCACTTAAAATAATTGATTAACTTTTAATATATTATTGAGCTTGTATTTCTTATATGAGCACCTCCACAGATTGCTCTATGACATTTTTACCTTGGGTTATCTAATGTTATCCCATTGACCCTAAACGAGAATTACATCGGAATTGCAAGTGACGTGAGATATCCATGTTACAATTGAATCCCAGTGTATGAACATTAACCATTACGGATCCCGCCACATGAACTTTTAAATTCGATTTATCATTCCAAATACATTATCCTTAATGGGCTTTCGAGATTGACATACTATCTAACCCATAGCCCATTGCAAATCATCCGGGTTTCCAAGACTTATGATTAAGCTATGAGAAACAATTTCTTATGAAAAACATTTTGAAAAAATCCTTTTATAAGTATAATATCTTTTAATAAAAGTATATTTCAAAACTTATTTTGTTTTCAAAATCACCCGCGCAGGATTTGAACTTAATCAACTGTCTTACCCGGAACTTGGATAATATCTCAAATTAATGAGCATGAATTTCTTGTTTGAAATTCATCATGACTCGAACAACTTGCTGACTATCAAACTGTCAATGTATTGTATTCCCTAAGTTAGAAAAGACATTGGTGAAATCAAAACAGTCAGATCACTGCCCAGTCATAGATGAACTCATCAGATCTGAGGATCATCGAAACCGTTCAATGTGAATGAGAGACCAACTATTTGATAGTATATTTATGCAAGATGTCTCTTATTGAATGCAATCAGTCAGTGTACATTTAAGCACCCATATGCTGATGTGTAGTCTCCACTATAATAGTTCGAGATAGAACTACATTTCAACTATTGGGAGCATCTTAGCATTCGGGCAGCCATATAAGTGAAGTGCCCAGCTTCACCCACAACTGTGACTATATAAGGTATAAGGAACCGGAAAGTTATATCTACCTGTGATAATCTAATCACATAACCTTCCTACAATATATCTTATGGACCTTTATCGATATCTCATATCGTATAGATCATCTCATGATCATGGTCAATTACTCATAATGAATACACAATAAATTAAGAAGCATTTATTAATCAAATTAATAAGGTTCTAACAATCTAAATGACTTCTCTGGGCATCATGTCCAACAGTCTAATCATATCAATAAAAAGCAACACATGTCCTTTGATTTTTCTAAAATCCTACCCCTATAGTAAAGGTGTCAATGGGAGGAATTCAAGCCCAAAGAAACCCATTGTAAATGGATTGGGCTTGGGCCAGAAAATCACAAAAATGAAATCCCAAGCCTGACCCATTAACACTCAGCCATGGTTTTTACTATTGGTGAAATTTTACTTCGGTCTCCTCTAAAATCAATTGGTTACTCTTTTTCTTCGGTATGAGACACGGTTAGGTCGCAACCCCAGTTAGCAAGTTAGTATCTGTTCTAAGTTAAAGGCGGATGGAGAGTGCAACCCACTCTCACCCTGTCGGGAATGGAACCGAGAACCTCCTTCCTAATGAGGCTAATAATTGTGCTTCACTAAAGGCACCTGTTAAAGAAATGGAATCCCCACTAATGTAAGCTTTAGTCGAAAAAATAATTAAGAATATTTCTTAATTCTCCACGGAGTATTGGTAACAGATTTAATGCCCCCTTAAAGGTCCAAGCCTTCTACTTACTCCCCCTCTCATAAGGAGAAGCATTTTTGCATAAATATCTAATGAGTAAGTAAATGAAATCACCACATTCCCTTGTAAAGAGAATGGTTTGACATACCCAAAACATTTTATTTTTCTTCTTGTTTTGAATCACCCACCAAAACTACAACAAAAGAAAACAAAGAAAATAAGAAAACACAGCCCATGCTGCTGTGTTTTAAGAGGAATCTAAGCATACTCACAATTCAAAAAAATTTCATACCCTCTCCTCTTTTGACAATAAAACAAGTGTTTTAAAAATCAAATTTTTTTTTATTATTATTAAAAAATGATGTGAGTATGAAAATGAGCATTTCTCGTGTTTTAAATGAAGAAGATGGACATTTCCAAAAGGACCCCTCTACAAAATACGGAAACATACCCTTCTTTAAAATATTTACAAATTAATTTCATTTTTAAAAAAAATCACAAATTATGGGTACTTTAGTAGTTTTTTCTAAGTTAGGGAGAGCTATTAGTAGGACACCATAGCACCTGTAGGTCTTACAAGGGTGCAAAAATTGAGTGCTTACACCCTCGACGCCCTAAAAAACCCATTTATTAGAGTTTTCTCTCAACTAAGCTTCCTTCTTATCAAATATTGCATGATGGTGACCATAGTTACCAAACCCCCATATTATAACTTGTAAGCATCCTATTTTTTTGAGGTGGTCGTTGTTTAAAATGGTACACTTTTGTCGTATTATGTATTATAAGCGTATCATTGTATAATATGTGTTTAATACATAAATTTTGTATTAAACACATTCAATACGTGTATTATTGCCGTACTTTTACTGTGTTAAATGTATATTCCATATTAAATGACTATTATTAATTAATATCATAATTTATCTATTTATAATTATGAATTATTTTTTAATTTTTTTATACTTTTACCATATTTTTGCTATATAACACCCGTACTTTTTGAACAGATTATTATCATTCTATATCCATACCCATACTTGAAAACTATGATGGACACCAGCAAAAAGGAAAAAAAATTTGTATAATAATAGATTACATATATATACACATGGAACTTATTTTCGTTGGTACAAGCATTTATTTGCTATAGTTGTTAGTGTTAATGGGAGAGGCCCTAGGGGTGGGTGAATCTTAACCAAAGTTGAGGGGTATCAAAAGGGACACGTGGCAAACTCAAGGGGTGATAACCGGATTTGCCGGATCTGGTTATCACCGTAGAGGATTTGGCCTTTTTTTTTTTTACAATGGCCAAAGGTACAAGATCCATGTCACCAACTAATGGCCCATCTCGGTTGCAAGCCGGACCTATCCGCATAAGCAATGACTCAAACAGGCCTTGATCCTCTCATCATCAGAAAAATCTCAAACTGCAACTAAGTATTTCTTCGCTGAGTAGACTACGATGGGGCAGTTAACTAAGTGATTTCCCTCTATTTCTCTCCAGCTCAGAGCCCCAGCCCACAAGTGCCATCTCTTTTTCCTCTTTCCTTCCTTTCTTATAACAACTTTAAAACTCAATGTCTCTCCAGGCCCATTGAATCTCAGCCTCTTGGGCTCTACATTTACCTTATAATATCCTCCTGGGCCCACCACCTTTGCCCTATACACTCCTGGCCTCTCACTCACATTCTTCAACCTCCTAACCAGCACCAGCTCCCTAACCTCAACCTCCTCTTCCTCTACAACTATTGCTGGATAATTCAGTTGTTTTCCGCCGTTTTCCGGACAAACCTCGCGATTTCCGGTGATAATTTGTATCTGTTTCAATGTGAAATTCAATCCACAGAGAAAATTTACGTAGTCTTGGTAACCCAAATCGTAGACCAGCCCGGGATCCATAGCTCTTTCCGGTTGCAGATGCCCAGCACCCATGTCGAAAGGACTAGCGGCATTGCCTGAAAACTCATCGGAGATTAAAGGATTCCTATGGTAATATTGCTTATGTGTTGATGATGTGGTCATCAGAGCTGATTTGATCTCAGTTGGACTCCAATCCGGGTGACCCGATTTTATCAAAGCTGCCACACCCGAAACGTGTGGGCAAGCCATGGAAGTCCCAGACATTACGTTGAATCCTAACCGTCGATCATCCGATACACTATCAGATGGTCCAACCGCGTCCGTCCATGCTCCTAATATGTTGACACCCGGAGCTATAAGATCCGGCTTTAGAATTCTGGGTGCATCCGGGTTAGGCCCTCTTGATGAAAATGACGCTACAATAGGTGCTGGTTTTGCATGCATCGGAACCGTTCCATGAGAGATAATCACAGCCGTCGGATTTTGATCAGACATGATGTAGTCTTGGATTAACTTCGCTTCTGAATTTCCAACTGTGATTGTCGGAATTACATGGGGCTCCGTAATTATACCATTCGGGTCGATTTCACCGTGCGAGATTATCATCGCTATCGCTCCGGCGTATTTTAGCGATGCCCCAAGCGAAATTCTGGACACGTGTCGGTCTGTCATGCAAAGTACGATTCTCCCTTTCACTGATTGGCGAGAGAAGTTAAATAGAGAAGACGTGATTTTATCGGCTAAATAAAGCGGGTGAGAGTATCGGGTTTGATTGTGCCGGTCTGTTACGGTTATGGATGTACCGGAAACTGTTTTTCCGTTACCGAGAAATACAGACGCCGGGAAATCGCGATCGAGAGTTCCGGCACCGACGGTTGTTACCCAGGGAGGAGTGTTCGTGATGCTCCCGCCATATGGACCTTCGTTCCCTGCCGATTCCGCTACGAAAACACCGTGAACGGATGCCCGAAACGACACGATTGATAATAAATCAAGATAAAACGGAAGCCGAGATGATCCTAAAGAAACCGAAACGATATCTACACCATCCGATACGGCTTTCTCGAAAGCCGCACACACGTCTGATAGCAAACATCCCGAAGCCCAACACACCTTGTACACTGCAATTCTCGATCTTGGAGCCATTCCTCTCGATGTTCCCTCGGCGAATCCCTGGAATCCGGCGCCGGCAACCGGAGATCCGGCGGCGATCGAAGCTACATGAGTGCCATGGCCATCGGAATCTCTCGGCGATCGAAATTCATTGAAGGATTGATTTGATCTTATCAGAGACGCTTCGTATCCTCCAGAGAAGAATCTCGCGCCTATCAGTTTCCGGTTACAGTTTGATCTGTTAAATCCGACTCCTTCTTCGCATTCGCCTCTCCAACGGATCGGAACGGATCCGAGATCGAGATCGAGATCGCGATCGCTGAAACTTTCACTCTCAGGCCAGATTCCGGTGTCGATGATTCCAATTATAGTCTCAGATCCGTTATAGGAAAGATTTGAGAGTAGAGAGTTTGGACGATCGAGGGCGAGAAACGAAGGAGATCGAGTGGTGTGGAGATGTAAGGCAGAGTCGGGAAACACAGCAAGAACTCCATGAGATTTTTCAATGTCTTGGGCTTCGTGAGAAGTTAGGGTTGCGGAGAATCCATGAATGAGATTTCTATAAACGTGAATAAAAGGGGAAGAAGATACGAGAGAAGCGTACCAGTGGTCGTGAGCTACGAAAGGAGATGGTTTGGAGTCTGGATCGAGGAGAGCTATGAAGGTTTCTTTTGCAAAGGAGGTCTGAGAGATCTGCAACGAAGTAGAGAAGAAGAAAACGAGGAGAGGAAGAGAGAGAAAAGAAGGCATCGATTTCTGTTTCTTCTGTACGTCTTTCTCTTCTCTTCTTCTACACACCCTCCTTTTGATTTCGTTAGTTAGGGTTTTCTTCTACTTTTCTGCTGTGATGGGTCCTTTTCTCGATTCCCATTGGCAGGGCATTTGTTGTTCCTCAAGCTGAGGCAGTGGGGACCACAAGGAGGATCCAATCCGGATATTCCACGTCATCAAGCTAATCTATGATGAGAGATCCGAGTTGGTGCTGCAGTGGTTCTCGTTCAGGTCGTGTTATAGTTGATTTTACTGTGAGGGACCATTCACCGCCACCCTTATCTCATGCAAAGAGTGCACAGGTGAGTACAGCCGTACAGGTTTCTTATTTTTCCATTTTTTTGCTAATATGGGTTAAAGTTACCACCTGGACTTTTCGAGTAGTCGAGGACTGGCTTTGCTGTCAAAATTCAAAATTAGGATTTCACAGTCGTACTAGTGAAGAAGACTCCATGCAAGGGGACGGAGCCAGGAATTTACGGTTGGGGGGGTACAATGGGTTTAAGGGACGGGTTTCATGGGCTCCCCATTTTTTTTTTCATTCTTTATGGATAAGTTTGTAAGTCATTTCATCCATACATTTTGTCTATAATATCGACTAATTTTCTACAACTATAACCAAACTCATTGGAGTTCGATTAGAATACAAAAGTCTTTTTAATTTGGTTAACAACTTTATATTTTAGAGTTAATGTTTTTTCTTCAAAATCCAAGGTTAGGTGGTTAACCCTTAGGGCTAATGAATCTTAATCACAATCAAGAGGTATTGAAAGGGACATGTGTTGACCTGTGGGTTGTAACTGACTCCAAAGAGTCCGGTTATAACAATAGAGGATTATAAATTTTTTTTTTTAAAATTTAAAAGCTGAGGGGCACCCACTTGAGATCGAATCACAACCAATCACGATTGAACTCGGGAAGAGTTCAATCACACTCACAAGCCAACATGTGCCACTTTTAACCCACTGTGGTTAAGATTTATTAGCCCTTGGGTTCAACAATATAACCTTAGTATTGAGAAAAAAATTCAAAAAATATTAAATTACCCCAGAGGTTAGTGAGTCTTAACCACAATTAATAGGGGTTGAAAGGGACATGTGTTGGCCTGTGGGTGCGATTGAACTCTCCCCGAGTTCAATTGCAATTGGTTGTGATTGGATCTCCATCCACCTCATAAGTCATAATAATAATTTAAAAAATCCAAAAGTTTAGGGGGGCACGTGCCCTCAGGCCCCCCTTGGCTCTGCCCCTGACTCCATGGATAGTCTTACAATCATCATATCTAAGGTTGTCAACGGAGCAGATTCGAAGCAAATAGTGCTCTATAAATATTCGATCCGATAAATATTACTAATTATCCGTATCGGCTCCGATATCCAGCGGATATTAAAATGTAGAATTTGAATTATATTATTTAAATGAATTCGGATAATCATCTGAATCCGTCCGATTAAACAATCGAATATGAATACGAAAACTTGAATTCGAAATATCCGAATTTGTCTGAATGAATTATCCGAAAGAGGAATTATTCCAATTTGACTTTTATTCGTTTTAGCAGACAAACCCTAATTTTCCCCCAAATCCAGTATTCATGATCATGAAATTATTTTTAAAAATAATTAGGGCTTCGAAGAAAAACATGATCAGGTCTTGCACAATCATAGATCTGTTAGATTTAGAGATATTGCACAAAAAATTAGGGAGATGAAAAGATTAAATGGAACAGACGTTTAACTTGCTAACTTGAAGAAGACGAAATGGCCAGTCCAAGGAGATGTGAGATGAGGTGAGGCTATGACAGTACTTGCCTATTTGAGTGAGAGAACCTTATCTTGGTTATATTCCTAACCAAGAATTCTATTTGAGGCGAGGCGAGGAGATCACGAGGAACTGAAGAGAGAAGAAAAGAAGGGAACGATTGAGAAAAAGGGATAGGGTTAGGGTTGGTTAGATTTAAAGATATTTATACTAGTAGTAAAGTTACCGCAGTATCCTTGTATAGTTAAAGAAATTACGGAAATACCTAAATGTTTATTTTAGGTTTATAGTTGTACAAAGGGTAGTTTTGGTATACAAAACATGTTATATATGCTACTTATCAGACCGGATAATTAACAGAGCGGATAGAGCAATATCCGTATCCGCTCCGGTTATCAATCAGATAGTTAACTTGTTATTCGAATTCGATCCGACGGATAGCTAAATGGATAATAATCTGACTAAACGGATATGAATACAGAGCAGATTCAGATAGTAATCTGACTCCGTTGACAACCCTAATCATATCTTAGAAACTTCTGGGTCCACTACCTAAGGAGTCCCATTCTAGAGATCTCATTGCATTTGGTCGACTGAATGATTCTCTTAGACCAGAGGTGTATTTGAGCCAGGCTAAGCCAAGCTTGGCCCTGCTCGGCTTGAAAGGGGTTTACTCTAGGCTCGAGCTCGACTTGAGCTTGGCTTGGTTGAGCTCGGCTTGATTTATTAAACAATATAATATATATATATATATAATATTTTTATATTTTTTCATAATATCAACCTGAACCGAGCCAAACAAATAGACCTTGGCTTGAGCTCGGCTTGAATACATTTCAGGATTGAAAACTCAACTTGGCCCAATCGAGCTACATATTTGACCTTGAGCTAGGCTTGATCATGTCGAACCGAGTCGAGCAATCAATCTAGACGAAGACGTTTGTGAAGTTGTCACTGAATTCTTCGACACCGGTTTCCTCCTCAAACAGATGAACTTTAAGCATATTTTTTTGATCCCAAAAATCAGCCATCCTGAGAACATGAATCACTATCATCTCATTAGTCTATGTAACATGATCTATAAGGTCATTGCCAAAGTTCTCGCAAACTGATTGAGAGTGTGCCTTCCCAGCATCATAAATCTAGCCCAGTCCGCTTTTGTTAACGGAAGATAGATAACTAATAATGTATTGGTGGTCCACGAATGCAGTTTCTACCTAAAGAAGAAAAGAAGAGGGAATGATCATCATGTGGCTGTCAAGCTTGATTTGAATAGAGCCTATGATCGAGTTTAATGACCCTTTTTGTTTGCCACTATGGAGAAATTGGGATTTTGCAACCAATGGATCAATTACATCAAGCAATGCATCACGACAATATCGTATGCGGTGATGCTTAATGGAGTTCCCAAGGGGTACATTAAATCGGAGCATGGAGTTCGCCAAGGGGACCCTCTATTCCCTACCTCTTCCGTCTTTGTGCCAAAGTTCTATCTGCCCAATTGACCAAAGCTCACAGAGAGGAAAAACTTAGTGGGATCTAACTAGCGGGAACACCTCCTAACATCTCTCATTTGTTTTTTTGTAGATGATTGTCTCGTTTTCTTGAAAGCCAATCTAGAAGAATCTCACAATCTTATGAAAATCCTAGGCAAGTTTGGACAAGCTTAGGGCCAAAGCATAAACTTCTCCAAATCAGGGGCCTTATTCAATCATAATACCCCTTCCAAGTTCCGACGAATGGTAGCCAAAATATTAAAGATCAAAAGCCTCACCCCACCGGAGAAGTACCTAGGTCTGCCCTTGGAGTTTGGGCGATCCAAGACTCAAATTTTTGCAAGTTTGAAATAAAGGATCCTCAATAGAATTTAAGGTTGGCAAGGTTCTTTACTCTCTCAGGCCAGTAGAGGGCTTATTCGATCTATAGTCCAACCCATTCTGACCTATGCTATGAGTTGTTTCAAATTACCAAAGAAATTGATCCACGAGATTAACTCATTAATTGTAAAATTCTGGTGGAGCAATGAAGAGGGGAAGAAGATCCATTGGGTAAGTTGGAAAAAAAATGAGTCTTCCAAAGGAAAAGGGGGGGACTAGATTTTTAAGACCTCAACGTTTATATTTAGCTTTTCTAGCAAAACAGGGATGGCGGTTGTTATCCCAGCCATAATTTTTGTGGGAAAAAAATCTGCAAAGTCATATATTTCCCCCAAAGGTCTTTTCTTGAAGCTAAGGTGGGACACAAACCTTCTTGGGGCTAGAGAAGCATCCTCGTTGGGTGTGAAATTCTTAGTAAAGTCCTGTGATGACAGGTGGGAAATGGAGACACAATCAAGGTTGGTTTTGATCCCTGGATTCCCAACCTCCCATCCTTTAAACCTAGATTTAGGCAGCTAATCCAGCCAGAAGATTTGAGAGTTCCAGCCTTAATAGATAGATCTAGTGGGACTTGGAATGATCCCATTCTTTAAGAGTTGTTTTATCTGGCAACCATAGTCCAAATAAAGAAGCTTCTTATCAGTATTTGCAATGCATCGGACAGAGGAATATGACACTTTTCTAGTTTGGGACTGTTCAAAGTGAACTCGGCTACTCACTTGGCCAAGCAAATGGAAAAAGCTACGAGACCATCCTCTAGCTCCATTCGTGTTGAGATCAATAACAAGCCATGGATCAAAATCTGGAAATTCCGATACCCCCCAAAATTCAGGTTTTTCTTTGGAGACTTTGTCATAGCGCTCTAGCACTGACCACCTAGTTGAAGAAAAGGGCGATGGAGGTAGATGAATGGTGCCCCCTTTGCAACATAGAGATTGAATCAGCCACCCATCTTTTTCTTGAATGTCCGTGCTCGCGTAGCGTTTGGTTCGGATCTCAATTATCCCTCCAATTCCCTCCAAAATCAGCAATTTCCATTAAGGATTGGTGGAACAGATGGGTCCATCATCCAACCTTTTCCAAAGATAATTTCAGTTTGGCCATTCGGATTAGTACTAGTCTTTGGTGCATTTGGAAGAAGATGTGGAATGAAGTTATATTTGAAGCTAGAGCACCAAACACAACCTCAACCATTATACAAATGGAATCACTTATTAGTTACCATCTATCTACTAATGGTAAGACTTTGAATGCCAAATCTGATGTCTCCCAGTGATGCCCCCCTTTGGAAGGGATGATAAAGGTGAATGTGGATGGGGCAGCTTTGTCTACTGGAGTTGCTGTCGGGATTGGGGTCGGTTGAGCAACCTTGGGTTGTGGCGCTTCTATGACTGGCTCTCGGACAATCACCTGCCGAGCCAGAGGAACCATGGATGCCTTGCCCTTATCTTTGGCATCCTCCTTCCTTTTCTTGTTGGCTTTTAGCTCGGCCAACGTTGCCAGCCGTTTCCTTGAGTGCGCCTCGAGCACAAGGGCCTCACTAGCAGCATCATTAGTAGCGGCTGCTTCTGGTATGGTAGCCGAACTGAAGTCGTGCTGCCATCCTAATCATCTTGAGGCACGAGCTAGCCAGATAAATGGAATAGGGTTGTCCTCTGCCATTTCTCCCTCGGATTTGTCACTAGCAGTAGGAGATACCTCGAGGCCGGCTTCTACTACGGAGGCTTGTAGTGCAGCTGCCTCGTCGAATCTCAACCTTAAGGTTTTTAGTAAGCACGACCTCAACCTCTCTTTAGGTACTCCAGGTCACGTACTTGTCCCCCTTATCGGCTTTGATGGCCTTCAAACGACGGACTTCCTTTGAAGGCAAACACTTGAAGTGAACCTTCGACGGTTCTGCAACAGAAAATAAAAAAATTATATGACATAAGCAAAAACAAGAGGAAGGAGGACGGAAAAATAGTATGTGAAATCTACCTGGCTGGAAGACGTTGGGGACAGTGCGAGCACTCTTCGTCCTCCATCTGCCAGAGATGATGAAGGCTTTCGACCTCCACTCTCGATCCACATCGGGAAGATTGTTTATGAAGTTGGAAGTTTTTGGCTTTAGAGGCCCACGTATAGTGGGGCCCCTCTTCCTTCGTCCCCAGACACAGGACGAGATGCTTGAAGTGGAAGAGATGGCGGGGTTCTATGACATAATCGTCCTTGATGAACTTGGTCACCAAGGACATGTACTTATAGAAGTTAGGGTGCATCTGCCCCGGAGTAAGTTGGACGGCGGTAAGCACTTCCTCTACAATGGGTTCGAGAGGAAGTCGGAGCCCGACCTCCAACTAAGCAAGAAAAACTTTGGTTTTTTTGGACTTATTGCTTATGATGTACGTATCTGCAAGAAGTGAATATAGACTTAGGGAGGGATGTCGAACTGGACTCAGTACTGAGCAAGGGTGTGTTCTTGAAAATTCCTAGCTTGGGGGGAAGAGGCAATGTAAGCCGCTGGAGGGATGCTATCTGAGGTGCTAGGTCTGTCCTCTGGGTTCATGACTACTGGTTTTGGGGGTTTCGAGGGACAAAAATACAGAAGAAAAGGGATAAAGACAAGAAGGTAGTGCAAAGATGAAATAAAAACAGCAAAGACAAGAGAAATTAAGAACTTACCAAGTTCTCAAGAAGAATCTGAAGGTTGAAGATGACAAGATCACTCGGATTCTTGATCAAAGGTGAGGCTTGAGTTCGGCAGAGTAATAGTAGAGGTAATAGCAAAGTGAAGAAGATGAAGTTTATCTCTCCTTATTTATAGATCAAATCAAAGTTTGCTAGGACGGGAATGCCCTCCATCTTCACCGTTCACAAACGCATGCGCAAGGATAAGATGATCATTTGCAAGATTTAAATCGGCGTGTCAGAAAGAAATCCCATCAAGACGGAATTGACCCTTATCTCCGTCGTACACGTATGAAAGCTCAGGGGTATGATCGTCTTCCTCAAAACAAAGCTAACTGTCGCAGGTATATGCGTACCTTGAGTCCCGCAAAAAACAATGATAACAGCCTGCCAACATTAAAGAGACGCGACGGTTCGTCACGCGTGTGAGACAGAGAATCAATTTCTTCTATTTTGGATGAAAAATAAGCAATAATGTTATAATTGATTAAAAATTAACCAGTGATTTTATAATCTCACCATAATTACTTATGCAAATTTAAGATTATCATTTGCGGAGTATTGTAAGCACCCTAATTTACAAATGCATATTCTACTCTCTCATTACCAATCCCCTTTTAATTGTTTGTTTTACCAAACAAAATATGAGAAATAATAGCTTATTTTTTTTAATAAAATTTATTTTACCAAACATACTAGTCTAAAAATGGATTGAAGTGTCTTTTCTTATTAGCTAGACCTGGGTCTATGAAGTATTGTAAGGGATAAAATTCGTAATTGAGCAAGTGCTGCAAGGGCGAGTAGAATCCTCATCCCCAGAAAGGACGAATGAGTTTTCCGTGCTCTATTTTATGATATGAGCTCGTGCTCCCCTAGACGATAATAGATATCGTCGCCTCTAGAACGATGTCAGATATCGTCATTTGAAGGATGATGTCAGATATCGTCGTCTCTAGAACGAGGTCAGATATCGTTGTCTAAAGTACGGTTTTGGATATTATCGTCTGAAGGACAATTTCAAGCATTGTGGTCATGATAAAGACGAGCCCATGTTCATATTAAGGACGGAACCGCCTTGTAGTACGAAATAATCAGGAGGTGATCTATTTACTTTGTTGTTAGGTGAAAAACACTGTCTTATCATTTAATGCTGGTCATCTCAGCCTGCTTTCGACACAAGACCGACCTCAGAAATAGTAGACTCACACGTGTGACACGTATGCATGAAGATATATCTGACATATTTGGTAATGATCATAAAGCAAGTTGCATGGCCATGCATGGGCATAGATGGGCTTGATGAAGCATTCGAACTCAAGCCTATAAATACCCCAAACCTTCCATAAGGTAGGGACTTCTGAAAGACTGCTCCAAAAACCATTAAGAAACTACTAAACCTCGATCAGTTGAACCTCCTATCATTGAGAAACCACTTGAGTGCTCAATCCTTAACTCTCTCTCTCTCTCTTAGAGTTTGCTCATTGCACCTCATCTTGAACGTATACTAACTTGATCGTCGGAGGAGTTTGACAGGAGGGGCCCCCACCCACATCAACAAAGATGAGTTGTGAACTTGCCTTCTTCCTTCTACCAGTCAACCTGAATTTGAGGACCAAGTAACGCGTGGATAATCCAAGAAATCCCATCACATGTATGAAAAAACTGTGTTTATCACTGCCTCTGTTAGGGTTTCATGGCAAACCCTAGCCTTGCCGGCAGTGGGGAGGGAGATCCCCCTCTTCGGTGGCCCGAGATCCCCCTATTCTATGCTGAAGTAATAGGAAAGGCTCCTTCTTCGATGGATTCTTTTCCTACCATCCCGATTAAAACAACTGCCTCTTATAAGGGAGAACCAACGATCCTTTTCTCTAAGGACGAATCTACTACTCTAGCTATCCCTCAAAGATTAACTCTTGTAGCTAAGTGCTCATATGGCCGGCCATCTTTAGATGCTATCAAGACCTATATGAAAAAATCAGAAGGCATGCGGTTAGCAGTTTCAATTGGTATTTTAGACTCTCAGCACTTACTGTTCAGATTCTCTTCGGAGGATGACTTTCACATGATCTGGATTAAGGAAGCGATATACATAGAGGGTATTCTGTTTCGATTTTTCAAGTAAAATCCTTCCTTCATAACTAGTGCTGAACCTTCGTTAGTTCCTATCTGGTTGAGCTTTCCAAATCTCCCCTTTCGTCTTTTCAATGATTAAGCGCTTAGATATAGGTAGCATATTTGGCAAGGTTCTAAAACTCGATGGAGCTACCTAAACCTATTCTAGACCGAGTGCTGCTAGGGTTTGTATCAAAATAGATTTACTTAAAGGTAACCCAGATCAGTTCTGGTTAGGGATAGGAGATCATGGTTGATGGCAATCTGTTGAGTATGAGAAAAAAATTCTCATACTGTGTTCAATGCAAGAAACTTGGGCATCATTTAAAAAACTGCTCAACGGGATCTAAGAATAAAGTTATTATCAAGAGATCTTCCAAACCAGAGGCTGTCAAAGGTGTTTTGAAGAATCAAACCAAGCATTGGGTGGAAAAACAAGCTTTTAACAAGGAGCAATCAGTAGCAGTAACAAATTCAGAACTGAGTCCCCAGATTATTCCAAACTCCTCTCTTGGTAATATTCATGATCGCATTGAAGTGGATCTCCAGCATACAGGTGATCATCCTAAAGAGCAGTTGGCATTAGAAGCTGGGGAGAAAGGTAAGGCTAGTAACTCAGTAAACGGAAATACAGTTGATAGCGTTACATATCCCCAAATTCTTCAAGATCAAGCTACAACATCTTCGCTGCCCCTTTCTCAGGTATAAACAGATTAAATGCCTCTATTGAATTTCCGCTAGTTTTCTTAGACCAGTTTGTGACCCTTAGAGAAATCAATAATAATTTTTCCAGAAAAATAATAGAAATTAATGAAAAAGATTTTGGTTTGGATGAGGATTGGCTTCATCCTCCTCATTCGGATGCAGACTCTTTTTTTTAGAAAAAGAACCCCCATGATAAACCTTTGAATGCCCATTTTAGGTCTGGCTCTGAATTGGATAATTTGAGTAATCTTTCTAATGATGATCTTCATGGCCATAGTCTTAATGATAATTGGCATAATAGACATAGTTTTCATCATTCACCCCATTATTGTATGTGGTTAAAATTGATTAGAACTATTGAAAATTCTCCCCAAATGGATAGACTTAACCCGGTTAATAGATTATGGGAGCAATCTCAATATTTTGAATATCATGCTGACTTTGAACCTTGTTTGATTCAAAATATAGATTCTTTTAAGATTTAAGGGGAAAAATTCTCCCAAAGATTACTAAAATCTGAAATATTCAACAATTATCAAGTTGGAGATCCAAAAAGTAAATCTACAAAAACTAAAGTGGTGCTTTTCTCAGATAGAATGAATCGATCTAGAATTGCGATTCTTAATTTGGTTACTAACTCCAAAAATTTTATTAATGAATATTTTTCTTCTTTGGAATATTCGTGGTAATGGTAACTTAGCTTCTAAATCTAGACTAAAACAGTTAATTTCCTCTAATCATATTTTACTTTCTGCCATTATGGAACCCCAAAAGAATTTTGACTCAATGCATGAAGTTTGTTCTTTTATTGGCGTGGATAACCATCTTGATTCTCAATTTTCTCATCCTAAGATTTGGTTGTTTTGGAAGAGTACAATCCAACTATTTTTTTATTTCTCCTACTGACTAAATGATTATTGTTGATGTTTCTGATAATTCTATGAATCTAATAAGACGTGCCTTTGTTTATGCTAAATGTAAAGAAGGGAGCCTTTGGCTTTCTGGGAAGATCTCTGTGCTACCTTTTCTACTTTTTCAGGTCCTTTCTTTATAGGTGGCGATTTCAATGCAATCTCCGCTTCTGATGAAAAACTGGGAGGCAGAGATGTCAACTATGAGTCTATGGAAGATTTTAACAATATGATTAATGAGTTGGGTTTGATGGATATAGGCTTTTCTGGTAATAAATTTACTTGGTGCAACAATCAGGTAGGTATGCATCGTATTTCTGCTCGTCTTGATCGCATCCTTTTTAATCCTGATTGGACTAACAATTTCAATATCTCTTCGGTTAAACACCTATCTAGAGTTGCTTCGGATCATGCTCCTCTTTTATTAGAGTTTAGTAATGATCAAAATAGAAGACCCTCATCTTTTAAATTCCAGCAAATGTGGATTAATCATTCAGATTTTTCCAGAATTATTTCTGAATCTTGGGGGCTTCCTATCTTAGCTAACCCTCTCATCTCTTTCTTCCTTAAACTCAAAAGTCCTCTTTAAAGACCTAGAATAGAGATGTCTTTGGTAATATCTTCCAAAAGATTAACTCTCTCTCGAGTCAAATATCTGAGTTGGAAGATGATATTCACAGATCTTAGGACGGTGTGAAAAATACTTCTCTGTCTAACCTTAAGATTGAACTGCAATATGTTCTTCTTCATGAAGAAATCTTCTAGAGACAGAAATCTAGAGTTCATTGGCTCAAAGAAGGTGACAACAACACGAAGTTCTTTCATATGGTCACAAAATCTAGAAGGGGGTGTAACTACATTTCTAGAATTCAAGATTCTCACGATAATTGGCTAGACTCTTAGGATGACATAGGTAATGAAGCGGTTAATTTTTTTTAAGATTTGCTCTCTTTTGATAATGCTATTTTTGATAATAAAATTTTGCATCATATTCCTTGCATTATTTCTGAAGAAAATAATAATTCCATATCTTCTTTTCCCTCTTTAGAAGAATTTAAAAAAGTTGTTTTTAGCATGTCTGCAGATTGCGCTCCTGGTCTTGATGGTTTTTCTGGTCATTTTTTTCATTCTTCCTGGAATATTATCAAGGAGGACCTTTTTCATGCTATTACTTTCTTTTTCTTGACTGTTGAAATTCCTAGAGCTATAAATGCAACAGCTATTGCTTTAATCCCTAAATGCAATTCTCCTATGTCTTTCTCGGATTTCAGACCCATTAGTCTTTGTAATTTACTTTAAAAGATTATTTCTCGTATTTTGGCTGATCGTATTGGTTTATTACTTCCTAATATTATCTCCGATGAGAAAAATGCCTTTGTTAAAGGTAGGAATATCCTAGATAATGTTAGTATAGCTCAGGAGAAGATGCAAGATATTAATAGGAAAATTCCTAGAGGTAATGTTATTTTTAAACTTGATATGTCTAAAGCTTATGACAGAATGAAATGAAATTTTATATTCTTTGTCCTGCAAAAGATGAGTTTTAAAGAGGATTCCATTAGATTGATTCGTGGTTGTCTCATTAATCAATCTTTCTCTATTCTTATTAATGGATGCCTTCAATGTTTTTTCAGAATTCGCGGGCGGGTTCTTTGTCAAGGCGATCTTTTATCCCCTACTCTTTTCATTATTGCAGAAGAAGTTCTTAGTAGGGGCCTTAAAGCCATATCTGAGAGCCTTTCATCTAATTATAAATTGGGAAGGTACGGTAATCCTATTTCTCATCTTCTCTTTGCTGACGATACTCTCATTTTTTGCAATGGTAGGAAGCAAAATATAAAGAAAATCTTGGATTTTATTTCAGACTATGAGAAATCTTCAGGCCAACTGATTAATAGATCTAAAAGTTCTTTTTTTTTGGTCACTAAATAAATTATATTAAACCAAATGGGGGATCTAAAAGTTCTTTCATTGTTCTGATAAGATGAATAAAACGAGAACTGATAATATTCTTAACTGGGTGAGTATTTCTAGGAAAAATTTCTCTTTTATTTATCTAGGAGTCCCTCTTTATAAAAGCCGCCTTAAAAAGAGCTATTTTAATTCTCTTATTGATAAAATCTCGTCTAAGGTGGAAGGCTAAATTTTTATCGTCAGGTGGGTGTCTTATTTTGATTAAACATATCATATCTTCTATTCCCACTAATCTCTTCACGGGCATTAATGTGCCCAAAAGTATTACTTCTGAAATTGATAGAATTATGGCAATTTTTTTTGGAGCAATACGAATGAAGTTAGAAAACATCATTGAATTAATTGGAATATTTGCTCCCTTCCCCAGTTGGAAGGGGGTCTTGCTATTCAAAAAATGAATGACTTTTCTAGTGCCCTTAGAATGAAACAAGTTTGGAACCTTTATCAATCGAATAATCTTTGGTCAAATTTTTTCAGAAATAAATTTCAATTTAATCATATCTGGTAGGCTTCTTATAGTCCTGGTGCTTCCAAAACCTGGATTAAAATTAGCCAACTGTGTAAAGATGTGATATATAAATCAAATTCTTTAATTGGAAATGGAAATAAGATAAATTTTTGGTTAGGTTATTGGTTTGGAGAGGTTCCTCTCATTGATCTTGCTCTATCTACTCCTCAGTCTTTTCCTTTTATTTCGGATATGCTTGATTCTAATGGTATTTGAGATTTCTATCTTGTTAATGACTATATTTCGGACCAATTGAAGATAGCTATTAGATCCGTAGGTTACTTTACTTCTGTTTCTGATGATATTTTTATTTAGAATCCTACCCCGAATAGTAAGTTTATTGTTAAATCTACTTGGGATGCTATTAGAATTTCTATTGTTCGTAAGGACTGGAGTAAGAACATATGGAATTCTATTACCAAAAAAAAAATTCAAATCTTTGGGTGGAAGGTAATGTATGGTGCTGTTTCGATAGATAATATGATTTGAATCAACTGATATTCCTTTAGTTAGTCGTTATTCTTGTTATAATTCTGGTAATATTGAATCTTTGTCTCACCTTCTTTTTCGAAGTTATATCATTTGGAGATATTTTTTGCTAGGTATTGCTCCATTGTCCTTCAGCCCAGTGACTCCATTCAATGTCTTCTTATGAGATGGTTTAGAGCCTATGATAGGAACCATAATGAGCTCTACAATCTACTCCATCTTCTTATCATTGGAGAGATTTGGAAAGAGAGATGCTCAAGAAAATTCAAAAATGCTCAGAAGCCTCTGGATATTATTATTGCTCGAATCAAAGTTTGGCTAGCAGATTTGGGGAGATTACCTTCTAAAAAGAGACTGAATCTTTCTTCTTTCAGCATTTCATCTCCTCCTCCTAAGGTCAGAAACTCTATTTCTCTTGTTAAATGGATTCGACCTCTTCAAGGAAAAATTAAGCTAAATGTGGATGGAGCATCTAGAGGTAATCCCGGGTTAGCTAATGGAGGAGGTATCATTTGAAATCATCATGGTGATATGTTAGTCTGTTTCTTCTTGTTTTTTGACCATTGTACCAGCTATGTTGCTAAGATTAGAGCCCTCCTTGATGGCATGTCGCTTTGTCATTCCATGGGCGCAGATCGAGGTAGAGTCTGACTCTAAATCCCTTGTGGAAGCCTGGAATGGTAATTGTCATCATCTTTGGTTTGTTTGGTATTGGAACCAAAAAATTAAAAAGTTAACAACATTTGCTCGTCTATTACTCATATTTACGAAGAAGCAAATCAGGTTGCTGATTGTTTTGCTAACTATGGTTGTGATCTTCAGCTTTCGGGGTTGATCCAGTCTATTCATGATAGCTCTCCTCGCCTTAGGGCCCTTATCTTTCTGGTTGTTTGTAAAGGGTTGGGGGTTTTTAATTCCCTTTCCCTTATTTGAGTCTTTTTAGGGGTAAAGTTTTATGTGTACCCCCCCCCCCCCCCCCCCCCCCCCCCCCTTTTTTTTTTTTAATAAATAGGTAGGGGTCCGCCAAACCTCCCACCCCCCTGAGTGGCTGTTATATATAAAAAAAAAAGGTGTTTATCAAGTTGGTAGATTGGGTGTTATAATTTTAGTGGGTTGATATCAAAGTAATTTGATGATTATTCATTTCCCAATCTTTAATTTAGATGATCTTTTTAAATCATAAATGACAGCTTTTTTGTATAATAATTTTTTTTTTGTGAACTAACATTTATCTAATTCTTATGTGTGTAACAAAATTTAAAAAATTACCCCAAACATTTGGAAAGGAAAAGAAAATTAATTTTTTCCGAGTGAAATATAGGATTATATCATAATCTCCGTGGTATTAAATTTTAGTCAAATGAATTTTTAGAAAATGTCTTCATTTTTTTTCTAAAAAATTTCATATTTTCCAAAATGTTAAATATTCCAAAACTCTTAGAAAACACCAAAAAAATTAGAATTTTTGACAAAAAAAATAGAGAAGTGAACACCTTAGGAAAATCAGATCATCAAATTCTGCTACCTTATGAAATCAGATCAACATCAATCAATGTATTATTCCAAAAATTTGAATTCTAATCGGCCATTCTATTAGCTGCCATAACTTCGGTTAATAATTCAGCCACCTAATGAAATTCAGCTGATTGCACACCCATAATTAATAATCCCCGCAATGCAGCCTATCTTGGGTTGAACTAGGTCCGGGATAGAATTATCCCTACAGCCAAGCATCGGTTAACACCCACTTTAATTTTGGCTGACGGCTCTCCTACATTTTTTTTCGTAGTTATGGTTATGATTACACTGTCACATCATAAAAGGAAACTTATACTAATAAATTGAGAATTACCTTCTCTACTACTTGATCTCAAGAATACCTTCAAATGAGCAGCACCATTGGTGTCGGTTTGGCTAATCCACAACTTAGACACGCGTAACTCTACCTTAAATGTGTTGAGAAGTCATATAGAAGCAAGTGAATCAAACATTTCAAGAATGTTGGTGCGTGAAATCTGGAAGCTATTTTAAAAAGAGTAGGTGAGGGCTCATCTTGATTGCCACCTATTTAGCTGGCCACAAATTCCTGAAACTCCCAGAGGGCTTGAATGGCACATGAATGAGGCACTAATGACTTAAGTTGGGTAGACTACCCAATTTCTCCTTTATACATATTGCCAGCTTTATACACCTTCAATGCTACATTAACTTTTCCTCTTTTTTCTTCTAACTTTTATCTTCCTTAGACCAGGAAATCAAATTCCCACCTGCTTTGTACTGATATCCATCCATGACCATTTCACTTGGAAAATGAAGATTTCAATCTCACCAGACACTGAAGCAGAGTAATATGCAAAAGAATCAATTAAGAGGCATTGCCGACATCCCCATTAAGCCAAAGATTGTAAGCCACAAGCACTACCAGTAGGTGTTGGAAAATGATTTAAATTGTAATTTTGGTTTTAAATCAAATTTTATACATTTTTATTATAGGGAAGAGAACCCCTCATTTCTGCTTTTGTGTAGGTTCCGTTTGATGCTTTCCACTCTCTCTCCCTCTTTCCTCTCTCACATGCATCGCACGTGCCGCCCGCCACTAGTGATACTATAAAGTTAATAACTTGAGGAAATCATCCGAAATCCTCAAGTTACTACCAGCCTAAGATAATTCTGCTCATCTATGCTTTTGATTCATTAGGAGAAGGAGAACGGTACAGGTTATGTTGATCTTCCTTGGGAGATCTAGGGCAGATCGGGTCCGGAACTCTTGCTTACCGCCCTTGAGGATTGTGGGCAAAAAAATAAAAAAAATAAAAAAGTTCCACTCAAGCATGTTGGGAACACACTAGGTTTTGAATTGGGTTGTTATCTTTCAATCCAAAGCCAACCTTTGAGTCTAAAGACACCTGTGAGTCCTGTGTTTAGAGTGTGTGTTACTTGATACCCTTTCCAACCCCCCCCAAAAAAAAAGTCTAAAGACAGCCAACCCAATCTGTCCTAATAATTATGTAAGCTCCTTTTGTGTATATTTGTTTGGTGTTTATTTAGTTATTTGATAGGATGGGTATAATATACTATTGTTGGCAGGGGCAGAGCCAGGAATTTATAGTAGGGGGGCATAGTTGGTTTAAGAAATGGGGGTTCGGGGGTGGAGCACCCGAAAATTTTTTTTGGCAAGTAAGTTTGTGAGTCATTTCATTCATACATTTTGTAAATATCCTACATATATTGTCTCTAATTGTTTACGGGAGCAGTTGTCCTCTTGCCCCATGGTTATGCCCTATTATATATTATAATATAATTTTTTTTTTAAATTCAGGGAGTAGTTACCCCCTTGTCCAATGACTAAGCCGGCCTATTAAATAATTAAACAAAATAGTTAAAAAATATATTTTTTAAAAATTCAATGAGACTTCTGCCCCATGACTAATCCTCTATGGTTATAACCAAACTCCTTGGAGTCCGGTTACAACTCAAAAGTCTTTTAACTTTAGTTAACAATTTTAATCTCTAGAGTTAAATTTTTTTTTCTAGAAACCAAGGTTAGGTAGTTGAACCCTAAGGGTTAATGAATCTTAATCAGAATCAAGAGATACTAAAAGGGACATGTGTTGACTTGTGGGTTGTAATCGACTCCAAGGAGTCCGATTATAACAATAGAGGATTCTAAATCCTTAGTAAACTATATTTATATATAAAAAAAAAAATCAAAAGCTAAGGGGGCACCCACCTGAGATCAAATCACATCCAATCGTGATTGAACTCGAGGAGAGCTCAATCACACCCACAAGCCAACACGTGTCCCTTTTAACCCCTATTAGCCGTGGTTAAGATTTTACTAACTCTTGAGGTTCAACGATATAACCTTAATTTTGAGAAAAAATATTAAACTTTAGTTAAGGATTTTTAACCCTTAGAATTAATATTTTTACAAAAAAATTAAATTTATATTGTTGAACCTCAAAGATTAGTGAATATGGACCACAGTTAATAAGGGGTTAAAAGGAGACATGTTAGCCTGTAGGTGCGATTGAACTCTTCCCAAGTTCAATTGCAATTGGTTGTGATTGGATCTCCATGCCTCATGCTGCCATATGCACATACAATTTATTTTTTTTTGCAAAAGTTTAAGGGGGCCATGTGCCCCCCAAGCCCCCCCCTTGGCTCCGCCCCTTAGTGTTAGGATTTGCCTAGAATTTTATTTGATGTAAAACTCTACTATTATTGAGTTTTTCTTGGTCCAAAATTCTAATTGGTTTAGAATTGGAATTTAGTTTCTACATCTTATAAATAAGCCTAGGGTATTGGCTTATTGAAGGGCTGAGGGTATGTGAGTAAATATGACACCCATGGAGAGCAAGTTGTTCTCAGGAAGAGTCTTGATAGCTCTCAAGAAGAGGGGTGACTCTTAGGAGAACATGTTGCTCTTAGGCTCAGGGTCAATCCACGTACATATAATAGAGAACAGACTATATGTATTTGAATGAATATTCTTATATCATGTCATCATTGCATAGTGCAAGTTTCTTATTGTCTTCACCCGTGAATTTAATTCTAATGTTGGTGAACTGCGTATATCTGTAAGGTGCTATTGTTCTTTTTAGATCTAATTGGTTTAGAGCGAGGTTCAATGTTTCAAAAACTATGACAATTTTGGACATGTTTGAGGTGGAGAAGATCGAATACATGTAGTTATAATTAGCTTCTAGCAAGTCAAAGGTTATACCCACGGATCCAATGGAATTTACAATGAGCTAACAAAATCCTATAGTTTATGTTTAACATCGATATCGTATTTCTCTCCATCTCCCCATCTTCATAGTGAGTTGGGATCACAATCAAGTGCGAACTTTGGAGAGTTAATCGCACCCTCAACGATGCACAACACCACGTGTCCCTTTCATTAGCCATGGTTAAGAGCTTAACCTTAGGGTTACTATTTTTAACATTTTTTTAAATATAATTTTTTTTTAAAAAAATATCAACCCTAAGTGTTAAAACCTCTTAACTACAATTAAAGGGACACATAAGATGTTGCGTTTTCAATCGCAACAGGTCCCACCCAGCAAGAGAGGGCCCTTAAAACCTCTTAACTACAATTAAAGGGACACATAAGATGTTGCGTTTTCAATCGCAATTGACTTTAATTTGGAATCCTTTACATTATCCATTACTTATTTAATATGTAGAATTCATTTGCTTATTTTATATACTTGTTGGATCTAATTTTTCTTTTGGTACGGGAAAAGAGAGTGAGGATTAGCAACAACGCCGTTGCAGCCCAAAGGGCTACAATATGCATGTTATTGGTCCACTCAATAATGCTATGAGTACATTAACATTTTTGTACTATACAAAAAACTTATAATTTACTGACTACACACCATTAAATGCCTTATATTCTATGAGCACACCAAAATGTAAAATAATTATCTATAAATGTAGAACCCCAGATCTTGATGGTATGGCTTGGTGAATAGTGTTGTGAATAATGTCTAAGGCTTAGAGCCTAATGTAAGGTCCTGAATGGTTAGCAAAGCTAATGAGAACCTTGGTTTTTATATATTGCGGATAGATGATGTGTTATGACATGTATTAAAGCCTCAAGAGTATCCTCATAAGTTTATGGATGTTTGGGATGAAGGAGTAGAGTATAAAATACTCTTAAGTGTCAAGAATGGGAATGTCTTAACATCACCCTCAACTTTAAGAGGCTTTAGTTTTGTCACCACTTATTAGAATCGAGTGATTCTTGAAATTTTGGAAAGGTATTGGAACCCTCTTCGGGGTTCATGTTTATCATTTTTTCATATTCTTAGTCAAAGATAGGTTAAACGATGGATTCCCAAAGTCGGGGCTGTTAAAAATCCGGACTGCTGAAATTCATTTCCAGACCAGTCATCTTTAGAGCCCGATCATGTAAATACACACCCCGCTTGTGCCTATAGTGGGGTATAGAATTTCTCAATAGAGAGGTCTCCCCCCGGATGATGAGTAGCAAGAACTCCAATCCCCAATGCTAATCACTACCCCTGTACTAACATAGGTAAATGATATCCTCTAGCAACATAAATAAATAAATAATATCATGTAAATATAAATTTGCTAGGTAATATGATCCGAAGGGTCGGGGAGCTGAACCCGATCTCAAATGGATCATGAATAAAACGAGGAAATCAAACTCAAGACCTAGTCCGTGAAGATGCCGGGCGGGTTAATGGACTAAATCAGAAATTTTGACTCCATATTTATAATGAATTAGTCTATGGGTACTCCCAAATCCTAACCCTTTAAACAGTTAGGTTTAGAGCTAATGCGGCATGAAAAAATACAAAATAAACCAAGCTATATCCTAACCCTTAGTAGTTAGTTATTGACCGTTAGGATTAGGGAGTGACTCATTTATAATTAGCAGTAACTCATTTTTATGTCGTTCTCAAGAAAACTACATTGACTTTGCCATGTCTATTGCTTTGCTCATCTGAATATGCCTTTCCTATCAAACATGTAAAGAGCATAAAAGATAGAAGAATGCTAAATGCTTAGGTGACGTTTTTGGAATCTTTAAATTTTGGGTCTCTTTTGCTATACGACTACATCTATTGTAGGTAGACGTTTTCTCATTTTAGACCATTTGGTAGTACATTTACTTGTTTTAGAAAAAATAAATAAAAAAGATGTCGAAAAATAAAGTTCAAATTTTTGGTAATTCTAAGAAAGAAGCGCGCGTCTATTGCGTGTAGATGACAAAACATAGATTTTGGTAACTTTTTCACTTGTTTGCCTTTTATTTTTATTATTATTATTATTATTACAAATTTTTTTTTCTCTATTACTGTGTGTTGCCAAATAATTTTATCGTATATAGATATCTATTTTAACTAGATCTGTCCACGATAGATAAGATCTATCAAACTAACCCTAAGCATATTCTCACAATCCATACCCTCACCATTTTTAGATAATGTAAAATAATAACTTAGAGTGGGGCTCACAAGTGGGCTGAAACAAAATCATTTGTTGAGGAATGCTAGCCCTACTCTCTGTCAACCCATACTCTCACCCTCTACCAACCACCTATCCACTTTTTTGTGAAAAGTGTTTTAATCAATGTATAATGGACAAGTGGTTGGTGGAGAGTGAGAGTAGAGGATGACCGAGAGTAGAGCTAGCACTCCTCATTTGTTTTATTATCTAAAAAATGTGAGTATCCTTAGCATTCCTTTAAAAGATAAGTTGGTGGTGTTGAAGGTCCCTGGGCAAGGCGAGGCTTCTCCTTATGATGCTATAGACAATTATATTCATAAGAAAAATAAAATAAAATAAATAATCCCTAATATCTTAGCAAGTAGTCAAATTCAAATTGATTACGACAGTCTTACAGAAATCTTAGTTTGCAAGGAACATGGGATGCAAGTGACATAATTTGGAACTTAGTTCTCATTTCCCTTTTAGGTGGAATCAGATTGATACCTAAAGGTATGAAAACTGTAGGATTAAGCTACATCCCTAAGTACATGACAAGCTTATGCACTGTTAGTGATAGTTTTTACGTGCTACACTCCAAAACATGCTTGGCTTGGATACTAACTACGCCACCACAATCTCTCAGCATTCCTCGATTCGTGGTTGAACTAGTTTCTGTCTATATCTGTTTAAAGCGTTAATGAAGAATAACCAAAGAAGTTGAGGTGATGGAGAAGAGTGACGTTATTTCAACTCAACTGTTTGAATGATTTGCTGAAAGAGATACTGATATTATAATTACATAATAGTTAGATTTCATGATCTATATGAATGTCATTTCGATGCTTTTAAGGGCATCACATTTCAGGTTTTAACTCATTGTTCTCACAGTTCTAAACACGGTGCTGCCCATCTTTGCAACAGTCAAACTATCTCATGTGAAGTGTACTATCATGGATTTTGCTAGCCCCACTCTTATATATTGCACCCCCCCTTTTTTCCATGCAAAAAGCCACGGATTTTACAAGGGTTTGACACAAGATTTAATTATTTATTATTGTGTTTTGCATGAAAAAGGTAGAGTGTGATAGGAGACTCAGGAGAGTATGGTTAGCATTTCCCATACTCCTATGGCTCCCACCCCCCTTTCAATTTATTTTACTTTTTTTTTTTTTTAACTCTGATTAATAGGGGTTAGTGCTGTGAAAGAATGCGGTATCAACCAACTTTCTTACCCCCCCGAAGAAAACCATTGTGAGAAGTGATCAATAGAACCAAAAATAAATAAACACGCAACTTTTTGGTGGAAAAATAATAAAGAGAACCCAAGAGAATTTACGTGGTTCAACAAATAACCTGCCTATGTCAACGGGTCAAGATCCGATTTCTTCCCTTTCAGAGAAACCAGTAAAGAAACACTCTCTCCTTTTAGATTAAGAAACCTTTTGATTGAGCACAATTCTACACAATTACACACCTAAAAACTATAAATAGATGACCCTATGGCCTTGCCTAGGATTCGGAATTAGAGAGGAAAACTCATCGAGAGAGAAGCATGAAGATCACAGAGATCATGGAGTCTTCATCATTCATGGCGGCCAATCCATCCACCATGAGCAACTAAGATCCCATGTAGGGTTTCATCGAAACCCTAGCCGAGTAACGTTGTGTTTTCTGTATTTATTTCTAGGGTTTTCATTATTTGTAATAGAGATTGCATGGCTTGAGGATTGCTTTGATAATCAATTTTATTGTTTAATCTTCAAGTTTAATAAAGTTTTCCTTGTCTTAGGAATTAACTTTGATTTGATTGAGATTCGATTTATAGCTGATTTATGTGATTTTATTTATGGATGCCATGTATTGGTGTTTATTATATGAGTATTTGAATATTAAGATGACCTATATCTCGGAAAGACGGATCGTGGCCATAACCCTAGGTTAGTTAATACAATGTGGACGATCCTTTCCAACCAAAGATAGGTCATACCTAGGATTCTAATACTTGATCTTTGGAAAGAATCAAATTGTGACTAGTAGTCCAGTTATTCATAATCAATTACAAATAATAATCCCTGGATCAAATAGAGTTAACCAAGGTTAGGAGGCTAGCGGTGAATTCGATACCCTAGGTTTCTTTCTTCAGATTTCCTAATCACTTTTATTTGCTTTCAACACTTAAAATAATTTTAGGACTTTTAAACACAAAATCCATTTGTTCATCTTTAATTCAAAAATCATCTTTATAATTGAAAAATCAAGTGAATCTCAAATCTAATGTTTGAGTTGAGAACTCACAAATTCAAGGGGGTGGCTAGGTCTCCCTACAAAGTCTATCTACCCTTTTTAATATTTAATAATTAAGTTATTAACTAAGGAATGATGAACTTAAAGTGTAGAATAAGGGAAACAAGCAAACCACAACACAAGGATTTTTATGTGGAAACCTTTCTGGGAAAAATCACGGGACCTAATCCAACAATGAAAATCCACTAAGACAAAGAACCAAATACTTACAGACTTGAACCTCACCCAAACAAGACTCGTCTTCCTCGATCCACGGCTAGTCCTTCACGCCTCAATAAGTAATCACGATCTTGTAAGACTCGCAATCTACTGCAGTAGCCTGTTCTTTTCTTGTGTCTCGACAATCACGATCTCTATGATTGATCTCCATCATTGACAGATTCGGATTCCACCGACCAAATATCACATCCACGATCCTCCTCGGATCGATTTCTTTCGCAAAGGCTCCAGAACACTCCAACCAATTTGTTCTTTCCAGAATGGGTTGATGGTTTGATTAAAATCAAATCCTAAATGGATTCCATTAATGGAAAAGTCCAAGCAAGCAATAATGGATCATTGACTTGCAAACTCTAGGATAGAAGAGAAAATAATAAAGGGGAGGGGAGAAAACAAATATGGAGTTTCTATGAACTCTAGAGATAGCTTAATACCCTCTCAATACTCCCCCAAAGTCTCTCTTCATGGACTAGATGGGTTCACATTAAATAGAGAAGCAACCTCAAAGAATTAGAACATGCTAAATCTAGAATTAGCAAGAAATCCCATATTAGGTCGCCCTTGAGTACTTTGGGTCTACCCAAGTGTGTACTTTGGTTGACCCAAGTGCGACTCTGGGTCGACCCTCATTTTCTTGTGTTTTGGAATGTTTTGCCATACTAATTCCTTGGGGGTCAGGGTCGACCCTGAAGTGGATTTTTGGCTTTTCTTCTTCCTCTTAATCCTAATGCTTTGCTTCACTTGGTCTAGGCTTTTTGAAATCATTTTCTATGATTTTGGGCATTCCCATATGAATGATTTTTGGTTTTCTAGGTCTCACTTACCATCCTAAAACTTGAGCCATTCTTGGGTGATGATTCTTTATGCTTTATCATGGCATCTTCTTCGCTTTTCATCGAATCGGATTATGTAACCTAAGGAGTACTGTACCCATTTTTGAACTCGGAATTTAGCTAACAAAAAAACCATGACTTTACAATAATTGAGCAACATAACCAGCGCAGCCTTCGTGGTTCGACGCCCTCAATTGTTATCACTATTCTTCAGAATTAGTGTAGTAACAAGGTAGAGATCCTTATCGATCAACTTTTGGCACCGTTGTCGGGGACTGCTTGAACGGTTATATTGCTTAAATTTAAAGATTAAAAAAAATTATTGATTTTTTTTAATAAACAAAGTGTAAATTTTTTACCTTTGTATAATCTTTGTTTTGTAGGTACTAATTCCAGATCAAAAGCGAAGCTATGCAGCTGAAGACAACGTGAACTGCTTTAGAAATAGCGAAATCTTGGCTCCAAACCTCATAGAAAGTAAACACCGTAAGTTTTTACTTTTTAAAAGTAGAATTTTTTTATAATAAAGAATTAGTGTCTGTTAAACTTAGAAGTTTTCCTAGAGAATTAGAGTCTATCAAACTTTGAGATTTTTTTGTTAGGGTGCATGCACGGTCGTCAATCTTATGATTCTGAGTTAATTCCTATTGATTTAAAGTTAGAGAAAACTCTTAGATCCATTAGAGCATCATTTCGGAAAATTTCAAATCTCGACAGATTTCATTATTACATAATGGAGTGAGAAGTAGATCAAGTTTTGCCCAAAACTCTTAAGGAGTATTTTATGCCGACCACATACACCTCTCGATCATGCATTCGGTTGCCTGACATAGAGGCAGCTCATTATGAGATTAAGTCCAACATTATACAAATGCTTTCATCCTACTTTGGGCTTAATAACGAGGATCCTTACAAACATTTAGATGAGTTCCTAGAGATCTGTACTACCTTTAAGTTGCAGAACTTGACGGATAATGCTCTTAGGTTGCGCCTCTTTCCTTTTTCTATCAAAGACAAAGTCAAAGGTTGGCTAAATTCTTTAGAGGCCAACACTATTACAACTTAGGTTCAGATGCAACAAGAGCATTTGAAAAGGTACTTTCTAATAGGAAAGACTAATTAGATTAGGCAAACCATTACAAGTTTTTCTCAACTAGATTGTGAGCAATTCTTTAAGACCTGGGAAAGGTTGAAAGACCTTATCCGTAAGTGTTTGTTAGACATATATGCCCTCAAAACCCAATATAAGACTTTTACATGTTGCTTCGAGAAGCATCACATTCACACAACTATATATAAGGGGTATTTATAATTGTTAATGTTTCATTTGATGATGACATAATGTTCCATAGGTAACATTGTAGGAAAATCATGCAAAAGTTTCGAGGAGATATGATTTTTCAGTTCCTCATAAACCTAATAATGTTCTAAGTCTCTAGAGTGCTGGTTGGGCGCCGTACTTCATCATGGCTTGCACATGTGTAGTTCTATAAGATAGTGCGATGAATCTCATTCATAGAGAGTGTTGATTCTTGACTAACATGTGAGTATATGTAGTAAGTACATAATACTAAATGGGTTCACTAGTGGATACCCTATGGAATACACTGTCAGATTGTATTAGAGTTAAATCTATTCGACAAATTGTCCTTAGACATGAGAGGTTAACATCTTCTCAAACATCTATCTATATGGCTTTGATGTGTCAGTCGGCAATGTCCAATAAACAGGACTAGCTCCGGGTACGTTGGGTCATGTACACAATGTTTAGAGAAGTGTGTAAACACTCAATAAGGAATCCACTACTCCTTAATTTGAGATAATAATATCAAGGTGATACTTGTTAAACTGAACTGTTAAATCCAGTACTGGTGCTTTTCGGTAAAATGGTCTTTATGGAAGTTGATATTTTCAATATAGAAAAATATATGTATATGTCAGTTCTTTTCTAATGTTTCTTCAAAAGTGTTTTGGAAGTTCAGTTCGATGAAAAAGTATTCATGAGCAAGAGTTCTATTCATAAGCTAGGAACTAGACAGTGGACTTGTTCCAATCCCAGAAGCTTATATGTGATATCGGATTATGGAAGAATTTATTTGTAAATAAATTGTGAGATAGTACTTGCAAGTAATTCTCTAATTTATGGATGTTGATCACAATGTGTTGATGGACATTATTGTGATTAGTGGAAGTCTAGGGACTTAGATAGCATTCTATGATCCTAATGGAATTATTGGAAAGTGTTTCATTGCAACAAGGCTACACCCTAAAGATGATGCACTTGGCCCCACAACCGGAAATGGGAGATCCCTTTAGATCCCACACACTAGGAGCTTCTCAAGACTTTTAATTTAATTTAAAATTAAATTAATTAATTTTTCCATGTAATTCACTATATGGTATAGTGAAGCTCTTATAGGGGAAATCACATAAGATGTGATTAACTAAATGGATAGGACCCATATGAGATTTTGATAAAGATCAAAAGGTGAAAACATGAGATGTTATACACAAAAATGGGCGTGAGATTGTGGGGCCCACCTAGGGTAGGACACCCTACATTAATAATAATTCTCTATTATCTCTAATTGTTAACTAATAGTTAGTTACTAATTAAATATTTGTATCCTAATTAGATTAGGAATACACAATGGGAATTAAATAGGACTTCTAATTAGATTAGAAGAGTTTCTATTTTGATTGAATTGAAATTTCGATTTTTTATTTGATTTTTGTGGATTTTTCAGATTTGTATTTGAGTATTAGAATCAATATAGTTTCAGTATTCAGACCATAACTCTATGATTGTTACTCCTATTTTGGTCCAATAGTACATCATTTTGAAGCTGTCGAAAAGATCTACAATGTTCGTGGAGAACGATTTTTCAGAATAAATCGTTTTGAAGGTCAAAACCTCAGTCAAAAATCAAAAGCGGGATAATCACAATAGAATTAAAAAGAGAGTTCTAATTGGATTAGAATTTAGAAAGAGGAGTTTGACTTGATCTACAAGTTAGCAATCAAGGGGTCTATAAATAGACCCATAGTGTGGAACATCCAACACAACATTAAGAAAATCAAAAGGATTTTCTCTCTCTCCCTCAATTGTGTACAACCACCTCTCCCATCTTCTTCCTTTTTGGTTGGTTCTTGATCTTGTTGAAGATCAAGATTGTTTCTTTAAAGATCAAGATTAAATCTTTAATGATCAAGAAACATTCTTGGATCAAAGAAAAGGAAGAAAGGATTAAAGATCATTGATCGGAAGGGCCATTAGCTTCCGTTGGAGAAAAGCTTTAGAGATTCAAAGAAGGTTCATGTGAATCCACATGTGGCTTTACACTTGAGAAACTTTGTAATTATGTTTTCTTATACCATGATTTAATATGATCATAAGATGACCCTTAGGAAGATGTTGATTAGATCAAAATCAAGTTTTAATTAAAAAATCGTGCTTCGAAAATTTTTATATTCATGTCTTTCAGTGTCCGTATCATCAACTACCAAAGCGGCAACTCATCCAATGTTTTTATAACAGATTGACTGAACACAATCGTCAAATGTTAGATGCCTCTTGTGGCAGAACATTCATGCTTAAAAATGAAAATGAAGCTTGGGAACTCTTTGAGAACCTAAGTGAAAACTTAATGCAACATGCCACCTCAAATCGGTATGAGAGACAAACATCTACCACTTCTCAAAAGAGGGGCATTTATGAGGTGAATAACCATGTATATGTCTCTAATAAAGTAGATGCGTTGTCTCGAAAGTTAGATCAACTTATGTCAGCAAGACATATTCGCACAACAACACCACCCCAAGCTTCATCATCTAATGAGGTGTGTGCTTTGTGTTCGAGTCCTGCTCATCTCATTTATGATTGCCCTTCGGCAACCCATTTCCCTAAATTTTTTCAGGAGCATGTGAATGTCATGTATTCAAGACCGGGTAATGATCCATTTTCCACACATACAACCTGGTCTGGAGAAATCATCCAAATTTCTTATGGCAACCACAAGCTCCAAACAACTCTTTTTCTCAGTCGCCGAGACAGAATGTCCGGCCATTTCCGCATCAGTCCAACTATCATACTGCTCAGCAACAACAGGATCAACACCCTTCTCCTCCAAGAAATTAAAATTTTGAGGAGAAAGTGTTGACCACTCTTCAAGAGTTAGAGGCTAATACTCAATTATTATAAACCAACACCCAGTTGTTACACTCTCATACTCAGTCAATCCTAAAGCTGGAGGCCCAAATGGGACAAATAGTTAATACGGTGAATAAGAGAGAGGAAGGGAAACTCCTGAGCCAACTGGTGAGTAACCCAAGAGGTGCGCACATAGTTGATGATGCTCAACAAAGTGGGAATCACAGTGAGCATGTGCAAGCGGTCACCACTTTGAGGAGTGAAAATGCATTATAGAATAGAGTTGGAGAAAAGAAGGATAGGGAAGAAGAAGGGCCCAAAGTGAGCTCAACCAATTCAAATGGACATGGAGTAAATGTTTTTGAGAAGGGCACAGTTCCTTTTGCAACTTCATCTCATTTCACTCCCGATGCACCTTATGTGCCTAGAGCTCCATTCCCTCAGTGCTTAGATGCACCATCTCCCTTTGGTAGAAAGTGAGCCAAAGTGGAAGAAATGATAGAGGTTTTGAGATAGGTCAAGATGAACCTCCCTTTGCTTGATGCTGTCAAGTAAGTTCAGGCCTATGCAAAATTTTTAAAGGACTTGTGCATTCAAAAGTACAAATCTATGACACATGTGTCTAAGAAAGTCCTTACTGAGTAGGTGAGCTCCATTTTGCAACATTCCACCCCTCCTAAATTTAAAGATCCGAGTACCTCTACAATTTCTTGTGTCATTGGAGATTACTCCATTGATCGGCCACTCCTTGATTTAGGAACCAGTGTGAATTTGCTTCCCTTCTCAGTTTATGAGCAGCTCGGTTAGGAGAGCTTAGCCCCACTTTAGTCATTTTGCAATTAGCGTATAGATTTGCTAAGATGCCACATGGGGTGATTGAAAATGTCCTAATCTAGGTCGAAAAATTCTATTTTCCTGTTGACTTCCTCGTCCTTGATATGGAACCGGTTCATAATTCTAAAACATAAATCTTCGTTATCCTAGGTCGCCCATTTTTTGGCAACTGCCAATGCATGTATTAATTGTAGAACGGGTGTGATGAATGTGTTTTTCGGGAACATGAATGTCCAGCTTAATATTTTCAATGCCTCTAACTAACCATCAAAAGAAGAGGAATGTTTCTTGGTAGACTTGATAGAAGAACCAGTTGAGAAAACTCTTCCATTTATATTGAGTGATAATCCACTAGAGGCATATTTAGCTCATTTTTGATTTAGAGGCTTTGATATCGAAGGATCCGTTGAGGAAGTAAATTCGATTTTTAACTCTACTCCTCTTATGGATTTTCCTCTATGGAAAAGCCGAAAAGAGCCATTGACGACTACTGCTAGTATTCCTGCCATCCCTTCCCTAGAGGCCCCACCTAAACTTGAGTTAAAGCCACTTCCGACAACACTCAAGTATGTCTTCCTAGGTCTGGATGAGACTCTCTGGGTAATAATTGCATCCAATTTGTCTATCGAGAATGGGAGTCAGTTGGTGGTGGTATTGAAAAGCCACAAGGAAGCTATAGGATGGACTATAGCTTATTTGAATAAGATTAACCCTTCCATTTGCATGCATCGCATTCATCTTGAAGAGAATGCAAAACCATCGTAAACATTCGCGAGAAATGAAATGGATGCTAAATCCCAACATAAAGGAAGTTGTGAAATTGTTAGATGCGGGTATCATATACCCCATCTTGGATAGCAAATAGGTAAGTCCTACCCAAGTAGTGCCTAAGAAATCAGGGATCACAGTTGTAGAGAATACAGTTAGAGTTCCAGTTCCCATGCGTACCACCACTGGATGACGTGCATGCATTGATTACAGAAGATTGAACTACGCGACAAGGAAAGATCACTTTTCTTTGCCGTTCATTGACCAAATTCTCGAGAGACTAGTGGGGAAGAGTTTTTATTGCTTCTTAGATGGTTATTTAGGATATAACCAAGTCCCAGTATACCCCGAAGACCAAGAGAAAACAACTTTTACATGCCCCTTTGACACTTTTGCCTATAGGCATATGCCATTTGGATTATGCAATGCACCTACTACCTTTCAGAGGTGCATGCTATCCATTTTTTTTGATGATTTCTTTGTTTTTGGCACCTCTTTTGAAGATTGTCTACACAATCTAAACTTGGTCCTTCAAAGTAGTAAAGAGACCAATTTAGTTGTAAGTTGGGAGAAAAGCTATTTTATGGTTCAAGAGGGAATAGTGTTAGGACACATTATGTCTAGGAGAGGCATTGAAGTAGATAAGGTTAATATTGATCTAATTGCTAGTCTTCCACTGCTCACAATGGTTACACAAATCCGGTCATTCCTTGGCCATGCAGGATTTTATAGACGCTTCATTAAAGACTTTAGTAAAATCTCCAAACCCTTGTGCAATTTATTGTCTAAGGATGTCGCATTTGTCTTTGATGAAGCATGTCTAGAGTCAATTTGTCTCTCCCATTTGAGCTAATGTGCGATGCATCTGACTATGCAGTCGGTGTTGTTCTAAGAAAAAGGGAAAATAGGACTCCACATGCCATATATTATTCTAGTAAAACCCTCTCAGATGCCCAACTCAATTATACTACAACTGAGAAGGAATTACTAGCAATAGTATTTGCTCTGGACAAGTTTAGATCTTATCTCCTAGGTTCAAAAATTTTGGTGTATACCAATCAAGCCACATTGCGGTATCTGTTATCCAAGGACACCAAACCAAGGCTTATCAGATGGATACTTTTATTGCAAGAGTTTGATTTGGAAATTCAAGATAAGAAAGGTTCCGACAATGTTGTTGCGGACCATTTGTCTAGTATAATGGTCAACCCCTTCAGTCCTTCTCTCCCAGTTCATGATTCCTTCCTTGATGAACAAATGTTCAAGGTTTCACAAATGAAACAACCTTGGTTTGCTTACATTGTGAATTATCTAGCAGTTGGGCAGATCCCATCTCAATGGTCTAAACAAGACAAAGAACGTTTCTATTCCCAAATAAAATTCTATTTTTGGGAAGACTCTGAGTTGTTCAAGTACTGTCCTGACCAAATAATTTGAAGATGTGTGCCGGAGAGTGAGTTCCATAGCATCCTTAACTTTTGTCACTCTCTAGCATATGGAGGACATTTTGGAGGAAGAAAGACCACATCCAAGGTCTTACAAAGTCGATTTTATTGGCCTTCCCTATTTAGGGATGCCCATGAATTCTGCCGGACATGTGATAGGTGCCAAAGAATGGGTACGATCTCTCGCAGAGACATGATGCCTCTAACCCCAATTCTCATTGTAGAATTGTTCAATGTATGGGGTATTGATTTCATGGGTCCTTTTTCTACCATCTTTCGGATGTGAATTTATTTTGATGGTGGTAGACTATGTCTCCAAATGGTTGGAGGCGGTAGCCACTAAGACGAATGACCACAAAGTTGTGGTCAAATTCTTAAATGACAATATCTTTTGTCTTTTTGGCATACCATGAGCTATTATTAGTCATGGAGGAACACATTTTTGCAATTGCGTATTTCAAACCTTACTTAAAAAATAATCCATCACTTAAAAAATAGCAACTCCATACCATCCTCAAACCAGTGGTCAGGTAGAAGTGTCAAATAGGGAAATTAAGCGGATTTTGGAGAAGACTGTTAGACCCGATAGGAAGGATTGATCTATTAGACTGAATGATGCCCTTTGGGAATATCATACAACTTATAAGACACCCATAGGTATGTCCCCTTATTGTTTAGTTTTTGGCAAGGTTTGCCATTTACCGGTAGAGTTGGAACGAAAAGCCTATTGGGCCATCAAGAAGTTCAACTTTGACATGGTCTTTGCTGGTTCAAATCGGAAGCTTCAACTCTTTGAGTTGGAAGAGATGCAAAATGACACATATGAGAGTTCTAAAATCTATAAGGCAAGGAAAAAAGTCTTCCATGATAAAACCATTCTTAGGAAGTCTTTCATGCCCTAACAAAGAGTTGACTCTTTAACTCTAAATTGTGTCTCTTCCCAGTAATTTACGCTCTAGATGAGATGGTCCATTTACGAGTAGATCGACATCCACCCATTGAGCCATTGAAATCCTAGACCTTAGGGATGGGCGTATTCTTAAAGTTAATGTCCAAAGATTGAAACCGTATGTTGAGGGTATTGAGAATGGAGAGATGATTAAGTCCATCGACTTGATGGACCCTGTTTTGATGGATGATTGAATCTGAATCATGTTTGGTTGAAGATGATAAACTTAGTGCTTGTTGGGAGGTAACCTAACACCCTTTTTTGTATCATATTCCTTTTAGGATCTTAGATTAGTTATTTAGTTTTAGAAGTTCAAGTTTGGGGTGAAGTAAAACACACCCCCTCCATCGTGGTCATTGCACATTTGTGGATGCGTGAGACTTCATTGTGCTCACCTGTCTAGTTTGCATAGTCACTCACCTAGCTTAATGTAGTTTGGAACAACTCTGAATCTGTTTAGGGTAGGCGGGAGGGAAAGCATTCTCCGGATTATGAGTCTGCGTCTATAAAATCCCGATAGGAGGATGATGTTCCTGGTGAACTGACTTTGGAGGTGTTGTTGAACCTCTGAAGGAATTGCATACAATGACTTGAATCCATGAACTTCTGGAATGAGTGAAGTCCCCTCATAATAGTTTTGGATCTTTCATTATAAAAAAAAAAACTGGGCTCATTCCGATCGATCGGTCTGCCCAGTCCGATCGATCGAACTGAACCCAAGAGTTTATAAAGGGGGGCAATCGATCGGTCATAACACCCGACCGATCTGACTAGTGCGTGGGTTTGGGAATAAACTGCGAGAGTTCGAGTTTTTAAGGCACAAAGCCATTTTTCTCCTCCATTCTCCCTAAACCCAACTCCATTCTTCCTTGCCCATCATTTACATTTCATCCTTGATCAATCCTCTTTCTCAATTCTTCATGATCAAGATTTCAACCAAAAATGACACCAAAGAAGAGCACTGTGAAGAAGCAAAAGCTTATTCGAGATGTCCCGGATGATGAATGGGAAGATAGAGAGATGAGATATTAAACTCACTTTAACATTGACAATTACTTTCGTGAGTTGGAAGATACGACGTGGGTTATGAGAGAGTTGGAGCGTCATCAACTCACAAGTTTGTTTATCCCAAGCACTCCCGCATACCCGCGGTTAGTGCAACTCTTTTATCAAAATATGAAGAGGCTTTACCATAAGAGAGAGGGGTTTCAACTGAGTATTAAAATAGATGGGACAACATACTTTGTCTCCATCAAAAGCATAGCTTGGGCTATGAATTGCCCGATACATAGGCCAAGCAACCCAGCTTACTTGGATCCCCCAAAGAACCAAACCACGGTTGAGATTATTGACAACATGTGTGAGGGACGCTACCATGATCACACACGATCATGCACTTATCCATCTTTGCTTCCAAAGCAAATGTGGCTAGTGGATTCTATTTTTAAGGGCAAGCTATTTTCAATTGGACACAAGGAAGAGCGTCACAAGGATATCTAGAGCCGTTGTATGCAATCTGGCGAGGGCACTGGTTTAATTTTCCAAAAATGATTTGGAAGACTATGGAACGCATGTGCAAAGATATGGTAAAGAAACCAACTCATGGAAGCTCCAAGTGGTTCACTTTGCGAACCTCATCACCATTTTGTTGGTGAATGAAGGTTATGTGATTGTAGAAGATGAAGAGGAAGATAATGAGATTCCCCATCATGGTATGCAACAATGGACAAAGACCATGGGATGCATGCCAAAGGATCACAGTCCAGCCCCACCTCACTATGCTGCTCCTCCTCAGGATGACCCTAATGCACAAAATGTCCCTCCTCAGCTAGATGCTCAAGCTCCTTTCCAGATGACAATCGAGCAGTGCAAGTATCTTCGCCTTGGCTAATAGAAATTATCCAAATGGATAGACCACATTGGTGAGGAGGTAGATGTTTTGACCCAGGGCTCCTTTGAGACTCAACGCCTACTTCAGGTTTATGATATGTAGAGGGATGCATCCAGTTCCTACCATCCTTGCCCATCCTCTTAGGTGCTGATTTGCAGGTTCTGTGCTTGTTAGTGTAGGGTGTCCAGTCTTTGATCAAGTTAGTCTCTAGTCAGTATGTGTTTGACTATGGTTAGTCTATGTCGGTCCTTTACAGTCGTTGTTAGTCTGTGTTCCTAGAAGCACTTGTTACTTAATGGCATGTCAAACATTTTTGCTAATGTATGAATGCTACATTTTGATGATATATATCTTGATAGTTGTAGCATTTATGTCTATGCGGATTGTGTACAATTCTCGGACTAACCTACTAGGTGACTTTGGAAAACGTTTTGGGTTACAATTAGAATTTGATTTATTTTTTCCAAATTCAAAATGTATTATTTTTCCTACCTAATTGATCTTTAATTCAAAAATTACATTGAGGACAATGTAAGTTACAAGTTTGGGGTGGGAAAATAATGGAGCATTAAATTTCCATCCATGTGATAATTTGAGACATGCAACACTTTGACATATATTGAATTGTTTTAACTTCAAAACTGTCACACAAACCTAATAATCTAATTATCTTTGACATATTTAAAGTTTAGACCACATGATCCCAAATACTCATAATTTTGAACCCATACCTGAATTTTTATGCTCAAATATTAAATAAGTCATTAGTACACTTTGAACATGCACGAGCACTCTACCTATTGTTTGGTGGGTTTTGAAACTTAACTATCTTAATTGATATTCTTGAGTACCTCATGTGGAGTTAGATGATCTAAAATTTGAAAAAACTTGACATATAATAAAAATAGAGGGAAAAGAACAGGGAACTTGACCAGACTTTATACCAAGTCACCAAGCCTCTTGCCTCAGTAAGCAATGAGCATTCGCCTCAAACAGTGAAAGTTTTGGAATAGTAAAAGCCAGTGTGTAACTAGGTTAAGTCTGTAGCCTATTTGACTCGACTTAATAATCCCTTAGGGGTGTCTTGACACCTAGTGCCCTAAAACCTTCTGGTTTGGGAGTTATTGGCCTAACACTCGCTAAACGGGTTGTCTAGGAAGCTTAATGGACTTAATCTTTGCACTATATACACATAGAAAAAATATAATAATAAAAATTTTTTTTTTACTCAACTCTCATGATCATGCCTTTGGTAGTTTAAATTGATAGAAAATCTGATAACAAATGGCTAAACTGAATAACGTTAGGAAGTTAGGTTAAGATCACATACTCAATAGCTAGTTCACAATACACATCAAAGAATACTAATGGCTAATCTGTGAAAAAGCTTAACTGTTCAAAACTAGGTAAAAATTATGTGACATTAAGAATTTGGAGAGTCAAAAGTTTAAGTCTATCAAAGATTTTGTAGATTATCTTGTATGTGTCATAGATTTTAGAAGTTAGAACATATTTCAATTATTATTTTGAACAATGCATGTCTTTTTTTAACATAAATGCAAAATTACGTTTTGATACTGATGTTTGTGGGTATCGTACTGGTAAACTCTCACGAGACTCAACTCATCCACTAGGGCCACCTAGGGGTTTAAAAGGCTTATTGCATATGTCGTGACCCAGAATCCCACCTAAGAGTTAGGAGAGACTTTGAGCGTGACTGTACACCACATCATACCATCCTGTATAAAATAAACAAGACAACTAACATAGCGAAAACATGAACCAAAAACTTATTCTATATACATCGACAGTATTCCAAGTTGTAACAAAACTGTACATGACAAAAGTATGAAGTGGACATGCACACTTTAACAAAATAACAAAATACAATCACTCCCTCACTCCCGCTCAATAGTATCCAGGATAAGGCCACCTATCCAGGTTTCTATCTCTTCTGGCTAAGCCCCTACCGGCTCCTCCTCACCATAGTCCTCCTCGACCCATGGATTGGGAGCACAAATATCGAACGGACCTGCCGACATAAAATGTACGGCTGAGCCTGGAATACTCAACGTGATACAAGCTACTATCTAACAATGTTATGAAACATTAACATGCAATAGTTCATCAAAATCGTAGAGCATAGAGCGGAAACCAAATATACATCTTAACTTAGAAATGTACATAGTTTTCCAAAAAATATACTCTTATGAGCTTTCGTTTAAATCAAACTTATGAGTCTTATTAGAAACCATGACTTATGAGTCTTTTGAGTTCTTGTGTGAATCAAGGTTCTTATAAGATCTTTGAGCTTATGAGAATCACTTATGAGTTCTTTCGAGATCTTTGCTTATGAGACTTATGATCTTATGAGTTCCTTCGAAATCTTTGCTTATGAGACTTTTGAGATCCTTATAAGCTTATGAGCCATCATCCTTGACCAACCCTCAGTTTGACTTTATCAACTTATGAGTTTGAGCCAGATATGACATATCCTTGGATATGCCCTATCCTTGACCAACCCAACGTTTGACTTTATCAATGCTTTTGAGCTTGTGACCTATAGCTTATTAATTCTTCTTATAGCTTATGAGTTCATGAATACTCGTACTTATGAGAAATCATCGATAGTGCAAAGCATGGTGTGCATAAGGCAATTGTGAGCATCTTCATATGCTTGGAAAGCTTTAAACATTCAATACATGCTTAGATAAAATCATAGAAGCCTTAGAATATACTTAGAAACCTTTAAGCATAATTATATGCAATTTAAGAACATCATAGCAAGCATAGGAAACCCTTAAACATTCAAATATAGTCATAGAACATCATTCATAGCAATTGAATCACAATAATCATGGCTACTAAGCCTATTTATTTAGAATCATAATTTTTTTAAGGAAGAACCTTAACCAATGAAGCATAGAAGTATTTTCCTCATTAAAGTGAAAATCCCAAACCTTAAACCCTTAATTCTAGGTTGAATCAATAGCAAAACTAGGGAGTAGGTGTATTTACTTGTAAAATTATAACAACTAACTAATAGAAGGTATTTACTCTTATTCTTGAGAAACCCCCATTTAAATCCTACATTTCAAGACTTGGATTATAACAAAGCTAGATAGGAGAGTGTATTTACCTTGGGAGATCAAATATCTTTAATCTAAAACTTGAGAAGGGTTGAGAAATCTTAAGGAAACAAAAACCCAACTTGAGGGTGAAGCTCCAAGCTTTGAGGAAGAAGATAATAGCTTCAATGACGCGTGAGAGTGAGATCCAAGCTTGAGGAAGCTTTGGAACCAAGGATTTTAGCTCCACTTATGATCTCACAAGAACCTCTTCTTTGGAAACCCTAACTCTCTCTCTTTTCCTCTCAAAACATGCTTCTCAAAGTATTAGAACCCTTAATCCCACGAAAAATGAGTATTTATAGTGTTTGGGTTATGGCAAACCCTTAAAAAAATGAATCTGTGCAATCTCACTCGAGTGGGGTGTTCTGGGCGAAGCTCTCTCGAGCGGGCTGCTCACTAGAACTCAAAAACGCTGATTTTGTCCAACTCACTCGAGCGAGATTTTTCTGCAAATCCTAGGTTCGGTGTTTCGACCATAACTTTTGACTCGCGTATAGGATTTAGGCAATTCAACTTGCTTTGGTCTAAAAATTCAAAGATGGACAATTGTGTCTCTAATGTACAAGTCCTAGTTTTGATTATTAATAGTCTAAATTGGCCTTAAATTTGAGGGTATGTTTAAGACCTTCCTCTACGCTCCTTTATAACTGTGATCATACTATGATCACACAAGAGAGTCCTTAGGACCCTAAACACACACCATAACATATGTAGAGTGTGTTCACACTCTTTTAACCCGAGTTGAACTGAACACATGAATTAACACGTCAATAATATAACTTTCCCAATTCTTGACACTTAAATAGTATTTCTACTCTTAATTTCAAATGCCCATGACCCAACATGAACACGTAGAGTATTATACTCTCTTCTCCACACATACAACACTAAAAATAAACAAAACTCCATTTCATTACTCATTACATGAATAACATAGTTACATTAAGGCTTTGGCTTTTTACAAGACTAGTGCATTACACTATTCACCGTATTATGCAACCAAGTTCCGGGGTTCTACATCCTCCCCCCTTACAGAAATTTCATTCCCTAAATTAGGATGATACACATACACAAAAGAAAAACTACAAAAACAAGTATTTTCCCTCACTTCGGCCTCGCGCTCCCATTAGGCTATTCCACCGAATGATGTTGCCATTTTAAGATGACCAATGGAATAGTTTTGGTGTGCATGACTTGATCTCTATGATCTAGAATTTGGATTGGTTGCTCCACTAGAGTGAGATCCTCCCGGATCTCCAAAGGATCGAGATCAATGACAAGTGATGGATTCAGAATGTATTTCCGAAGCATGAAAATATGAAACATGTTGTGCACCGTAGCCATGTGGGTGGGTAGAGGCACTAAGTAAGCCACCTCACCAACTTTGGTGATGATCTCAAACAGACCCACATACCTAGGGCTGAGCTTGCCCCTCTTCCCGAACCTCATGATTCATTTGCTAGGAAATATCTTCACAATGACTTGATCCTTAACCTGAAATTCCAAGTCTCTACGGCGAGTGTCCGCATAGCTCTTTTATCGACTCTGGGTAGTCTTCAACCATTCCTTGATGATCTTGACCCTGTCTGCGGTCTGCTCGATCAACTCCGAACCCAAAACCTTCCGCTCACTAATTTCATCCCAGTATAAAGGAGACTTGAAACTTCTCCCATACAAGGCCTCGAAAGGTGTCATTTGGATACTTGCTTGGTAACCGTTGTTGTAGGCGAACTCAACCAATGACAAATGATCCTCCAAACTGTCTTGAACTCTAACATGCAAGCTCGGAGCATGTCCTTTATAATCTGGTTCACCCTCTCAGTTTGCCCATCGGTCTGAGGATGAAAGACAGTGCTAAAGTCCAAGCGAGAACCTACAACGCTCTAAAAGCTCTTCCAAAACCTGGAAGTGAATCTCTGGTCTCGGTAAGAAACAATACTCACTGGCACCCCGTGCAAACGAACCACTTCTTTGATGTATAATGCCAAAAGCTGATTCAAGTTAAACGTCGTCTGATAAGGCATGAAATGGGTAGACTTGGTCAAACGGTGAACCACCACCCAAATGGCATTGGAGTTCTTCACCGTCCTTGGTAACCCAACAATGAAATCCATTCCATGGAGATATTCTCCTATTTCTACTCGAGAATCGGAAGGGATTGCAAAAGACCTGCTGGCCTCATATGCTCGGCCTTGACCTACTGACACACCAAGCATCGAGACACATACTAAGCCACCTCCCTCTTCATGTTTCTCCACCAAAAGTGTTTATTCAGGTTTTGGTACATCTTCGTACCCCAAGGATGCACAGTGTACATGGACCGGTGAGCTTCGTCTAAGATCTCACTCCTCAACTCCACATCATCAGGAACACATAACCTTCCCTTAAATGTGATAGCTCCATCACCATTCAAAGATAATTCATCACTCCCATTACTAATTGCCTTATCTCTGTAAGCAATTAGCTCTGCATCTAAACCCTGTAACTCTTGGATCCGAACCTGGATATAAGGCCTGACCATAAGATTAGTCATGACTGACCCAAAAGTAGGAATACTGAAACTAGTTTCGAGGTTCACCATGACCTCCAACATCTTCCACTCGCGAACCATCATGTGGGCTACAAGTCCAGGGGGCTTCTTGCTCAGAGTGTCTACCACTACGTTGGCCTTACCCGAGTGGTACTGAATAGAACACTCGTAATCCTTCATGAACTCCATCCATTAGTGCTATCTCAGATTTAGTTCATTACGGGAAAACAAGTATTTCAAACTCTTATGATTTGTGAACACATCAAACTGCTCCCCATAAAGGTAGTGCTGCCAAATATTTGTTACAAACTTTCGAGCCCCAAAATCCACCATAGGAGATAGGTGAGACTTTGTGCGTGACTAAACATATCATTATGAACCAACCTGCGAAATTTACAAGCAATAGCATAACGGAAGCGTAACAAAAATTTTCTTTTATATATACCAACTGTATTCCAAGTTACCACTGTACAAAATGGATGACTTTAGACACATACAAGTAACCCCAAAATAAATCCCAAAATACATTTCACTCTCTCTCTCCTCTCTCAATAATACCCCTAATAGGGCCATAAATTAAGATCCCTATCACCCTCAGGGCAACCACCTATTGGCTCTTCAACATACTCCTCCTCGACCCATGGTTCCGGAATACATATATCAAAAGTACCTATCGAAGATAATAGTTCGGCTGAGCATGGAATACTCAACATATACAAACACTAACATAGCAAGTAGTAGACATTAATGATAACACACTTCACAATCAAGATGAAATTGCAATTCAATGAAGTAAGCGAAACAAGCATACTGGAATATTCAAAGAAGTCAACTATGATACTTTTCAAAATATGGCATGAGCAGCTTTTCAAAATCTTACTTCTAACAATACTGTACAAGCTCTACTTTGAGACATTCCTTTCAACAAAGTGTTTCCCTTCTTGGAACACCTTATGAGACGATTTCTTTCAAGATAAAGTGTTTACCTTCTCGGAACACCTTATGGGACGAGTTCTTTCAAAACTTTACAAGTAAGGCATCTTGCCCTTGGTTACAAAACTTTACAAGCAAGGCATAATGCCATTGATTACCAAAACTTTACAAGCAAATCCTACTTCGAGAAAATCTTTACTTTGAGACAAAACTCCTTTTTAAGCCAAGATGTATTCTTTAAGACAAAACTGATGATGATTTAACAACAATTTCAGATAGAAGTGCACGTGGTCATTTGTGAACAATAACTTGCAAAATCCATAATCATTTAATAACATGGTCATAGTTTACCAAAGATCACACCATCCTATCTTCTATGAATGAAATACAACAAGCCAAGTTTAGTAGGGTGTATCTACACATGTACAAGAATATACATATCAAGAAGCTCATGCATCTCATTAATGGTTTACAACACACTAGCTAGTGGAGTGTATTTACCTCTTTGAGCTTGAATCTGTGTGATTCTTGTGTTTGAGAAGCTTTGGAGGAGAGATTTTTGCCTCATCTTTGATCTTTGAGAAACCCCCTTTCAAAACCGTAACTCCTTCTCCTTTATCTCCTTTATCTCCCTTAGGTTTAGGGTTTGCTCTAAAGCCCACGAAAATCCCCTCTATTTATAGCCCAAGGGAATAAAACCCCAAAAAATCCCGTATTTGAGGTTTTTCGCGACTTTACTGTGCATGACTGTTCGAACGGTGGTGTGATCGTTCGAACGGTCATGTCTATTGTTTTTGATTTCCAAAATTCTGATTCCATGTTTACTGGGATCATTCGAACAGTGGTGTGATCGTTCCAAAGGTCATAAACCATTCGAACGGTTTAGGCTACTGTTCTTCGAATGCTGATGTTTCATTCATCAACTGTTGGCATCATTCGAATGGTTGAGGGAATCGTTCGAACGGTTGCCCTAGTTTCTTATGTTTTTCCTATTTTCTCCTTTTCTTTCTCATTGGTTTAAGTCTCAACACTTTTTAAACATTACCAAAGGTCCTTAAGACCTTAGAACCCACACCATAACTTATTGTTAAACACCACAACTTCATTATCATAAATCATACAACTCAAGTCATACATTGAAACCTTTTGACTTTAAAGCACACATTTTATAGCACTATTCACTAGTACTATGCACATGAAGATCAGGGGTTCTACACAAACACAACTACGGCAAGATCCAAGTCGTGTATAGTGTAGTTCTTCTCATGGTCTTTTAATTTCTGGGAAGCATAGGTGATAACCTTCCTGTGCTATATAAGAACACATTTTAGCTCGACGTGTGTAGCATCACTGTACACTATGAAATCACCCCTCCCTCTTAGAACTGTGAGAACTGGGGCCGTAGTGAGCCACTTCTTCAACTCCATGAAGCTATTCTCGCACTTGTCACTCCATGTGAACTTAGCATTTTTCCGCGTGAGCTATGTAAGCGGTGCTGCTAAGCTGGAGAACCATTCTACGAATCTCTGGTCGTAACTTGCTAAGCCGAGAAAACTTCGGATCTTGGTAACACTCTTGAGCCTCTCCCAGTTCATCACTGCCTCTATCTTCATAGAGTTGACTGAGATACCCTTGGTAGATACTACGTGACTAGGAACACCACCTTTTCTAACCAGAATTCAGACTTACTCAACTTGGCGTACAGGCGATGCTCTCGAAGAGTCTCAAATGTAAGGTGAAGGTCTCGATCGTGATCCTCCCTTGTCTGGGAATACACCAAGATGTCATCTATAAAGAGAATGACGCATTGATCGAGAGAAGGTCTGAACACCCGATTCATCAAATCTATAAAAGCTGCCAGTTCATTCGTCAGACCAAAAGGCATGACCAGGAACTCATAGTGTCCATATCGAGTCCTAAAGGCGGTCTTGGGAACATCTTCTCCCTTGATCTTCAACTGATGATAACCCGATCGAAGATCTATCTTATAGAAAAATCGTGCTCCCTTTAGTTGGTCAAAATGTTGGACATTATGCTTTGAAAAGTCATTTAGATTGTAGGAGTTTTATTGATTAGATTAATAAAAACATCTTCTTTATTTATTTTGAATTCATTATGGTTAATTGACCAAGATCATGAGATGATCTATACGATGTGAGATATCGAACAAGGTCCCTAGGATAAATTGTAGGAAAGTTATGTGATTGGTTATGGACTGACACAGGTAGATATAGCTTTCCAGTTCCTTATACCTTATAGAGTCACAGCTATGGGTGAAGTTGGGCACTTCACTTATATGGCTGCCACAATGCTTAGATGTTCTCAATGGTTCAGATGTAGTTTTATCTCAAACTATTGTAGTGAAGACTACACATCGGCATATGGGTGCTTAAATGTACATTGACTGATTGAATTCAATGAGAGACCTCTTGCATAAACATACTATCATATAGATGGTCTCTCATTTACATTGAATAGATTTGATGATCCTTAAATCTGATGAGTTCATTTATAATTGAGTAGTGGTCTGACTGTTTTGATTGCACCTAAGTACTCTCTACCTGAGGGACTACGATAAGGTGACAGTTGGATAATTAGAAAGCTGCTCGAGTCATGATGAATTTCAAACAAGAAATCCATGCTCATTAAATTAAGAGATTATCCAAATTCCGGGGTAAGACAGTCCATTAAGCTAAAAGCCTGTGCAGGTGATTTTGAAATCAAATATATGTAAAATATAATTTTTAATAAAATTTATTATATTTAATAAAAGATTTTTTAAAAAATGTTTTAATGAGAAATAGTTTCTCATGGCTTAATCAAATGTCTTGGTTATGGGTTAGATAGTATCTTAATCTCGAAGGCCTATTAGGGATAATGTTAATGGAATGATTATTCAAATGCATTAGTTCATGTGGTGGGATCCTTTTGGTTTATGCTCTTTCATTGGGATTCAATTACAATATGGATATCTCATGTCACTTGCAATTCCAGTGTCCTTCCCGTAAGCCAGGGTTAGAATGTCTCAGAGTAATTTGTGGAGGTGCTCATAAAGAAATACATGCTCGTACAAATAGATAGATTAAATGTTAATCTATAATAATAGATTAAATATTAATCTATATTAATATATTAAATGTTAATCTATATTTTAGATTAAATGTTAATCTAATTTAAAGAGATAAAATAATAATTATTTGACCAACAAAATATAAGGGAATATGGGTTTGACCCATATTCATAAAACCCAATTAAAAAGGAACATATAGGTGGGACACGCCCATGGGATAAACACCTTTAGGTGGCGCCTACTTTAATCTTCCCTATTTTTTTTGGGATTTCGGTTAGTAGATAATTATTAATTAATTATCTCTTATCTAATAAGATTAGATAATTACTTGGTTGTGAAGAAACAAAAGAGATAATTACTAATCCCTACCCTAAAGCTCACGCCCCCTCCCTTGGTGGAGAATCTATATTGTCTAGATTCAATGAACCCTATTTTTTAGGGAGTTGGTTATATCTATTTAATTAAGGAGTCCTTTTTGGAAAAGGAAACTTAATTTCGAAGTTTTGTGATAATAAACTTCTTATGGATTAACTAGGAGTCTACTAATGATAAGTGTTATTATTATTAGAAACTCTAAAAGATAATGATCAAGATATGGATTAGATCCACATCTATATATACCACAAGCCAAACCATGTGGGGACATTATTCAACACAAGGATTTAAGTGAGCCAGGAGTGGACAGTCTAAGGATTTTTGTGAGCTAAGGAGAACACCCAAGGGATTTTCATGGATTTCTTGTGGGGTTCTAAATTGTTAGAACTCCATAATCTCTTCTTCATCCAATGCTCTTCTTCTAAGGATTGATCTGAGCATAATTTTGTTCTTCATAAAGCTAAGGAAAGATTCGAAAGCTTCGCGGAGATAGGAAGAGCGAGGATCAAGTTGAGATTATTTCTTCGAGAAATCTCTACAAAGAGTTCTGAAGTTATATCATTTTTGTCCGTCACCGGTGAACATCATTCATCGAGGTATTCTTCTTCTTTAATGTAGTTAATATTAAATTTTTTCTATGGTATAAAGATCTTTGGGATCCACTTTTCCGCATATTTTTATCTGGAGTCCTTTCACAAACAAGTCGTTTATCCGAGGTAATGGATAATGATTCTTGATCATGACCTTGTTCAGCTACTGATAGTCGATGCACATCCTCATCGACTCATCCTTCTTCTTCACGAAGAGCACTGGAGCTCCCCATGTTGACACACTCGGTCTGATGAAACCAAGCTGTTGCAGCTCTTTTATCTGCTCCTTTAATTCCTTAAGTTCAACTGGTGACACACCATGCTATGGAACCAAGTTCCAAGGTTCTACAACATACATTACATGCAATTGGGGATCCCACGAAAGGGGATATAGTTAGTTTAGTTTGTTTTTAATTCTAGTTTGCATTGTTTGAGGACTAGCAATGTGTAAGTTTGGGATTGTGATCAGGCGTAATTCTATACGACTACACACCTAAAAACTATACTTGTTATGTATCTAAATCTTCTTTTTGTTCCTAGGAAACTTCACTTGGTATTATTCTTCTATTTCAGGTATTTGAGAGCAAAATGGAGTAAAGCTAATGATTTACTCTAAGTGAAGGAACTGGAAGGGTCTCAGACAAGCCAAACAAGTGAAAGAAGTCAAATGGACCGAGAATCAAGATAGTCCGATTGATCGGGCCCAACAGGCTGATCGATCGGCCAAGACTAGCACAGTTCGATCAATCAGACCCATTGGGCCGATCGATCGACCAACTCTAGCAGGGTCCGATCGATCGGCACTTACTCCTCCGATCGATCGGTTATTCGATATTGGTGGACACTCGGGATGCGTGTACGACTTGGGAAATTGAACCCTAATGAGATATCTTTGAAGCCTATAAGTAGAAGACCCTAAGGCCTTGCCTAGGGTTCAGAATTGGAGAGGAAAACTCATCGGGAGAGAAACATGAAGATCATGGAGTCTTCATCATTCATGGTGGCCACTTTATCCACCATGAGCAACTAAGCTCCCATATAGGGTTTCGATGAAACCGTAGCTGAGTAATGTTGTGTTTTCTATATTTATTTCTAGGGTTTTCATTATTTGTTATAGAGATTGCATGACTTGAGAATTGCTTTGGCAGTTGATTTAATTTTATTTATAGATGTCATGTATTGGTGTTTATTATACAAGTATTTGAATATTAAGATGTCCTATATCTCAGAAAGATGGATAGTGGCCATAACCCTAGGTTAGTTAATACAATGTGGACGATTCATGCCAACCAAAGATAGGTCATACCTAGGATTCTAATACTTGATATTTGGCAAGAATCAAATTGTGACTTGTAGTCCAATTATTCATAATTAATTATAAATAATAATCCTTGGATCAAATAGTGTTAACCAAGGTTAGGAGGCTATATATAGCGGTGAATTCGATACCGTAGGTTTCTTTCTTTAGATTTCCTAATCACTTTTATTTGCTTTCAACACTTAGAAAAATCATCTTTATAATTAAACAACATAACTAGAATAGTCTTTGTGGTTCGACACCTTAAATACTTATCACTATTTTTTGGAATTAGTGTAGTAACGAGGTACAAATCTATATCGATGACCTTTATACAACCCTCTAAAGTTAACTTCTCAATGAAGCCAAAGAAAAATCTCTATCTCCTTCCCTAAAACTTTTCTCAAAGCCCTAGAGTGCTTATCAAGTTCTATTCCTTTTCACACTGAAACCCTAGACTTATAATAACATATATATAAAAGCCTAAAACAGAGTCCTAATTGAATAAGAAGTACCAAACTGAGCCACAGGCTAAACAATCTCCACCTTGAGGAAAATTTCGAGCCACACCATAACATCCTCTATCCTACATTCAATGCCACAATCGAAACCAAGAGATCTGATTTTCTAATTACCAAGTAAATATCCAAGACAAAACACCGCATCACCCCTGTCCAGATGCACCACCACCTCGAGACAGGACTGCTAGACATATATGCCCACAAAAGCCATTCCGGAATTGTATTAGTCTTCTTAATCAATAAAAGCATATTTTACATTTATTCATTGTCTTCTACATTAGGTAACATATTAAAAGTATCTCATTAGATGAGAATACTTTGTCTCTTAGGTAACATTGTAGGAAAACCATCCAATTTTTTTGAACCAATTACTAAGGAGATATGGTTTTCCAGTTCCTTGTTGGCCTAGAATTGTTCTAAGTTATTTATGATACATCTAGACAATGTATTCCTACTAACTTACACATTGTTAGTTCCATATGATGAAGTGATGAATCTCAATCATTGAGAGAAGGGTCTCCTGACTAAGATGTGGAAATAAGTAAAAAGTACTTATATTGTAATAGGATCACTTAGTGGATACCCTTAGAAATGTACTGTCTATATATTTAGGGTAATCCATTTGACAGAATGTCCTAAACCTGAGAGGTCGACATCTTCTCTAGTATTTTCCTATATAGCTTTGATGTAGCCAATTGTCAATGTCCAACACACTAGACTAAATACGGGCTCATTGGGTTATGTACGCTACACAAGAAGAAGTGTGTGTACGCTCAACAAGGATTCTACTACTCTTCTAGGGTAATTTATATTGAGTTGATACTTGTCAAACTGGACTTGGAAAACCAGCACTGGTACTTATCGATGAAATGGTTTTATCGAGAAGTTTATTTTCTATGTAAAAGGAAAGTAATAATTATTATTATTTCATTTAAAGAATTTCAAAAAATAGTTTTGAAAGTTCAAGTTTGACTAAAAGTATCAAAGACAAAGGGTTCTCATTATAAGCTAGAGATTATAGACAGTAGAAGATATTATCCCGTAAACTTATAAATATATTAGAAGTGGAGGGATGCATCCGTAAATAAATCTTGTAATAGAAATACTTGCAAGTAATTCTCTAATTTCTAGGGGTTAGTCACATTGTGGTAATGGACATTATTGTGATTAGTGGAAGTCTAGGGACATGGATAAAATTCTATGTTCCTAATGGTATTATAGGAAAGTGTTTCCTAGCAACAAGGCTTCAACCAAAAGGCTAAGCACTTGGTCCACAACCGGAAATAAGAGATCCTTTTAGATCCCACACACTATGACCTTCTTAAAGATTTAGATTTAATTTATAATGAAATTAATTAATTTCTCAATTTATATCACTATATAGTATAGTGAAGCTTTACTAGGTGAAATCACATAAGATGTGATTAACCAAATGGGTGGGACCCAGATGGGATTTTGGTAAAGATCAAAACTTGACCAACAAGAGTTTCGAACTCCAAAAGGGGCGTGAGAGATATGTGGGGCCCACTTAGAGTGCATCGCCCTACATTAATGTTAATTCTCTATTATCTTTAACAAAGTTACTAATGGTTAGTTTCTAATTCATGATTTGATTCCTAATTGGATTACGAATAGATAAGGGAATTAAAAGGGGACTTCTAATTAGATTAGAAGACTTTTTATATTGATTTAATTCTAATTCGATTAGGATTTATAATCATGATAGAAAATAAAAACTTCTAATTAGATTAGAAGAGTTTCTATTTTGATCTAATTGGAATTTTGATTTGATTTGATTTGTTGATTTTCGGATTTGTATTTGATTATGAGAATCTATACAGTTTCAGTGTTTGGGCCTTAACTTTATGACCGTATCTCCGATTTTGGTCCATAAGTACCTTGTTTCGAAGCCGTCGAAAAGATGAAGAAAAGATTTCCAAAATCAATCTTTTTGAGGGTCAAAACCTTAGTCGAAAATCCAAAGCGAGATAGTTATAAAAGAATTAGAAAGAGAATTCTAATTGGATCAGAATTAGAAAAAGGAGTTATACTTGATGTACAAGTAAGCAATAAAGGGGTCTGTAAATAGACCCCATAGGGTGGAGCATCCACCACACGAGAACCTCTCTCTCTCTCTCTCTCTCATGTTTTTCTCTCCCCCTCTCTCCTTTGGTTGTACGATCATCACTCCCATTCTCTCCTCTTCATTTTTGTTTGGATCTTGAACAAAATCAGAACCAATTTTGTTAATCAAGAAAGGATCTTGCGTTCAAGAAAATAATAAAAGATCATAGAGCATGTATCAGAAGGGCCATTAGCTTCAATTGGAGAATAACTTTAAAGGAAAAAGAAGGTTCATGTGAATTGAGAAGGAGGCTTTTCACTTGCAAAGTTTTGCGGGTAGTGTTCTATCCTTCAAACCGTGGGATAGACTTATCAATTTCAAAGTCGCAAAGGTGATTGCTATTTTATCCTTCATAAAATAAAATCAATTAGAACTATAATTAGATCTTAGGATTCAATGTATGCCCCCCCAAGAACTGTTTTTCTAAAATTAAATAGAGGCATACTTTCGGCCACCCATAGAGTTGAATCTTTTTAGATTCTTGATTATTGGATAATCTCTATCCTAGGGTTTAAGTGATCCCCCTCTAGTTATTGAGGGAGTAACCAAGCCCCTATAAATTATTATGGTACTAATTTTAGTTTTGGATGGTTTCAAAACCTCTCGAAATTTAAATAGGGATAGGTATATAGAGATCTTTTTTAGCATGTTAAATTAAATTGTTTAATTTATTCTCGAGAGCCCCGGGCTAGTATAAAATAATATGTATTATATTTATAATGATAAATAATTATTATTGTATGTACTGGATGGGTTCCACAAATCATACGTCATTCTCTTTCCCTTCCCCTCTCCCTTTTTCTTATTTTAGAATAGGGTTGCTGATTTATGGTGGAGAAAATCAACCGAAGGAGTTTCCCGATGAACCATTGCGAGTTAGAAGATTTTTAATAGTTGTAGGGCTTTATTTAATTCCCTTGTTGTAATTAAATAAGGTTCTATGATTTTTGTGAACCTGTTGTGAGATTATAATATTGTCATAATTATGATATTATTGTTCATGTGATGATTAATAATATTTCTTTTAAGCCCGAAAGCTTAGATAATTGTGATTATCGCTTTTTATGATAATTTAGGATAATTGGATTATACCTCTATTAATGAGTTTTGTTTAATTGTAAATTGTTTATATTTAGACACAACACATTACTAGTACTCTTTCAGACGTGGAGTTTGTGACCCATGCAAAGATTTTTACGTAAAACCTTTGCTTACAAGATTATTGGATAATCATGTCTAAAAAGACATTAATCACTGTAAAAGGTTGATAAGTAAGAGGGATCACTAAACTGACATTGAAATACCCTAAGGCTATAGGGATGAGTAGGTTTCAACTTAAGGTGAAAAACCTACTGTGAGGGCTAGTGGGAGTTAATCAGTCCTTGATAATCCTGTTATCGAAAATTTTCATAATTCATATGATGAATATTTATATGATGTTTATACATGATAATTTTATTCCCTTCAAGAAAAATATTAAGTGATACGTACTAAATGAGATTATTAATCCTATGGCCTTCCATTATCAATAAGAGTAGGAATTAATTAGCCTGAATCTTGTCTTGCCAAAAGTTATTGACATAATTGACTCTGAATTAAACTCCTAGAGCCTTATTTCTATTGTAGATAAGTTTGTGTATGGCCTGGTAGGGAGTATCAACTGAAATGGGGGCACAACCCTACTTGATCATATGAAAACCGAGAATAATGGGTTTCACTTAAATAAGGAAACATGGCGGGCTAGAACAGTGACAATCTTGTTGTCCTTGGAGGTTGCAAGAAAATTGAGAATCACTGATTTAAATAAGGAGTTATGCATGAAATGTTCAATGATGGATAGTTACTGTCCACCTTATAGTGCATGTGTGTAGTACTATCCTAAAATTGAAGATTACATGTGTATTATGAGGTATCCAATACTCATCTGAAATAAAAGGTTTATTTCCTAATTTCATATAATGAAGAGAATTATGAAATTTGAAGAAAGATGAGAGGATCATCGCAGATTTGAAATCCCAAAATTCGATGAATATATGTTTGAAAAATAATGTAATTGTTTATGTTTTATTTTATTGTGTAAATAGCCATAAATCCCCTTTCTAAGATTCTAGATGAGAATTGTTTGACTGGTCCTAATTTTGTGGACTGGAAAAGAAACATTGACATTGTGTTAATCTCTCAGAAGATTGCTTATGTTCTTAGTTCCGATTATCCAGAATTTGATGAGGTAATTCAGATTCTAGAGTAGGTTGAGAAAGCCTCAAAGTGGCATGAGTCAAATAGTTTGGCCAAATGCTACATTCTTGCATCTATGTCGAATGTCCTTCAACATCAGCATGAGGGTTTCAGTACTGCTAAGGACATAATGACAAATCTCAGGGAGATGTTCGGGGAATAGAATAGAACTGCTAGGCAATTGGCTATGAAAGGACTAATGGGAACCAGGATGTCTGATGGAAGCCCAGTTTGGGAGCATGTCATCATGATGATGGGGTTCATTAATGAACTCTTGACTCTTGGTGCAGATCTTGATCAACAGAGTCAAACAGATGTGATCATAAACTCTCTCCTGCGTTTGTTCTGAATTTCAACATGAACAAGTTGGAGATTGCTCTGCCAAAGTTCTTAAATATGTTGCAAGAAGCTGAAGACCTTATGAAGCATACTAAGCTCTTTGCATATGTGGCAGAGGGAGTTGGACCTTCGAGGCGTAAGCCTAAATGCAAAGGCAAGGAAAAGAAGAAATCCAATTTCTCCAAGTTCCTCAAAGGCAAGAAAGGAAAGAACAACAAAGCATGTTCTAAGAAGGACAAGGATAAGAATCAGAATGTCTACTTCTATTGTAAGAAACTAGGTCACTGGAAGAGACAATGCCAAGTTTACTTAGCATCCATTAAGGACAAACCTTTGGAAGGTATGTTCGAATCTTTCATCATTGAATCCAACTTCATTATTTGTTCCACTAACTCTTGGTGTGTAGATACTGGATCTACCTCACATATTTGCAATATGTTGCAAGGGTTTCAGGAGAGCAGAAAGCTCAATGATTGGGAAGTCAATATAAGGATGGGAACAGAAGCAAGTGTTGCTGCGATCACCATCAGGATTTATATTTTAGAATTTGCTTTAGATAGGATCTTAGTTTTGAAAGACTGTTTATATGTGCCAGACATGTGCAGAAATTTGATTTCTGTTTCTAGTTAAATCTCTATTAGTTATTCAGTGCATTTTGATATTAGTGTAGTTATCAAGTACAATAATAGTTTTATTGTTTCTGGCACATTGCCTGATGGTCTTTATTATCTTGATCCTATATATAATTATGTTAATAACATTGAGGATGATAAGTCTACAAATGTGAAGCCTCAGAAGAGAGGTAGAGATTCTATGAATCCAACATACTTATGGCATCTCAGATTAGGCCATATCAATTTGGATAGGATCAATAGATTGGTAAAGGATTGTCCTTTAAACCATTTACATGTTGAACTTTATCCAACTTGTGAACCTTGTTTAAAAGGTAAAATGACCAAAGGCCATTTACAGGCAAACGAAAGAGAGCCACTAGTATATTGGAATTAATTCACACTGATGTATGTGGACCCATGAATCATTCAGGTAGAGGTGGCTTTATCTACTTTGTAACATTCACAGATGATTTTCCAGATTTGGTTTCATATATCTAATGAAACATAAGTCAGAATCTTTTGAAAATTTCAAAGAATTCCGAAATGAAGTAAAAAAACAATCAGGTAAAAGTATTAAAACTCTCAGTCCGACCGAGGAGGAGAGTACCTCTCGAATGAGTTCATGGATTATCTTAGAGATAATATATATATTTAAATGAAGCCACTCAGAAGGAGCGGGGGGTTTAGCAGACCCCTACCTGTTTTATTAAAAGAACGAGAAAAATGGGGGGGGGGGGGGGGGGGGGGGCATAAACCTTACCCCCACAAGACAACCAAAACTGAGAGGGGGGGACATAGACCAAAACCCCTCCCAAGAACAAACCGCCCCAGGGAAGGTAAAAACCAACCTAGACCAAACAACCAACTAAAAGGAAGAAGAGGGGAACATAAAACCTTACCCCTTCCACCCAACAACCAAATAGGACCCAATACAACGTTGGGGGGAACATATAACAAAACCCCATCACTAACCACATCCTAAAATCTCATATTAACAAGAGCCGAAGAGTCCATACGGATCAAACCTTGTAATTGAATAGGGCAATTGATAATCTCTCTGAAAATTTTCATATCTTTCTTTAGACAAGCCATTTTAAAAAGAAAGTCTGCGGGTTGATTATTCTCTTGAAAAGTATGCTTGAATATCAAATTGCATAAAGACTTTAATTTAATAATCTCTTTCCACCAATACCAAGATTTCCACAGAGGATCCAGAATACCATTAATCACATCAATCACTATTTTGGAATCACTTTCCACACCACATTATATAAACAAAAATTTTCACAAAGCACACATCCATCATAAACCACCCTTAATTCAGCAATCATATTGGAATTCAAGCCGTAGAATTTATAAAATCCTAGAACCAAGTTACCTTGTGTATCGCGAATAATACCACCACCTCCACTCTCTCCCGGGTTGTTCTTAGCAGCCCCATCTGTATTGAGTTTAAACCAACCCAGAAACGGGCAAACCCACTTGGTGATGATAGGCCTCTTAATTCTGGAACTAGTAACTTGAATATCAAAATAGGAGCCTAACTCTCTGTCCTTGGAACTGAAATATTTAGAGAATTTCCAATTAATAGCATATCCTTTCACCCATTCATTGATTCTATTCAAGATGACTTTGAGAGGTCTTTTGACATTATCATACCTTGATTTATTTCAAAAAGTCCAAAGCTCCCAACACACAAATATAGGAACTACAATGCATAGAAATCCTCTAACCGAACCACTTAGACTTTCCTGAAAAAATCTCATAAGTCTAGTCTGAATAGAGTCTTCTTCAAAAAGCTGAATATTCAGAACAAACCCCACTTTTTTCCATAACTTAGAAGCCAACTCACCTTTACAAAAAAGATGGGACAATGACTCACTGTTTGGGTTGAGACAACATTCACATTTTCTAGGCAAAAAGATACCTTTGGATTGAACATTACTATCCACTAGAATAGCATTATGAAACAATTTCCAAATCAGCATTGAAATTTTTGAAGGAATACCTTTTTTCCAAATCACTTTGCCCCATCCAACTTTAGGGAAAACATCACGAACACACTCCTAGCAAGATTTAGAAGAAAATCTCCCCGAACTTTCTTTTTCCAAATAATACGGTCTGCATGGGAAGATAAAAAAATAGGGTTATGGGATAGATTTTGTTGCGTATCTCTAGGAAGCAACATCAGCTCCTCTTCGTGCCAATATCCTCTATTGAAGCTTTCTTGAACCATAGGAAAAAGTTATGGGCATTCCATAGCCACCTCAATCAACGGGACCTCATCCGGCCAAATATCAAACCAATTGTTGTAGCTTCACCATTGCCTATTAACCATTTACAGTTCAACATCGTACTCTTAACCCAATGCCCAATTTCTAACCAAGATTTCGGACCCTTCAAGAAGCTCTCAATCATCCAAGGATGGTTATTTTTTAGATATTTATTCTGAACTAGTTGCTCCACAAGCCCTTTTCAGAAATCAGCTTCCAAGCCATTTTCATAGGGAACGCCTTAGCTACATCTTCCAACATTCGAATGCCTAAGCCGCCTTCTACACAAGGTTTAGTAATCTTCTTCCAAGAAACCCAATGAGTTCTAGAGTTCCCATCTCTATCATTCTAAGAAAATGAACAAAAAGAACTTTCAATTCTTCGAATAATGCTTAGAGGAATGTAGCAACTCATCAAACTATGAAGAGGCATTGAAGAAAACACATGCTTCAGCAAAACAAGCTTCCTTCAATTCGATAACATTTTCCCTTTCCAGCCTTCCATCTTATTCCTGATCTTGTCAATAATATAATCAAAATAAACATTCTTAACCCGACCGTTGAAAATGGGAATCCCCAAATAACGAAAAGATAATTTATCAATTATAATCCCACTACTGTTAACTAGATTCCACCTTTCCCTTTCATTTTTTTTTTCAGCCACATAAACTGCACTTTTATTCTTATTAATCCTTTGCCCCAAAGTAGCTTCATAATCATCCAAGAATTTAAAAATCTGAGTAATCGATCTTTTCTGACCATTGCAAAAGATGAGAGTGTTATCAGCGAACAATAAATGAGAAATAGGAATGGCATTCTTCAACGACCTGTAATACCCCACTTTCCCGACTGTAAATATATTCTTTAATCCTCTGCTCAGAACTTCTTCGGCCAAAATGAAAAGAGTTGGAGATAAAGGATCACCTTGCCCCTGGAAGACTTGAAAAAACCATGCAGACTACCATTAAGAATAACCGAGAAGAACGAAGAAGAAATGCACCCTTTGATAAGTCTCACAAAATTGTCACTGAAGCCAAATTTCTTCAATACTAGAATAATAAAGTCCCATTCGATACGATCATAAGCTTTCGCCATATCTAGCTTGAAGATCACATTTCCCCCTCTAACTTTCCGGTTAATGTTAGAAGTTAAATCTTGCGCCATAGAGATGTTATCAATGATGTTCATCCCTTTCACAAAACCGATTGCTCTTTAGAAATTAACTTAGGAATAATAATACCTAAACGATTAGCAATTACCTTCGCAATAATTTTGTAAAGGACATTACATAAGGTAATAGACTAAAAATCAGCAAATGTTGCTGGATTTTCCACTTTAGCTATAAGGCAAAGCATGGTTGCTCGTGAGAGCCTGAAGCTACAGTTTGCAATAGGTGATCGGTTGGAATGCACAAGGTGCTTCTATTGTGGTTACGAGTAGTGGGAGTGCTACTGGCTACAGAGTTTTTTGGCTTCTAGAAATTGGACTTTTTATAGGAGAGACTTGTCCAGGATCGAGATGATGTTCGACAACAATATAAGTGTTGGTCTCTAATGCAATGGGGTTTTGGAGTAATGCTACTAGTGGATAGTAGTTAATGAGAAATTCAGGATTGAATGTGTACTCAGGGTGAAGACAGTGTTGGGACTTGAGAAGCACAATGTTAGTTTAAGATGAAGACTCTAGGAGTTAACGTATCAAGGTTACACGTAGTGAAATAGCATAGTGGTGCAAAGATCAGGTGAAGTGTTCTCTCAGTTGAAGACACGAGATGTTGAGGTACTAGAGTAACACAACTATGTTGGCAAGGTGCCAAAGACTTGAGTAATCAAATACTCTAGTCAAGGTTGGAAGCTCAATTGTATGAGAGGATGCAATGGGGTGGATGAGTGCTATCTCAGGGTACTCAAGGAGTTAAGGAACTAGAGAGGCACAACAAGAATACAAGATGTAAGGCAAGCTTGAGTGGGGGAGCACTCGGGCAAATATCAGAAGTATGAGGGAAGATCTCAAGAGTGAGGCAATGTGTTAAGGGTTGAAATGATGCAGTGGCTTCAGACAACTTCATAGGTTGTTGGCTACGAAAAGTTGAGCTCGACGAATTGAGTTCAACACAAGTGATGGAGTTAAGGATCACAAGAAGAAGTGTGCCAATGGATTGATACACAACCAAGGAAGACGTGCAAAATGGTTTTGCGCCAATGATTGGAAGAAACAAGATTAGTGCGTCAAGGACTTGATGCACCAATGGAGAGTTTCACAGAGAATTGGCATAGCGGACGTTATTGCGGTTTCGAGTAACGTATAGGGTTATTGGCCGTGTTGCATCAAAAGATGCTTGGTGTGTTTGTGACTTTGGGTAAAGGATGTGGATGTTGGTGCTATTGTAGGATGACTTTAGTGTTGAAGTGGGACAACACGCCGATGCTCGCATACATAAACTAAGGAAGCAGACCATGGAGGAAGTACCGTATGAGATGCGGTAGGCTTGCTAGCCTCGTCATGTATGATGTACTTCATGTTCAAGATGAACAATGAGTGTAGTTCGACAGAGTGAACTACAATGGATGAAGCGTTAAGAGTGAAGTGGATGGCAGCTGAATGCCTAGTGAAGTTGAAGATCAGAGTTGTGAGACAGAAGATCGAAGTTCATGGTGACAATCAGTGTCACAGTAATGCTTGGGACAACCAAGTGATAGTCTTGGGAGGACTAAAATGCCCATGGATATGTGCACTTGAAGAAATTTAAGGAAGATTATCCTTCTCAGAAGTTCGGACAACGTGTTGAAGACAGAAATGTTGAAGACAAAGGCAGTGTACAAAGTCTCTAAGTCTAAGTTCAGTGTGAATTAGGTGAAGTGTGGTGAATGTTTCAGACCAAATTCATGATAATGTGAAGTTTGAGACAGTAATTAATATATTAGGCCATCAGAAGTAAGTTCTGATCTGAGGAATGAGCAGGTTTGCAAGCTGTGTTGTGGAGCTGATGAATACTTGGTGAGAGTCGACGAGGACATCAACCTAATCAGGTGGGGGAGAGTGTCACTGTCAAAAGCTATTAAGTACTGCCATGACCGTGATACTGGGTCGGGATGGCCTGAGCATGGGCAAAAGATGCCAATGCGGTACCTAGGAGATAGGCGAGGCACTATGCAAGCGATAGCGCAACGTGGTGCAAGGTTGGTGCCTTAGTGTTGGGTACCAAAGTGAAGGGACATGGAGGTTTCTTGATGTTGTGTACGAGGTACTATGATTTGGGTGAAGTGCACACGAAGAGTTATGGAGTGAAGCTTAAGTTTGGTGCTTGATCGGAAACATGTGGGCGAGTGTTGTGGGGCCCACATGATATGTTGGAAGTAGGGCCGATAGTACCTTCATTCGGAAAGAAAGTTAATACGAGTTCAATGATATAGACGGTTTATTCCTTAAAAGACCAGTATGACTCCACCAGTAATGGTAATGTTTCTTTTTGGTGAAGGGTGGAAGGTCTATCATCGACCTTGAGGAGAAGGGCATAGCTCTACCTTCCCTTGTGGCACATTTGGGGCCACCTAATGAGCAACCCCAAAGGAGTTGGGTGCGGGCTCTAGGATCCTAAAGGGGATCTTGGAGTCTCCTTGGATGGTTGTTGGAGCATCCAAGGACGATGCAAATGAGACAAATATTCTAGCACTGCGTAAGAGCCTTCGGGCAAGATGTTTCACCCTAGTTCGGTCTTTAAGCGTGCGGTATGCATCATGGTCGTCTATGAGGTATGCAAGGTATGGTTGGGATATTCGGTCAAAGGACGAAGGATCGCGTTGTGGGTGTTATGCCCTCAATGCTCGGTAAACGAGGCTGTGATGCTCCTAAGCTATCCACGATGTGTGGGGGATGACCGATAGTCGTGTTGGAGAGTATCAGGCCGTGTTGGATGTTCATCTTGATCGGGGAACCTTAGTATCATTGGAGATGCGTGAGACGGAACCTCGGTGACGTGGGAACCTTATGTGTTGGACGAGTGTCGGGTGCGATATGATGAAGAATGCGTAAGCCAACTGAGCGTAGCTTAGGTGATGGGACTCGGTAGTGGGTCGTACCTTATCGTAGCATCGTAGCACAAGACGATGGGTTAGTTTAGTGGATGGATAGTGTAATGGTGTAAGGCTAACCGAGATCATGGGATGATCAAGGCAACGCACGGTTGTTCCGCAAAATCAAAAAGTTGGAATACTATTCCAATGGACTCCCCTAGGAACACCTCAGCTTAATGGTGTTTCAGAAAGAAGAAATCGAACCTTATTGGATATGGTTCGTTCAATGACGAATAATGCTGATTTACTAATTTCTTTTTGGGGATATGCATTAGAGACTGCTATCTATCTATTGAATAGGGTACCTTCTAAGTCTGTTTCCAAAACTCCAATTGAGCTATGGATGGGGTGAAAGCCTAGTCTAAAGCATGTCAGGATATTGGATTGTCCAATTCATGTGCGAAAGCAGAACTTTAACAAGTTGGAAAGTAGGACTGAGAAGTGCCTATTTATAGGATACCCAAAAGAAACTAATGGATACTATTTCTATAATCCTAGCAAACAAAAGGTGTTTGTAAGCAGGAATGCCATTTTTTTAGAAGAGGATTTTATCCTCAATAGAGAAAGTGGATTTAGAATAGATCTTGAGGAGCAAAATCAGAATAAAATTGTAGCACCCCGGAACTTTTCATGGCTAATGAATAGTGTATTCAAGGCCAATTGGCTCTCCCCGTATTTGGATTTGGCATTTTTTGAGAAAATGAATGTTCAAGACCCGTGTGCAGCGGGTAAGAAGGGGTTTCGTGCCCTAAGAATGACAAGAACAAGGTTGGAAACACCCCAAGGGTCCAAGGGGTTAAAATAGAGAAAAAAAGGGAGTGACGGTCGATCGTAGTATTACGATGATCGATCGTCATTAGAGGAAAAAATGGGCAACTTTTGGATTCACTTGCGATCGATCGTCCTAATACGGTCCTAATACGACAATCGATCGTCCAGAGCCCAGAAACCTGGGCAAAATACTGGAAGTTGGACTATCGATCGTCCCAAACTTGATGATCGATCGCCCTGAACCCAGAAATCAAATTAGCTTCCAGGAAGCTGGACGATTGATTGTCCCAAGCCAATGATCGATCGTTATCGTGTAACTCTGTTTTTTTTTAAGGCATGAAATCAAGGGTTTTAACCCTGGGCCTATAAATAGGAGGCCATTTGGGGTTTTTGGTAACCTAAAACCTAAGAGAGAGATTAGAGAAGAGAAAGAGGGAAAGATTTAGGGATTTTTCAAGAGGGTTTGGATTGAAGAGATTGGAAATCAAGATCAAGGTTGGATCTTCCCCATTAAAGCTTGGATTATCTTCTTGGGATCTTCCTCCACCTAGTTGGGATTCAAATCAAGGGGGTTTCTTGAAGATTAAGAGTTTATACTCAAGGTTAATACACCCTCCTAGTTGGCTAGTAATAACCTAGTTTCTCTCTTGTTAGTGATTTGTGGATTGTTATTGTGTATTCCCTTCTTTTAGAAATCTACTATGTTCCTTAAAAGGTTAAGACAAAGAAAAAGGTAAATGGAATGTATATGTGGGATGGTTGAATGGTTGAGGCGATTGAATGTCATGTGGATGTGATGATTGTTGTGTGATAAAAAGGGTGAAAAGGCAATGTATCCATAATGCACATACACAAGGTGTTTGATGAAATGTTTGTTTGGAAAATACAAGTTAAAGGTTAAAGGAATTATTGCATATCACATGTTTGATGAATTGCATGAATGAGGACTAAACTAAGGAAATGAAAACATGATCTAAGGGTTGTTCCCAATTGGTAAATGTAAATGAAATGTTCCATATGTTCCTTCAAAAAAAATCATATGTATATGGGATAGTTAAATTGCTGTATGATGTTTATTGTTCATGTCATCATGATCTCACCAAATTTTAAGCATGCATGATCATGTCATTGGGAATTATGATTTCCACAACTTGCTACACACAAGCATGGATACACGTATGAACCAAGGTTTTCTTTTAAGCACGAAGAATTGAATTGACAATTGGAACCCACAAGTAAATAGAAATGTCAAGGAGGTTGGTAGCCCCAGTTAAGGGTGCTAACCTCTTGCTCACAAGAATTGCTCATAAGGAACTAGAATGTCAAGGAGGTTGGTAACCCCGGTTAAGGGTACTAACCTCTTGCTCACAAGAATTGCTCATAAGGAAATGGAATGTCAAGGAGGTTGGTAGCTCAGGGTCGTACGGGTGCTAACCTCTTGCTCACAAGAATTGCTCATAAGGAAATGGAATGTCAAGGAGGTTGGTAGCTCAGGGTCGTACGGGTGCTAACCTCTTGCTCACAAGAATTGCTCACAAACTATTGAATCGTCAAGGAGATTGGTAGCCCAGGGTTGTGCGGGTGCTAATCTCTGGTTCACAAGAATATCTCACCGATTAAGTAAATTGTCAAGGAGGTTGGTAGCCCAGGGTTGTGCGGGTGCTAACTTCTTGCTCACAAGAAAATCTCACAAGGAAATCTCACATGAACTCACAAAGAACTCATATGACTCACAGATAGTGTCTTGGCTTTCAAGAGAAATATGATTTAACAAATGCTTTTATATGATGTTTTAAATGATTATGAACTGTATTCTAATAAGCACTTGCATATGTTACTTTGTTTGTTATTACTATTGTTAGCTAGGTGCTTGTACTCGCTGAGTATTCCATACTCATTCGTACTTTTCATGTCGGAGGTACATGAGTCCCTTTTGACATTTGTGCCCCGGATCCTTGGGTTGAGGAGGACTAAAGCGAGAAGGAGCCCTATGTGCATCCAGTAGTGGAGCCTCAGGTGGAGGTGAGGAACCTAGATAGTTGGCCATTCCCTGAGGACTATTGAGAGAGAGAGACATGATCTTTATTTTGTATTTTGATGGTGGGCATGTCCACCTTTACCGTTTATGTTTTGTATAAAACTTGGAATACCAATCATACGTGTATATAGAAAGAAAAAGTTGGTTTACGCTTCCGCACTATTATGAGCTTCTGCACTCTATTTAATATCTCTATAGTATTGTGTTTGCCTTATTCATTACAGGATGGTTTCTCAGGTTAAGTAGAGTCACACCTAAAGTATCCCTTAACTCATAGGGGGTATTTTGGGGCGCAACAAAAATGACCATGGTTAAACCTATCTTAATTGAACCTTTAAGTACACAATAGCCTAGGAGAAGTACAATGATTAGTCGACCTCCAGATAGATTGTTTTATCAGCATTAGGTATATTCTATGGAATCAGATTCCTTAGATGATGATCCTTATACTTATCAAGAGGCAATATGTGATATTGATTCTGACAATTGGCATAAGGCCATGGAATCTAAAATGGACTCCATGTACTTGAATCATGTCCGCACCTTGGTTGAAAAACCTGAGGGAATAAGACCCATTGGGTGCAAATGGATCTACAAGAGGAAACGTGGATCCGATAGAAAGGTAGAGACCTTTAAAGCAAGGCTTGTAGCGAAAGGCTATATAGTCAAAGAGCTGGTATCGACTATAAGGAAACCTTTTCACCAATAGCAATGCTTAAGTCCATCAGAATTCTATTATCAATTGCTGCTAACTATGAAAATGAAATTTGGCAGATGGATGTCAAAACCGCTTTCTTGAATGGAAACATTCAAAAAGATATTTATATAGACCAACCCGGAGGTTTTGAACTCCATAGCCAAAACAATAAAGTTTGCAAATTGATAAAATCCATTTATGGTCTTAAGCAAGCTTCTCGGAGTTGGAACATCCGTTTTGATGAATCAATCAAATCGTTTGGTTTTCACCAAAACATGGATGAGGCATGTGTATACAAGAAGGTCAGTGGGAGTGTAGTAACTTTCCTATTTCTTTATTTAGATGATATTCTACTCATTGGGAATGATGTAAGAATGTTATCAACTATTAAAATCTGGTTGTCATGTAACTTTGCTATGAAAGACCTTGGTAAATCATCTTATATTCTTGATCTTGAAATGTTTAGAGATCGAAAGAAAAAAGGATGTTGGAATTATTCCAAGTCAATTAGATTGGCAAGGCTGGATATATATCATGTAGTGAGTATCGTGAGCAAATATCAGTCAAACCCTGGTCCTGAGCATTGAACAACAGTTAAGCACATTTTCAAGTATTTGAAGAGGACTATGCATCACTGTTTAGTTTATAATGGAGAAGATCTGACTGTTGTAGGGTACACAAATTCAGATTTTCAGGCAGATATAGATGATAGAAGTCCACCTGAGGATTTGTCTTTACTCTTGGGAAATGAGCTTTTAGTTGGAGGAAAGCAAACAACAACTGCTGACTCAACAACTGAAGTAGAGTATATTGCTGTATGTGATGCTACAAAGGAAGCAGTATGGATAAATAGTTTATCGAACCACTTAGTGTTGTTTCCTTGATAAAATCTCCTATCATACTTTATGGTGATAATAGTAGTGCTATTGCCAAGCCTAGAGTGAATCAAAGGACTAAGTACAATGAAATGAGATTTCATCTAATTCGAGACAATGAGATTGTCAAGAGAGGAAACATCGAGTTATCCAAGAGTGCGCAGCGGACAACATGGTAGACCTATTTACTAAAGCTTTTCCTCAGAAGGTGTTTGATAAACATCTTGAGACAATGGGTATCAGATACATAGGAGATTGGCTTAGAGTGTAAGTGGGAAATTGTTAGACATATATGCCCACGAAAGCCATTCCGGAATTGTATTAGTCTACTTAATCAATAAAAGCATATTTTACATTCACACATTGTCTTCTACATTGAGTCACATATTAAAAGTATCTCATTAGATGAGAATACTTTGTCCCTTAGGCAACATTGTAGGAAAACCATCAAATTGTTTTGGAACCAATTGCTAAGGAGATATTGTTTCCCGGTTCCTTGTAGACCTAGAATTGTTTTAAGTTATTTCTGATACATCTAAAGAATGTATTCCTACTAACTTACACATTGTTAGTTTCATATGATGGAGTGATGAATCTCAATCACTGAGAGAAGGGTCTCTTAACTAAGATGTGGATATAAGTAAGAAGTACTTATATTGTAACAGGATTGCTTAGTGGATACCCTTAGAAATATAGTGTCTATATATTTAGGGTAGTCCATTTGACAGAATGTCCTATACCTGAGAGCTCGACATCTTCTCTAGTATTTTCTAATATAGCTTTGATGTAGCCAATTGTCAATGTCCAACACATCGGACTAAATACGGGCTCATTGGGTTATGTACGCTATACTAGAAGAACTGTGTACGCTCAACAAGGATTCCACTACTCTTCTAGAGTAATTCATATTGAGTTGATACTTGTCAAACTGGACTTGCAAAACCAGCGCTGGTATTTATTGATGAAATGGTTTTATCAAGAAGTTTATTTTCTATGAAAATTAAAGTAATAATAATAATTATTTCTCTTAAAGAATTTCAAAAAATAGTTTTGAAAGTCCAAGTTTGACTAATAGTATCAAAGAGAAAGGTCATTATAAGCAACTAAGCAAGGGATTACAGACAGTATAAGATTTTGTCCTGTAAGCTTATAACAATATTAGAAGTGGAGGGACACATCTGTAAATAAATCTTGTAATAGAAATACCTGCAAGTAATTCTCTAATTTTTGGGGGTAGTCACATTGTGTTAATGGATATTATTGTGATTAGTGGAATTCCAAGGACAGAAATAAAATTCTATGATCCTAATGGTACTATAGGAAAGTGTTTCCTAGCAACAAGGCTTCAACCAAAAGGTTAAGCACTTGGTCACACAACCGGAAATAGGAGATCCCTTTAGATCCCATACACTAAGACCTTCTTAAATCTTTTAATTTAATTTATAATTAATTAATTAATTTCTCCATGTATATCACTATATGGTATAGTGAAGCTCTAATAGGTGAAATCACATAAGATGTGATTAACCAAATGGGTAGGACTCATATGGAACTTTGATAAAGATCAAAACTTGACCAACAAGAGTTTAGAACTCCAAAAGGGGCGTGAGAGATATATGGAGCCCACCTAGAGTGGGTCGCCTCACATTAATGTTAATTCTCTATTATCTTTAATAAAGTTACTAATGATTAGTTTCTAATTCAAGATTTGATTGCTAATTGAATTAGGAATAGATAAGGGAATTAAAAGGGGACTTCTAATTAGATTAGAAGACTTTCTATATTGATTTAATTCTAATTCGATTAGGATTTATAATCATGATAGAAAAGGAAAACTTCTAATTAGATTAGAAAAGTTTCTATTTTGATTTAATTGAAATCTCAATTTGATTTGATTTGTGAATTTTCGGATTTGTATTTGATTATGAGAATCGATATAGTTTCAGTGTTTGGGCCATAACTTTATGATCGTAACTCCAATTTTGGTCCATAAGTATATCGTTTTGAAGCCGTCGAAAAGATCTACAACTTTTATGAAGAAAGTTTTTCTAAAATCAATCGTTTTGAAGGTCAAAACCTCAGTCGAAAATCCAAACAGGATAATCATAATAGAATTAGAAAGAGAATTCTAATTGGATTAGAATTAGAAAGATGAGCTATACTTGATGTATAAGTAAGCAATAAAGGGGTCTATAAATAGATCCCATAGGGTGGAATGTCCACCACATGAGAACCTCTCTCTCTCTCACGTTTTTCTCTCCCCCTCCCTCTTTTGGTTGTACGGTCATCACTCCCATTCTCTCGTCTTGATTTTTGTTTGGATCTTGAACAAAATCAGAACCAATCTTGTTAATCAAGAAAGGATCTTGCGTTCAAGAAAAGAATAAAAGATCATAGATCTTGAATTGGAAGGGTCATTAGCTTCCATTGGAGAATAACTTTAAAGGAAAAAGAAGGTTCGTGTGAATCGCGAAAGAGACTTTTCACTTGCAAAGTTTTGCAGGTAGCATTCTATCCTTCAAACCTTGGAATAGACTTATCAATTTCAAAGTCGCAAAGGTTATTGTTATTTTATCCTTCATTGAATAAAATCAATTAGAACTATAGTCAGATATTGGTATTCGATGTATGCCCTCCCAAGAACTGTTTTTCTAAAATTAAATAGAGGCATACTTTCAAGGACCACTCTCATAATTCTAAAATACTGTTTACAAACACCGTAAACCATTTGCAAATACCGAAAACAACCATTTGGCCTTACTCGTCTCAAATGTGTAGCCTGACAACCTTCCTTCCATTTAGAAGAACCTCGAATGAGGATATAAACCTATCCTCTCCACTGAAAGCACCTCACCATCTCCTTCCTTTCGTAAACTCACTGGAATACCAGTATTTACATTGACTTCAAAGAGACCCTAGGAAAGCTTCCTACCTGCTGCCCAACATCTGGTTTTCGATTTCCTGTAAACTCTGTAGTAGAATCACCTACAATTGTATTCCCATCTAGGAGATACAAATTATCACACTTCTTTTCCTTCATCAAAACTAAGCACCCCTGCTTAATTTTAAGAATGATGCCTCCAACTGTGTAGCAATAGTCCTTGGAGTCCAACTGGCCAAGAGAAATTAGATTCCTTCATAATTTAGGGACTTAAGCTACCCCTCCCAAAGTTCGAACCACTCGTCAAACATCCTTATCTTTGCAGTTCCTAACCCCATGATTTCATACTTAGATTCATCACCCAATGACACTTCTCATGCCCTTCTTTGGAAAGTATCAAAAAGATCCATATTTGAGCAAATATGAAATGAAGTCCCTGAATATAATAACAACTCATTAGAAGAATTGTTCTTACATTTAGAGATTGTGAGATCATCTCCAATGTACTCACCTTCAACCCATTCTATTGCTATAGAAGATTCAGAAGACCATTCTTCCAATCAGCATATAGTGGATACTCCCTTTTGAAGTGCCCTAATTATTTACAACGGTAGCACTGAACCCCGCATTTTCCTTTGAATTTGGATATTTCCTTGCCTTTTTCAAACCCTCTTTTCCAATTCCCATTCCCTAAGTAATTAAAGCATGATTATGATTCCCATTATTATTTGACTTCCCCTAATCTTATTAAAGAGTAGCACCGTCGTGACCTCCTTCAACCGCAATGTATCCTTGCTATACAGGAGCGTTGTCACCAAGTGCTCATATGAATTCAAAAGTGATGTAAGAAGCATCAAGGCCTGATTTTCTTCATCCACCTTGACATCAACCTTATGAAATTGATTCAAGATCTGGTTGAACACATTTATGTGCTCTATGACATCTATAGCCTCTGCCATCCTCAAGGCATGCAACTGCTTTTTCAGATATAACCTGTTAGTAAGACTCTTTTTGATGTAAAAATTTTCCAACTTCTTTCAGAGTTCTGATGCCGATTCCTTATCCATAACACTGTACATCACGTTAACAACAAGATAGAGGCATATTGTGCTGACTATTTTTGCCTCAATGTCATCCTAATCTACTTCAAGCATCTTTCCGGCTTACCGAATTCCCCTTTCAATGTCCTTACGAGACCCTATTGAACTAGTATGTCTTTTATCCTCCTTTGCCATAGATTGGAACTCCCTTTTTCATCAAAATTTTCCATAGAAAGTTGGCTTGATTTTTTCAAAGTCATTGAAAAATATCCCTGGTACTTTTGATACCAGTTGTTGTGAAAGAATGCAAATTTATAAACCAACTTTCTTACCCGTGGAGAAAATCCTTGGGAGAAGGGATCAATAGAACCAAAAGTAAATAAGCACAACCTGCATACCATTGTGGAAAAACAATAAAGCAAACATGAGAATTTATGCGGTTCAACAAATAACTTGCATACGTCCATGGGCCAAGATCCGATTACTTCTTTCCTTTTAGAGAAACCTTGAGAAACCAATACAAGAAACATTCTCTACCCTCAAAATAATTCTCAACCCAAGCTCAAAGAACCTTATACACCCCTCTCAAGTTACCTTCTCAATGAACCCGAAGAAGAATCACAATCTCCTTCCCTTCAAACTTTTCTCCAAGCCCTAGAGTGCTTATCAAGTTCTATTCATATTCACACTGAAACCCTAGACCTATAATAACATATATATAAGCCTAAAACAGAGTCCTAATAGAATAAGAAGTTCTAATTTGAGTCACATGCTCAACAATTAGAATCTGTTCTAGGTGGAGTCAACAACCACACACACCCTCCTCACGGGATTGAACCTAGGACATCCCTCCTAGTGATGGGATACACAACCATTAGGCTAGTCCCCAGGGTTTTTACTTCATTTAAAAAAAATAGTTAGTATGAGAAAGGCCCCCTAAGTTCTAAACTAAGGGTGAAACATTGTTTTTTTTTTTTTGTTGTTGTTGTAATATTCATCAATCAATATTTTAAAGAAAAATAAATGAGATAAACCTTTTTTTACGAGAAAGATGTAATAAATACTAACGAAAGGTGCATTTTTTTCGTTCCATATTAGATATATGTTGCCTAAAGTTTTTAATACATTAATCAATTTCAAGGACAAGAATCCTAGGAAGTCTGATTGCTATAACACTTGCTCGTTTGATCCAACACTACTAAGAACAAAAGAAAAAAATGTCATTTTTAGCTAGACATTTTCTTGGTTCCTTAAAAATTAGGGGAGTGGTCTCCTGAAACCACTCAAAATAGAAGATTTAGGAGTGTTGAGTCATTGGTCTTAAGTGGACCCCACTTTGAGTTGGCCTGACAAATATTTGTCAACTTCCCTAATTAGGGGATACTGACATATACCAGGTTGTCTGGTAGTCTTATGTGCCGTTTGGAATGTCTAAACTTCAGGTCTACTTGTCTATTTGTCTATTGGGGGTAGACATTTTCATGTTTTAGACTGTTTGGTAGCGCATCTACTTGCTATAGATAAAAAGACAGAAAATGTCTGAAACAAAAGTTCAAGTTTTTGGGGAAGAAGCGTATGTCTATTCTGCACAGACGACATAAATTGAGGATTTCATCATTTTTGACTATTTTGGCCATTATTATTATTACTATTATAGTAATATTAATATTTATTATTACTAAAACTATTATAATTACTGTATATTATTATTATTACTATTATAATTGTTATTACTATAATAATAATAATAATAATAATTATTATTATTATTATATTAATATTTATTATTACTAAAACTATTATAATTACTGTATATTATTATTATTACTATTATCATTGTTATTACTATAATAATAATAATAATAATAATTATTATTATTATTATTATTATTTAAAGATTACCTCACCTGCCCCTGCAATAAGATTATGTTATCAAACACGGTTTACAAAAAAGCTTTGTCTAAACAATCTTAATGTACACAGATCCATTTCTTATAGATATTTTTGTTACAAATCTAATATAACTAGATTTATTTGAAATAGATAAGACCTACCAAATGAACCCTCATTCAATTTGAGTCGACGCAAGAGGCCATTCCACAAAATTTTCCAAAATCACGACTAATGGGATAGTTCAGATCCTCCGAACCCAATGAACTTTGAACTATCATACATCTAAGAGCTGGATGGTTTGGAGCATTTGCTCTCCCCCTATTTGCATGAAGTGATGATATATCAACATATAATTAATCTGTAGAAAAACATGAAAATGATATGTATAATGATAAACATAAATAAATTAAACAATAATAACAAAAAAAAATAGAAAAAAAGGATTAGTATCCCTCCAAATAAATCTTAATATATTTGACATGTGGTATACTACAACAACATTTTAAAGGTTGATACTACAAAACTAAATCCAAGGACCACATATCCAATGTAGATCTAAGAACTATCATCTTATTAAGATCACAATAACAATTATATGTCTTAATGAGAATAGGGCCCTTAAAAATGTTGATTGAATTTTATCACTATCGACAAATTACGTTACAAGTAAATTCTCTACTACTATTGTAATGAGAATAGGGCCCTTAAAACTTTGATTAAATTTTGTTACTATTGATAAAATTACCCTTACACATATCTTCTCTACTATTATAATGAGAATGATCCCTCTTTCCACTCTCTTCCCCTCCATCTCTCTCTCTCTCTCTCATGTGCATCACTATCTTCTCTCACACATGTGCATCACTGCTTCACACCCAAAAAGAAGCGAGCTACATCTGAGCTAAGCTTGGAGATGGAAGTCTTCTTTCTCTTCTCAATGGTGAACTAAGACCAAGCTGATGAGCTTATTATGTTCCATATCCCTTGTTCCCATAATGAGGGCCATTAGGTCTACGGATATTCCATTGTCGTATCGTTTACGGGAAGCCGGGTACCGGGTGTATACCCTAGAACAAAATGAGAGGTAGCTAACCAACTTCTAGGAGAGACATAATTGATTGCATTGATCTCTGTAGCTACGCCACCCACGGAATTTAAAGAACCTAAAGGGAGCGAGATGTTGTACTTTCTTTATTTCTTTTGCTTTCTCCTTGTTGATGCAAGAGGATGGTGACTCGCCAGTGAGGGCGAAGAGGATACCAAGAGACGCCATTCATTCAAGTTTGAAAGCCAGAGCTTATTCCAGTTCTTGCACCGGAAGAGCCATTCCAGAGCGAACATCCCTTCCTTTTTCGAGTTGTAGCAGTAAATTGGGTCTCACTGAGGTCTCTTTTTTTTTTTTACTAAGCAAAAAAATCACCCAGTGGAGGAGGGGGGTTAGGCAAGCACCTACCTATTTATTAAAACGCCAATTACATCAATGAGGGGATAATTGCCTTACCCTTAAACCAACAAGCAATGAAACCTCTTCCCTCTCTCTCTCGCATCGCACGTGCGGACCACTAGTCCATAATAATAATAACTTTACTTTTAATTGATATGAATAAAAACAACAATTACAAGAATAATCCTAGATTTTCCAAATGTTTTTACGGCTCTGTTAGTTCAATGTTAAATAAGGTAAAACACATAAAATCCAGAAAAAGTGTCATTTTCGTGTGTGTTTGTATGTAAAATCTTTTGGAAGTAAAATGTTTTACGAAAAAGGGTAGCTTTTGTAGAAAATGATATGCACTTCTAAAAATTGTATGTTATTTTTTTTCCCATATATTTAGATTCTTTTTTTAAAAAGATGAAAAAACACACACGCGTGCGCGCGCGCGCGCACACACATATATATATATAAGACAAAATATCTTTAGTCACATCATAAAATAAGAGAAATAAATGAAAAAAAAATGTTCCTCCACATATATTTCCTAAAATAACAAAAATGCCAGCTCTACATATATTTTCCAACATGAAAAAATACACATTCAAATATATTTTCTAAATGATAAAAATCGCCTCTTTACATATTTTTTCGAATGAGAAAAATATCACTCGAAAAGAACCCTTCATATGTATTTTTCAAAATGATAAAAATAGTCATCTTCACATATTTTTCAAAATGACCCATCTTTATATGTATTTTGAATAACATCATTTGTTTAACTAGGGAGTTTGATAAAAATACCCTATTCACATATTTTTATTCAAATGAACAAAATCATTATCTTTACATTTACATGTGATTTTCAATTTTCATTTAATACAAACACAAGTAAAATATCGCAAATTTTCACCTAATTTTTCATGAATGTAATCAAATAGAATAAAATAAGTGGACAATTCATTTACTACCATAAAAACTTTTACATCGTAAATGATTTCATGACATAAAACCATTTTGGTGCAAACAAACAAGTCTACATTTCAAATCAATTTGGAAAATTGGCCTAAAAAATAGAAAAAAAAAAAAAGTAGTAATTTAGAGCCTGAGAGACAAATCAAGCTGGTTCAATTCCTTCTGAATGTTCTCAGGTTTGTAGCTCTTGGGCCAAGGATCCTCTCCTTCACTAGAGCGGTGAACAATCTCTCTCCTCCCATAACCCACCTCAGTAGCGAACCTACCAACGTGGAATTTGTACTCAAACCCCATGATTGGTTGGCGAATGCATCGATCATGGCTCGAGCCACTGCTATCAGGTTCTGACCGATGGTTCAACCCAGCATGTGGTCGGACAGCTGAACTCAACTCTTGGTTTTTCTTTTCTAAGGTGCGCTCAAGCTTGTGAGCGTTTTGATGACCACCAAGAGCTTGTGAACTGTAGAACTTCCTCTGGCAATAGTTACAAGAAAAAACCTTAGGTTCCACTGGATTTAGCGATGAGAATGATGATGAAGAAGATGGTTTGGGGACGAGATCGAGATGGAGGTATTGGTTAGTTAGGTTGAGATGAAGAGAGGTGTTGGGTTGGTATTCCATGGAGAGAGAGAGAGAGAGAGTGTGTGTGTGACTTGAGTGAGTGAGGTTTGATATTATAAAGGGTATAGGAGTATATATCAAGCAAGAGCAATGGATGAAGAAAGCTAATCGAGAGAGACATGTAGACAGGTGTAGTGTATATATCAAGGAAAGGAAGGGAAGAAGGAGAGCGGAATATCAAATGAAAAAGAGAAACGCTAGTCCCACTCACATACTTCCAAACTTTCACCATGGTGGAGACATGTATAAGTTATTTTTCCCTTTACCTTTAAAACCCAGTGAAAGGAACCGGACATATACTTCCAAACTTTTCACCGTGGTGGAGACATGTGTGGCTATTTTTCCATTTACCTTTAAAACTCGGTGAAAGCAATAGTTGTGATTTCAACGCGTTCTATATGTAATTGGGAAAAATTGCCGTGGTAGAGACATGTGTGGCTATATTTCCCTTTACCTTTAAAACTCGGTGAAAGGAATAGTTGTGAGTAATAAGGAAAAATAGCAAAATACCAATACGTCGCTATCACGTTAAGAGTTTGGAAGTGTCGAGCTGGATAAGCAGACCAAAACCACCAAAACCATCCGATGATGGTTTTGGTCCGAGTGGCGATAAAAAGCGGAGAAATCATTTCATTTTCCCCCATTTTTTTCACCTCTCCATTTGACATCTTCCCCTTTTTTATCATCACATGTCCCGCTTCAACCGCATCACCAGATGGTTTTGGTCTGGCTATTGCCCAACCAAATCCCATCCCGTCTGAGTAGCACTCTCATTGAATAAAGGACAAAAATAAGAGAATGATAGCCATAGTTTCTCTACGGGACTAACCACTTTTCCCCGGGTACATATGCAGACTATTAAAACTAAGTCACTTTTGGGGATGAAATTTGATCTGGCTCAGCCACGATCAAAATCATCTTGCCTAAGGCCTTTGTCCAACATGTGGTGATAAAAAGGGGGAGAAGTCATTTCATTTCCCCCCTATTTTTTGACTTCTCTCCATTTGATATATTCTCTCATTTTTATCACCACATGTCACTCACAAAGGGGAGGCCAGATGATTTTGATCCGGCGAGAGTTGATCAAATCCCATCCCGTCACTTTCTATGCGGGGCTAACAAGTCCTCTCACTATTAAAATTGAGAAAAACTCACGCTTCTTTCCAGTTGTAATCGGGTTGGGGGAGCCTGGTTACGTCATTGATGTTGCCACGTGTCTCTTTTAACACTCCTTAATTATGGTTAAGATTCACCCACCCTTAGGTGCACTCACCTATCTTTCGTTTTTAGACAAAAAAAATAAAAAAAGAAATTCAACCTTGGTTAAAGTTAACTAACTGCTAAGGTTAGTTTTTTTTAATATTCTTTTCTAAAATCCAAAGATAGGTCCCTATGGTGTGTGAATCTTAACCACAGTTAAAGGGTGTCAAAGGGACATGTGACAGCATCAGTGGCGTAACTGGATGATTACGGGTCATTGAGATGAAGAGACGGTTTGAATGTTAGAAGCTTAACAGGATAAAAGTGAGGCTAGCATTTCCAGAAAAGAGATGCTTAGAAAAAGTGCTTAGTTAGAGAGAGAGATGGTTTGTAAAAACAAATCACAGAAGAGCAAAGAGAGAGGACATGTCTGGCATTATATGAGATGCAACAGTTTACTATTCTGCAACCACAAATGGAAAGGACAGAGAGAGAAAGAGATGACCTTGTGAGCGAGTTGAGAGTGAGAAAGACAGAGACCTGCAAAAATCAGTGGGGATTCGAAGGGTTGTCGCCTCCATTTATGGCAGCATTCGACCCCATTGTCGATTATGGACAAAATTCATGGCGTTTCTGTAATTGTCTAAGAGAAATTCTCTCTCACTCTCTTATCTTTTAACTTCCTACGTATCTATCTGTGCACACCCATCCATCAGTTTTACCTATCTCTTCAGGCGTCCAATCACACCTTGCTGTAGTATCCTCTTCTTTCTCTCCACCATAGAAATAGAGTGAGATTTTTGTACCTACCAGTTTACTAGTTTGGGTATTGAAAGGTGGTGAAGATAAGCCACCCTGACTAGACTAAACGTGCAACATGATAGCAAACTTTTAGACAATGTTTTTAAAGTGGGACCTTGATCGAACCTGAAAAGAGACCCGTTCACACGACCAAACTCTTACTCTGTTAGCATCATGTATTGCTTTTTTTTTTTTTTTGGAAACTCGGGGTGTCCCCAACCCTTTGGGTCAGGACTAATCCCCGAGGTGCGATGTGAGTCCGCAACCTGCCACACCAGGTAAGTTTGGGTAAACCTGTGCAGGGCTGGCCCCAAAGGGGGAGTGAGGAATGGAACCCAGGACCTCTCACTTAGGGAATGGCCCAGGAACCACCGGTTCACCCCCTTTACTTCTCTGTTACCTTTAGAACTGGTTAAAACCATAACATATTCATTAGAAAAAAATATGTTCTTAACCAGCTGAACGGGTAATAATGGCAAGTGTTGCACTTACAGTAAGAGTTCATAAATTTAAGTATGAGGCCAGCACTCTTCATAACATAATATAAATAATAGTGTAAATGATTTTTAACCCCCATAACAAGTCAAATTAATTAACAAACTAATCAATCCTAGGTTTAGTTCCATTCATTCGTTGAATCTAACCCTCTATTTGTATCTTACAAATTGTCCCCTAACTCAAACCTAATTCTTAATTAAAAAATAGGGTGGATATTATTAAGAATATATTAATATTTAAAACATTACATTTCTAAATGTATGGTCAACTATTAAGATCTTCTCCCAGTATGCGATTGGTTTTTAAGATCACTTTCGGCTCTAGGCCTTTTACTAGTTAGTCCCCTAGACAATATAGTTTTTTGAAACGAGGCCATTGGTAATGAGACATAAAGACGGGTGGTCTTTACTGATTCACACAGTATTCCACATGCATCATGGCCCTACCTTGACGTAGGAAACCCGACTACAAAATCCATGAATACACACTCTCATTTTCACTCTACAATGGGCAACAGTTGTAAAGGCCCAACTGGTCTCTAGTGCTTGGCCTTCAATTGCTAACAAGTGAATCATCTAGATACATACTAAGTGGCATCATGCTTCATACCATCTTAGCAAAAATACCTACACAGATCCTTGTACATCTTTGTACTACCCGAATGCACTATATTCCTTGAGCGATGAGCTTCATCCAAGATTTCCCTCTCTAGGTCAGCCAGATTTGGGACATAGTTTACCACGAAACCTCAAACCATCATTCGACCCAGTGGTCCAATCTGAGGTGTTACCAATAACTGTTTCTACAGCACTAGATTACAACCTTTCATCCAGAGACTATGCCTAAATAATCCTGTTGAGCAAGGTCAACTGCACATTTAGGCTAAAGAGAAAAGCCTTAGTGTTCTGCTGAATTAGATGCATGAACATTAAACTATGAAACTGTCTCTAGCAGACGCCATGCACTATTGAATCATCATGATGTCAATTAAGCCTTTCAATTGGGTCTTAAAGCATCAATCACAACATTTGCCTTCCTAGGGTGGTACTGGAGAGTAAAATCATAATCCTTCAAATGTTTCATCCATCTACATTGCCTCATGTTCAATTCATTTCGAGAGAACAAAAACTTTAAAATTCTTATGGTCCGAAAAGAGCTCAAACTTCTCGCTATACAAATAGTGCCTCTACACTTTCAGAGCAAAGACAAGTGCTGCCAACTCTAGGTCATGAGTTGGGTTATTCTTCTCATGCACTTTAGTTATCGTAGACATAAGCAACCACTTTATGGTTTTATATCAACACACAACCCAAGCCTTGATGGAAAGCATCACTATAGATGATAAATACCCACTACCTCAGGAATGGTCAAAACTGGTGTTGATGTCAGTCTGGTCTTCAAATCATTGAAAGCCTGCTCACAATTACCATCTCTAACAAACTTCACATCTTTCTTAGTAAGATGAACCAACGGTGCAATAATCCACGAGACCCCTCGATAAAACGTTGATAATATCCAGCTTACTCCAAAAAATTATAAATCTCAGTAAGCAAAGTGGGATGTCCCTAATTCAATACTGACTCAACCTTAGTTGGATTGACCAGCACTCCTTCGAGACAACATGTCCCAAAAAAGTTTTGCTTCTAGTAGAACTCTCACATGAGAATTTAGCATATAACTGATGCTCTCGCAAGGTCTGAAGTGTGATGCAAAGATGTTTTTGTTCTTCTCTATACTTGAGTAAATCAAAATGTCATCGATGAACACGACAACAAACCGATCTAAGTATGATTTGAACACTCGGTTCATTAGATTTATAAACGCATCCTATGCATTAGTCAGCCCGAAGGGCATGGCTAGAAACTCATAATGCATGTACCGATTCCGAAAAGTGATCTTAGAGATGTTCTCTTCCTTCACCCTCAATTGATGATAACCTAACCTTAAGCCAATCTTGAATTATAACTGCGCTCGCCAAAGCTAATAAAATAAATCATCGATCCTATGAGAGAGTATTTCTTCTTGATAGTCACCCTATTTAATTGACATAAGTTGATATACAATCATAGTGATCCATCTTTTTTTGATGAACAAAATAGAAGCGCCCCATGGTAAAGTACTAGACAGAACAAAATTTTTATGTAGTAACTTTTAGATCTAATCCTTCAACTCCACAGTGCCATCTTATAGGGTACCATCGATATCGGTGAAGTACCCGATGTTACATCAATACTGAATTCCACTACCCTCATTGGAGGCAACTCCGGTATCTCCTAGAACACACCCATAAACTTAGAGACAACCAGTATCTTGTCCAAGCCAATTCCCTGGTTCACAATCTTGATGTAAGAGCTAGAGGAATACCTTGGTCATCACCTCTTCTAAGTGACCACACAAAAAATGAAATGGTAACTCACCAAGGATCGAAAAGGTAATTTTTTTCTTAAAACATGCGAACGTAGCATGAAAAGTCCTAACCAATTCATACCCAAGATAATATCGAATTGTTAGCCTCAAGGTTACAACTCTAAGTACCCTTAATAGTTTGGATGATAACACAATAATGGAATGATCATTATGGTACTAATGTTTCCATTTAGTCTATGTACTTTCAGAGAAAAAGAGCATTAAAAGCTTCATTCAAGCTATGGAGAATTGACAAGAACAAATACTCAAGTGAATCAACTCAAAAGCCAAGTCTCAGCCATTTCAAGGAAAAGCTTCAAGGACTCAAGCCAAATTCATGAAGAAAAATCAAGACTGAAGTTCCATAAGTTCATAAAGAAGACCAACTCTGAAATTTATCCAGATCAATGATCTCTAAGACCTAGAGGGGGGTGAATAGGTCTATCTAATAATTTCTAACCAATTTTTAATTTTTTAATTAATATGTTTAGAAATCAATGAACAATTCACTCAGACAATCCACACAAATCAAACACAGAAGATTTTTACGTGGAAAACCCTAACGGGAAAAAAACCACGGGACCTTGTCCAGCAATAAACTTCACTATGAAAAGATATCAAGTACGAGACAAGACCTTACCAAAACAGAAACGACGTTCATAGGTATAGACTCTTACTCTTGATTTCCACGAACCAGCAGGTTCGATCTCCGCCGTAGCAGCTTCGGTTCCACACCGACCAAATCTTCTCAAGCTACTTCAAAACCACGATCACACACGATCAATCTCCTTCCACGAAGGCTCCAGATCAAACACCGGACACACACACAAGGTGTAGGGTTGTGAATCAATTTAGAAAGTTTCAAACCCTAGAGGGATCTCATACAGATCTGAGATCACACAATGCAAGATCAAAGGTTTAGATCTATACTTGCATTCTCTAGGATAAAAGAAAGAGGAGGGATCAACAAAGATCTAATAAAAGCAATAGGAAAAACCCTAGAAGAGTTTCTCAGACCTCTACTCTTTCAAAAATAAACAAAGATACGAATTAGGTCTCCAAAAAGTTGTTTATATAGGGTTTAAAAAAAGAATCCAGAAAAATAAAAATTCTTTTTACGGGGACCGATCGATCGGTGCTCATTACCGATCGCTCAGTCCAAAACGGATCACTCGGTTCCCATGACCGATCGAGCGGTTGAAAATCATCTCTCTGGAAAAATACCCCATACAAAATTTTGGTCCAGTCGATAGCCACCGATCGCTCGGTAGGCCACCGATCAATCGGTCTCAATACCGAGCGATCGGTTGAGACAGAATTTTTTCAAACCATATGTCTTTTAATGTTTATTTGATTCAACTAAGATCAAACAACTTTGTTAGGTTTAAAACTATCCTCCTAGGTATGTTTAGAGTTATCTAAGCCAAATCCAACCTAGGTAGGGGTCTCTAAGTCCATTACCTTTCTAGATCCAGAGTAGGAGCTTTTTCTTCACTTTCTTCAATCTTCTTTAAGCTTTAGCTCTTCTCTTCTGACAAGTTGAACATGACTCGACGACTCGACTCACATGACCTATCTAATGATCACGGAATTTGCCAACACCTATTTAGGGATTTACAATCTCCCCCTTTGGCAATTCCGGGACAAAACAAGACTAACTCATATACTCGGTTCAAATTTTCCCAAATGATTCAAAAATGAAAAATTGACCTTTACATGACTCAAAAATAATTACATGACTTTTGACATGTTAGCTTGTCATGATTCACCAAACTTAGAACCTGTTTGCCTGCACATGCTAAATCAAAAACCTGTGAAGCATGGGAAATAAAATATGGGAAATATCCAAAACATGTTAAGTATGTTTCCATAACATCATTCACACAATTATCATCCACGTCCACAAAATCATCATATCCATGTGTTATCATGCACTCTCCCCCTTTTTGGCTCGAAATGCCAAAGGCGGACTATTAACAATAAAATGAACGCATAAACACAAATGAGATGAGATATAAGAAACCATCCAAATGCAGAAATCCATAACAAGTTAAAACATCCAAATAGGTTTGTACTAAGTACAACCAAGACAAAATACATCGAAATGTCAAACAAAAACTAGAACTAAGATAAACTCCAAAATATACACATGAATCAGAAGGAGTTTCTATCCTAGTACATCAATCTAACTATCACTCCTGCTCATCATCAGAAGTGAGCTAGGACTCATAGTAAGCTCAAAAATCCCGAATATCTCTCTGTATGCCCAGCACTGCGGCATCGAGAGATCCAAGTCTACCACGAACTTCTGTAGTAAACTCCTCGTATGACGAAACATGAGTCCTGAGATCCATCTGCATCTCTCGTATCATCCTGGCAAGATCATCCATAGTGGCCGGAGGAGGACGAGATGACCCAGCACCAACTTCTGCTCCCTCCTCTGTATCTTGAACTGAGGCATGTGAAAAACTCTGAGCTAGGGTCTTTTTGTTGATTAGACCCTTAGGAACTCGAGTAGGAACACGAGGAGGAGCGATAACTCCTTGAGAACCAAGAAGTTTAGTGATGAGTGAACCAAATGGTAGGGCTCCAACTGCTGTAACAGTTTGATGGGCTTGGATCATCAAGTCAATGATGTGAGCGGCAAGATCAATATCACGCCCACATAGAAGACTAAACAGAAACCTAGCTCTATCTTCCCTAAGGTCCGCATTATGAACCTTTGGATGGATATTTGCACTCATAACTAGGTTTACTAGTCTAGCATCCTTAGTGAGTTTCGCCACTTCAATAAGAGACCCAACCCAAAACGTAGGAGTACCACAAAGAAAGGTAACAACATGTTCCATGGTGTCTTTATCCTCATCACTCTTATAATTATAAGGATAATATGCATTTGGAACTCGAGGACGGCCAAGGAATTTAGAAATCAAATCAGCATTTATGACAACAGATTGTTCTAATGCTCGAGATTTGAATGACAATTTTTTATGGTTGATTTCAGAAAAATTAGAGTAAAATTCCCTAACTAACTGGACAGAAGCAGGACCGGATAAGGTAAGTATACCTTCCCATTTACGATCTGAAATGAGTTTAGGAAGATAATAATCACCAAAATTGGCAATTTGAATGTCCCTTTCAACCATTACACCTTTCTTGCTAAAATACTCACTATAGAGTTGAGCAGCAGTAGGACTTATGAACTGGGATAACTGACTGGACTGGGAAGATGAAGCTTTACCTTTATTTTTCCGAGTTTTATCAGCCAAAGATTTTTATCGATTCTCAGTTGTAGAATCTATCATTCTACGAATTGGCCTGTCCCCAATTGAAATACCATGCCCTATTGGAGTGAAAGTAAAAGGCTCTAGGTTTTGCTCATCTTCAGGAGGGTCCTCTTGGTTGTTGAGGACCAACTTTCGGCGTTTGGGAACGCCAGACATGAGATAGGCTAAGAGGATTAAGGACAAAAGGAAAGCCATGGATAAATCGACGATGCCCTAGATGAGAAAATCAATCTATACTCAAGAAAATGCACAAGGCTTACCTTTTTGATGCTTGGAAAACCCTTAGAGGTGAATGAAATGACCGTAGGAAGGATTTGGAGGAGAGGAAACCGAAAGATCGCTCTAGAGTTCGGAGAAGAAGTGAACAGAAAAAATAGAAATGAGGGTTTTATAACTTTGTTCACGAAAGACCGATCGATCGGTCTTTAACACCGAGCGATCGGTTGGCTGAAAAATTTTCAAAAATTTTACTTTTAAAACCTTTTCTCCCCCTCAACCAATGAAACATTGAAAACTCATTTTCACCTCAAAATAACCAATTCACCAAAAAAATTTGCAATAATTGATTTCATTAAAATCATAAAGAATAATCACCCAAGAATTGATATATCAAGTACAGTCATAAACAAGGATTATGTAAACAATAATTGATTTTCACCGGTGATTAATTATGGTATTTGCATCAAATTCACAATCAGAGTCAAGAAACAATTAGAAGTAATGTGAGTGTGAAATCAAAATTCATTACTTGACTCTTTGAATTGGTTTCCTTCCTTAAGCTAGATTTTGACATTATAGCTCAAATGGGACTCTAAAATTTTCAAAAACTAGTTTTAAAACCAATAAACATCCATACTTATATGATGAGCAATTTTTACCCCAAATTTGACTAACAAATTTATTTCATTTCTTTTTCAGTCAAATTGTACTCATTGTGAAAATTCTTTTTGGAGTACACATATATAGTTTTTAGCACATTGGTGACTTTCACTCAAGTGAGAAGGTAGCTCTTTCTAATGACAGTGGGGGCTTTCACACTAGCAATCCATATAGATACCTACTGTTTGTCTAGGTAGCCATTACTCACTGTTTGCATTCACTAGTAGCTATCACACAAACTCACAATAGTCCTCTCCATGTCAATAATTTTTATAACTAGGGGGCTCACCTTATGGAATTTTTTATGACATTGGTTATACTAGATTTGATTAATCTAGGGAACCATATGGTATAATATCAGAACCTTTAAATAGGAACTAATACCATCTAAAGAATCAGTTAGAGTGCATGTGCATTAGATAACATCTTTGTTTACTCAACTCTAACTGAGATTAGTTAGTATGACCAAATTCAATCACAAGATCAAACCAACAGTTGACCTATCCTAATTTATCCAATCCTATGAAATATTTATCCTTGCATTATATGTTCAAATATGATTTCAAAGAAATAACTTTAAGCAAAATGATTGGAAAGAAGGTCATACAAACACATTATTTTTCGCAGTATTTTTCAATTTTTTGAATGTTTTTGGATTTTTATTACTTAAAGAAAATAACAAAAAAAATAGCTCTATGACATAAATAGAACATGAAGAACACATAGGCTATGAAACAAGTACATCTTTACTCAACTCCGCACAAACCTATGGATTTCCTAAGGAGTTCAAACCTAAGGGAATCTAAGGGTTTTGTTAGAATGTCCGCAAATTGATTCTCTGTTTGGACATACTCTATAGACACAATCTTTTGCTCAACAAGATCACGGATGAAGTGATGTCTTATGTCTATGTGTTTTGTGCGAGAATGTTGAACGGGATTTTTGGAAATATTGATAGCACTTGAATTATCACAATACACAGTCATAGTGCTCTGTTCAATCCCGTAATCATTCAACATCTGCTTCATCCACAGAAGTTGAGTGCAACAACTGCCAGCTGCTATGTACTCAGCTTCTGCAGTGGACAATGAAATTGAATTCTGTTTTTTGCTAAGCCAAGCAACTAAGCAGTTTCCAATATAGAAACATCCTCCAGAGGTGCTTTTCCTATCATCAGCATTTCCGGCCCAATCGGCATCGGAATATCCAACTATCGTGGCATTTGTATCAAAAGAATACAAGAGGCCAAATGATAGAGTTCCACTCACATATCGAATGATACGCTTAACTGCAAGCAAGTGAGACTCTTTTGGGCTCGCTTGATAGCGGGCACAAGCACCAACACTAAAGGCTATGTCAGGTCTAGTAGCAGTTAGGTAGAGTAAACTACCAATCATGCTTCTATAAGAAGTTTGATCAACATCTTTGCCTGACGCATCTTTACTAAGTTTTGTAGTAGAACTCATAGGAGTTCTTACATGCTTAGCAGAGCTCATGCCAAATTTCTTCACTAGATTTTTAGCATATTTGATTTGAGATACTGAGATCCCAGAATCCAATTGCTTGATCTGAAGACCAAGGAAGAAACTTAGCTCACCAACCATGCTCATTTCAAATTCATTTTTCATTTGTTCAGCAAATGAACGAGCATGTAAGTCTAATGTGGAACCAAACACTATGTCATCAACATATATCTGGGCGATGACAATATCACCTTTCACATTCTTTATGAAAAGTGTTCTGTCTACTCTCCCTCTCGAAAATCCGTTTTCCAAGAGATAAGTAGTCAGCCTCTCATACCAAGCTCTTGGAGCTTGCTTTAAACCATAGAGGGCCCTTTTTAGCCGATAGACTTGATCAAGGTGATGTGTATCTTCAAACCCTTTTGGTTGTTCCACATAGACTTCCTCATGTAGAATGCCATTCAGAAATGCACTCTTAACATCCATTTGAAAAATTTTGAATTTCATATGGCAAGCCACAGCTAGAAGAATTCTTATTGATTCTAGCCTGGCTACAGGAGCAAATGTTTCATCGAAGTCAATACCTTCAATTTGGGTGTATCCTTGTGCAACTAACCTAGCCTTATTTCTTATGATAGTACCTTTTTCATCAGATTTGTTCTTGCAAATCCATTTGGTACCTATCACATTTGTATTGTTAGGCCTAGGTATTAAATACCAAACATCATTCCTAGTAAACTGAAGTAACTCTTCTTGCATTGCATTTATCCAATTATCATCTGCAAGAGCTTCAGCTACATTCTTGGGTTCAAAAGATGAAGTATAGCAAATGTAGCTAACTTCATTTTCAATTTGTTTCCTCGTTCTCACTCCACTTTCAACATCACCAATTATATCAGTGGGGGTGTGAGGACTCATGACCCTAGAATGTGTAGGTTTTGATGGAGATGATTGCTTATTTATAGGTGGAGTTGAAATAGTTTCAACATTTTCATATTCAGCACTTTCATCATCCTCAAGTTGCACAGTTTCAACACCGGAGTCATCCACAACTACATTTATGGACTCCATTATTGTAGAGGTTCTCAAGTTATACACTCAATAAGCTCTACTGTTGGTGGAATATCCAAGAAATATCCCTTCATCACTCCGGGATTCAAATTTTCCCAATTGCTCTCTATCCTTAAGGATATAGCATTTACTTCCGAATTCTCGAAAGTACTTGACACTAGGTTTCTTGTTATTCCACAACTCATATTCCTTGTTCCAGGTCTTACAAAAACTCTATTAACTATATAGCAAGCAGTGTTAACTGCCTCAGCCCAGAAATAAGAAGCTAGATTGTTGCTATGAAGCATAACTCTAGCCATCTCTTGGAGAACCCTGTTCTTCCTCTCTACTACACCATTCTGCTGAGGTGTAATAGGTGCAGAAAATTCATGTTTGATACCCGACTCATCACAAAAGTCGTTGTACTTAGAGTTTTCAAACTCCTTTCCATGATCACTTCGAATTCGAGTGATTGGGCATCTTTTCTCATTTTGAATTTTGAAGCAAATACTTTTGAAATTGTCAAAAGCATCGGATTTCTCTCTTATAAATGTCACCCATGACATTCTTGAGAAATCATCAACCATGACTAGGATGTATCGCTTTCCACCTAGGCTTTCAGTTCTTGTAGGATCCATAAGATCCATATGAATTAATTCCAGTGGATATGAAGTAGCAATACTTGAAGTCTTCTTATGTGGGGTTCTAATTTGTTTACCAATTTGGCATGGCCCACACACAGCAGTAGAAGGCTTTCCTAGTTTGGGAACACCTCTCACAAGCTCTTGCTTAGAGATTTTGCATAGGTCTTTGAAGTTCATGTGACCTAGTCTTCGGTGCCATAAATCAACTTCCTCAATTTTAGTCTTATAACAGACATTTGAGGGATTTGGACTGGGAATTAAGCCGTAGCAATTGTCAGTGGTTCTCAACCCTTCTAGAACACACTTACCTTTACCATTAATGACTAAGCATTTATTTTGGGTAAAGTGCACAGCATGGTTATCATCACATAATTGACTTATGCTAATTAAATTAGCTTTTAGTCCTTCAACAAACAAGGCATCTTTCAATTTTGGTATGCCTGGTGAATCGATGATACCCTTCCCCTTTACTAAAGACTTGCTTCCATCACCAAAAGTAACAGTCCCATCTGGACAGTCCTCAAATTGAGTAAATAAGGACTTGTTACCTGTCATATGCCGTGAACACCCACTGTCGAAGTACCACATTTCTATGTTTTGGGCTTTCAAGGCAGTGTGAATGACGAAGCACTTCAGGTCATCCTTTCTTACATACACAGTCTTTAAACTTTGTTTAGATCTTTGATCATTAAACTGTGTATTAGAAACCTTTTTCCTTTTTGTCCTCCTTGACCTTTTCTTATTTTGTTCAGTTCTAGCTTTTTGATTAGTCAAATTATTTCCTCTTGAATAATCATTTGGAATAAATTGACCAGTTCTTGTCATAGATATTTGAGCAATTCTATTAACATCTTCGCTCAATATTCTAGACTTTTCAGCCAGAACCTGAATCTGCCTTTGAAGAGTCCCTTGACTTTGATTTTGGTTCCATGAACCTGAAATTTATCCAGATCAATGATCTCTAAGACCTAGAGGGGGGGTGAATAGGTCTATCTAATAATTTCTAACCAATTTTAATTTTTCAATTAATATGTTTAGAAATCAATGAATAATTCAATCAGACAATCCACACAAATCAAACACAGAAGATTTTTACGTGGAAAACCCTAACGGGAAAAAACCACGAGACCTTGTCCAGCAATAAACTTCACTATGAAAAGATATCAAGTACAAGACAAGACCTTACCAAAACAGAAACGACGTTCCTAGGTATAGACTCTTACTCTTGATTTCCACGAACCAGCAGGTTCGATCTCCGCCTTAGCAGCTTCGGTTCCACACCGACCAAATCTTTTCAAGCAACTTCAAATCCACGATCACACACGATCGATCTCCTTCCACGAAGGCTCCGGATCAAACACCGGACACACACACAAGGTGTAGGGTTGTGAACCAATTTAGTAAATTTCAAACCCTAGAGGGATCTCATACAGATCTGAGATCACACAATGCAAGATCAAAGACTTAGATCTATACTTGCATTCTCTAGGATCTAAGAAAGAGGAGGGATCAACAAAGATCTAATAAAAGCAATAAGAAAAACCCTAGAAGAGTTTCTTAGACCTCTACTCTTTCAAAAATATCAAAGACACGAATTAGGTCTCTCAAAAGTTGTTTATATAGGGTTAAAAAAAGAATCCAGAAAAAGAAAAATTCTTTTTACGGGGACATATCGATCGGTGCTCACTACCGATCGCTCGGTTCAAGACGGATCGATTGGTTCTAATGACCGATCGCTCGGTTATAAATCACCTATCTGGAAAATTTCCTCATACAAAAATTTGGTCCAGTCGATAGCCACCGATCGCTCGGTAGGCCACCGATCGATCGGTCGCAATACCGAGCGATCAGTTGAGACAGAAATTTTGCCAAAACCATTTTCATTTTATTTTTATTTGATTCAACTAAGATCAAATATCTTTGGTAGGCTTAAAACTATCCTCTTAGGTATTTTTATGGTTATCTAAGTCAAATCCAACCTAGGTAGGGTCTCTAAGTCCATTACCTGTCTAGATCCGGAGTAGAAGCTTTTTTTCTTCACTTTCTTCAATCTTCTTTAAGCTTTAGCTCTTCTCTTCTGACAAGTTAAACATGACTCGACGACTCGACGACTCGACTCAACTGACCTATCTAATGATCATGGAATTTGCCAACACCTATTTAGGGATTTACAATCTCCCCCTTTGGCAATTCCGGGACAAAACAAGACTAATTCATATACTAGGTTCAAATTTTCCCAAATGATTCAAAAATGGAAAATTGACCTTTACATGACTCAAAAATAATTACATGACTTTTGACATGTTAACTTGTCATGATTCACCAAACTTAGAACCTGTTTGCCTGCACATGCTAAATCAAAAACCTGTGAAGCAGGGAAATAAAATATAGGATAAGAATGAAAATTGTATAACCATTCAAGAATGAAAATATGTATACCCATTCACAACCATTCACAATTCCACGATCCATAACAGGTTAGTATTCCAAAATCTCATCCATATCCATAACATCTATAATACCATTTAACACATTCCCCCTTTTTGGCTCGAAATGCCAAAGGTGGATTAGAAAAGGAAAGCATAAATCATTGAAAGGAGATGAGATAGAAAATAATGAGCATAAACCATTCAAATGTATACATCCATAACAAGTCAATAATATCCAAAAAGGTTTGTACTAAGTACAACCAAGACAAAATACATCAAAATGTCAAATAAAAACTGTCACTCGACTAAGATAAAATCCTATCATTAACTATCACTCCTGCTCATCATCAGAAGTGAGCTGTGACTCATAGTAAGCTCGAAAATCTCGAACATCTCTCTGTACTCCTAGCACGGCTGCATCGAGAGATCCAAGTCTACCACGAACCTCTGTAGTAAACTCCTCGTATGATGAAATATGAGTCCGGAGATCCATCTGCATCTCTCGCATCATCCTCCCAAGATCATCCATAGTGGTCGGAGGAGGACGAGATGACCCAACACCAACTTCGGCTCCCTCCTCTGTATCTCGAACTGAGGCATGTGAGAAACTCTGAGATAGGGTCTTTTTATTGATTGGACCCTTCGGTACTCTAGTAGGACCACCAGGAGGTGCAAATACCCCTTGTAAACCAAGAAGTTTAGTGATAAGAGATCCAAAAGGAAGGGCTCCAACTACAGTGTCAGATCGATGAGCTTGGATCATCAAATCGATAAAATGTGCTGCAAGATCAATATCATGCCCACGAAGAAGAAATAGAAAACGAGCTCTTTCTTCCCTAAGGTCCGCAGTATGAACCTTTGGGTGGATATTGGCACTCATGACTAGGTTTACAAGTCTTGCATCCCTAGTGAGTTTAGACACTTCAATTAGAGAACCAACCCAAAATGAAGGAGTGCCACTTAGAAAAGTAACAACTTGTTCCATGGTTTCTTTATCCTCATCAGTCTTATATCTATAAGGATAATAAGCATTTGGAACTCGAGGACAACCAAGAATAGCAGCAATCAAATTAGGATTAATTACCACAGAGTTTTCTAAAGCTCTAGTTTTGAAAGACCAAGTTTTCAAGTTAATATTAGAAAATTTGAATAAAATTCCTGAACCAACTGAATAGGAGCTGGACATGATAGATTGAGAATACCTTCCCATTGACGATCGGCAATGAGCTTAGGAAGGTAATAATCATCAAAGTCTGAAATTTGAATTCCTCGCTCAACCATGATAGCCTTCTTGCTAAAATATTCACGGTAAAGTTGAGCAGCCGAAGGAAATGAAAGAAGATGATCGACTGGCATGAGAAGATGAGGCTTTACCCTTGTTTTTACCAGTTTTATCAGCCAAAGCCTTTTGGCGATTCTCAGCAGTAAATCAATGATTCTACGAATTGGCCTGTCCCCAATAGAAATACCATGCCTACTGGAGTGAAAGTAGATGGCTCTAGGTTTTCCTCATCTTGAGGAGGATCCTCTTGGTTGTTGAGGACCAACCTCCGACGTTTGGGAACGCCAGACATGAGATCGGCAAGAAGGATTAACGACAAAACGAAAGCCATGGAAGAAAATGCAAGAAAACGATGCCCTAGACGAGAAAATCAATCTAAATCGAAGAAAATGCACAAATCTTACCTTTTAGATGCTTGGGAAACCTTTAGAATAGAAAGGAATGACCGTATGGAGGATTTTGAGGAGTAGGAACCGAGGGATCGCTCTGGAGGTCGGAGAACAAGTGAACAAAAAAAATAGAAATGAGGTTTTATAACACTGTTCACGAAAGACCGATCGATCGGTCTTTAGCACCGAGCGATCGGTGGTCTGAAAATTTTTCAAAAATTTTTACTAGTTAAAACCTTTTTCCCCTCAACCAATGGAACATTGAAAAACATTTTCACCTCAAAATGACCAACGACCAAAAAAAAATAGCAACATGTGATTTCATAAAAATCATTAATAATAATCACCCAAGAATTGATATATATCAAGTATAGGCATAAACAAGGATTATGTAATCATTAATTGATTTTCACTAGTGATAAAATATGGTATTTGCATCAAATTCACAATCAGAGTCAAGATACAATTAGAAGTAATGTGAGTATGAAATAAAAATTCATTACTTGACTCTTTGAATTGGTTTCCTTCCTTAATCTAGATTTTGACATTATATTTCAAATGGGACTCTAAAATTTTCAAAAACTAGTTTTAAAACCAATAATCATCCATATTTATATGATGAGCAATTTTTACCCCAAATTTGACTAACAATTTATTTCATTTCTTTTTCAGTCAAATTGTACTCATTGTGAAAATTCTTTTTGGAGTACACATATATAGTTTCTAGCACACTGGTGACTTTCACTCAAGTGAGAAGGTAGCTCTTTCTAATGACAGTAGGGGCTTTCACACTAGCAATCCATATAGATACCTACTGTTTGTCTAGGTAGCCATTACTCACTGTTTGCATTCACTCGTAGCTATCACACAAACTCACAGGTAGTCCTCTCCATGTCAATAATTTTTATATCTAGGGGGCTCACCTTATGGAATTTTTTATGACATTGTTATCTAGATTTGATTAATCTAGGAACCATATGGTATAATATCAGAACCTTTAAATAGGAACTAAAACCATCTAAAGAATCAGTCAGAGTGCATGTGCAAATTAGAACATCATTGTATGCTCAACTCTAACTGAGGTTAATTAGCATGACCAAATTCAATCACAAGATCGAACCAACAATTGAACTATCCTATTTTATTCAATCCTATGAAATATTTATCCTTGGATTATATGGTTAAATATGATTTCAAGGAAATAACATTAAGCAAAAGATAGGATAAATAAGGTCATACAAACACATTATTTTTTGTCAATATTTTTCAATTTTTTGAATGTTTTTTGGATTTTTATTAATTAAAGAAATAACAAAAAAAATAGCTCTATGACATAAATAGAACATGAAGAACACATAGGCTATGAAACAAGTACACCATTACTCAACTTCGCACAAACCGATGGATTTCCTAAGGAGTTCAAACCTAAGGGAATCTAAAGATTTTGTGAGAATGTCCGCATATTGATTCTCTGTTTGGACATACTCACTAGACACAACTTTTTGCTCAACAAGATCACGGATGAAGTGATGCCTAATGTCTATATGCTTTGTGCGAGAGTGTTGTACGGGATTTTTGGAGATATTGATTGCCTTGTGTTATCACAATACACAATCATAGTGCTTTGATCAATCCCATAATCCTTCAACATCTGTTTCATCCACAGAAGTTGGGTGCAACAACTACCAGCTGCTATATACTCATCCTCGGCTGTAGACAAGGAAATGGAATTCTGCTTTTTGCTAAGCCAAGCAACTAAGCAGTTTCCAATATAGAAACACCCGCCGGAGGTGCTCTTCCTATCATCAGTATTTCCAGCCCAATCAGCATCGGAATACCCCACGACAATGACATTTGTATCGAAAGAATACCAGAGGCCTAAGGACATAGTCCACTCACATAGCGAATGATACGCTTGACAGCAACTAAGTGAGACTCTTTGGGATTTGCTTGATAACGGGCACATGCTCCAACACTAAAGGCTATGTCGGGTCTAGTAGCAGTTAGGTAGAGCAAACTACCAATCATGCTTCTATAATTAGTCTGATCGACATCCTTCCCTGAAGTATCTTTACTAAGCTTTATAGTAGTACTCATAGGAGTCCTAGCATGCTTAGCAGAACTCATTCCAAATTTCTTCACTAGATTTTTTGCATATTTGATTTGAGATACTGAGATCCCAGAATCCAATTGCTTGATCTGAAGACCAAGGAAGAAACTTAGCTCACCAACCATGCTCATTTCAAATTCATTTTTCATTTGTTCAGCAAATGAATGAGCATGTAAGTCTAATGTGGAACCAAATACTATGTCATCAACATATATCTGGGCGATGACAATATCACCTTTCACATTCTTTATGAAAAGGGTTCTGTCTACTCCCCCTCTCGAAAATCCATTTTCCAAGAGATACGTAGTCAGCCTCTCATACCAAGCTCTTGGAGCTTGCTTTAAACCATAGAGGGCCCTTTTTAGTTGATAAACTTGATCAAGGTGATGTGGATCTTCAAACCCTTTTGGTTGTTCCACATAGACTTCTTCATGTAGAATGTCATTCAGAAAGGCACTCTTAACATCCATTTGAAAAAGTTTGAATTTCATATTACAAGCCACAGCTAGAAGAATTCTTATTGATTCTAGCCTGGCTACAGTAGCAAAAGTTTCATCGAAGTCAATACCTTCAATTTGGGTGTATCCTTGTGCAACTAACCTAGCCTTATTTCTTATGATAGTACCTTTTTCATCAGATTTGTTCTTGAAAATCCATTTGGTACCTATCACATTTGTATTGTTAGGCCTAGGTACTAAATACCAAACATCATTCCTAGTAAACTGAAGTAACTCTTCTTGCATTGCATTTATCCAATTATCATCTGCAAGAGCTTCAGCTACATTCTTGGGTTCAAAAGATGAAGTATAGCAAATGTAGCTAACTTCATTTTCAATTTGTTTCCTCGTTCTCACTCCACTTTCAACATCACCAATTATATCAGTGGGGGTGTGAGGACTCATGACCCTAGGATGTGTAGGTTTTAATGGAGATGTTTGCTTATCAATAGGTGGAGTTGAGATAATTTCAACATTTTCATTTTCAGCACTTTCATCATCCTCACGTTGCACATTTTCAACACCGGAGTCATCCACAACTACATTTATGGACTCCATAATTGTAGAGGTTCTCAAGTTATACACTCGATAAGCTCTACTGTTGGTGGAATATCCAAGAAATATCCCTTCATCACTCCGGGATTCAAATTTGCCCAGTTGCTCTCTATCCTTAAGGATATAGCATTTACTTCCAAATTCTCGAAAGTATTTAACACTAGGTTTCTTGTTATTCCACAACTCATATGGGGTTTTCCTTGTTCCAGGTCTTACAAAAACTCTATTAACTATATAGCAAGCAGTGTTAACTGCCTCAGCCCAGAAATGAGAAGCTAGATTGTTGCTATGAAGCATAACTCTAGCCATCTCTTGGAGAACTCTGTTCTTCCTCTCTATTACACCATTCTGCTGAGGTGTAATAGGTGCAGAAAATTCATGTTTGATACCCGACTCATCACAAAAGTCGTTGTACTTAGAGTTTTCAAACTCCTTTCCATGATCACTTCGAATTCGAGTGATTGGGCATCTTTTCTCATTTTGAATTTTCAGGCAAATACTTTTGAAATTGTCAAAAGCATCGGATTTCTCTCTTATAAATGCCACCCATGACATTCTTGAGAAATCATCAACCATGACTAGGATGTATCGCTTTCCACCTAGACTTTCAGTTCTTGTAGGACCCATAAGGTCCATATGAATTAATTCCAGTGGATATGAAGTAGCAATACTTGAAGTCTTCTTATGTGGGGTCCTAATTTGTTTACCAATTTGGCATGCCCCACACACAGCAGTAGAAGGCTTTCCTAGTTTGGGAACACCTCTCACAAGCTCTTGCTTAGAGATTTTACATAGGTCTTTGAAGTTCATGTGACCTAGTCTTCGGTGCCACAAATCAACCTCCTCAATTTTAGTCTTATAACAGACATTTGAGGGAATAGGACTGGGAGTTAAGCCGTAGCAATTGTCAGTGGTTCTCAATCCTTCTAGAACACACTTACCTTTACCATTAATGACTAAGCATTTATTTTGGGTAAAGTGCACAGCATGATTATCATCACATAGTTGACTTATGCTAATTAAATTAGCTTTCAGTCCTTCAACAAACAAGGCATCTTTCAATTTAGGTATGCCTGGTGAATCGATGATACCCTTTCCTTTGACTAAAGACTTGCTTCCATCACCAAAAGTAACAGTCTCATCAGGACAGTCCTCAAATTGAATAAATAAGGACTTGTTACCTGTCATATGCCGAGAACACCCACTATCGAAGTACCACATTTCTGTGTTTTGGGCTTTCAAGGCAGTATGAATGACAAAGCACTTAAGGTCTTCCTTTCTTACATACACAGTCTTTAAACTTTGTTTAAATCTTTGATCATTAATCTGTGTAGTAGAGACCTTTTTCCTTTTTGTCCTCCTTGACCTTTTTCTGTTTTGTTCAGTTCTAGTTTTTTGATAAGTCAAATTATTTCCTCTTGAATAATCATTTGGAATAAATTGACCAGTTCTTGTCCCAGAGATTTGAGCAATTCTATTAACATCATCGCTCAACATTCTAGACTTTTCAGCTAGAACCTGAATCTGCCTTTGAAGAGTCCCTTGACTTTGATTTTGGTTCCATGAACCATTTCGGGGAGCTCTCCTAAATGCATTACATTTAGGTCGAATGTGACCTCTCACACCACAAAAGTGACATGTGGGTATGAATCTTGGTAGAGGAGGAGGATTTCTTCTAACTGGAATTTGATTCCTTAAAGCATTCACTCTAGGAGCTGTATTTCTAGGCTTTACAAAATTTGTATAAGCCTTAGTACTTGATGTAGAAGGTAAATTTTCATTAGGTTCAGAATGTATTGGCTCAAACACTGCACTAGCCATTGTTCCAACAGCTAAAGGACCAGTTGGTGTGTCAACATGTCCTATCCCAGATCTACTAGAATTTGATCCCTACTTTCTAATTAATTCATCTAGGCAGCTGGTGTTACCAAACATTCTTACTTCTTTTTCAAGAGTATAGACCTTCTGAATCAAGTCAGTCTTGTCTTTAAGGGTAATTTGGTGTTCTTTTTCAAGAAATTTCACCTTATCAACAAGAGAGACTTTAAAAGTTTCCAGCTCCATTTGCAGAGTTCTTAACTCTTCAATTTCTTTCATGGAAGTGTCTCTTTCAACTTCTAATTTTCTGACCACATTAGTCAATGAGACATTCTTTTCCAAAAGACATTGAACTTTTATAACAAATGCTTCTTTTTCATTTTCCAACTGACTAACTAGTGCACTCTTCTCTTCTGCTACTAGTTTACAGATATCTCTTTCATTTTGAATGAGTTTGAGTTTTTTGCTCAAAGAGATTTTTGTTTTAGTTAGTTTCAAACTTTCAGCAGACAACTTATCATAAGTTGTTTTCAAATCTTCATCACTTTCAGAGTCAGTTTGACTCTTCTGTAAGTCATCACTAGACTCAGTATGAATACTCTCATCACTTCTATCCTTTTCATCAACCGCAGAGGTAGTCTCAAGAATCCCAGAAAGGGAAACAGTGAAAGCCGTATGATTTCCAGTATCTTCACTTGAAGAGGAACTGTCCGATTCTTCATTCTCGGAATCACTGTCATCCCAACAGACATTCATCACCTTGCCCTTACTCTTCTTCTTGTTAGGACAATTAGGTGAAATATGACCGAAGCCATGGCATTCATAACATTGAACACCTTGGGATTTCTTGTCGCCACTCTTGGAATTTTTCTTGTTTTCCCAGGGCTTAGACTTTGACTTCTCAAAAGATTTTCCTCCCTGTTTGGGATTAAATCTCTTTTTCGTTCTAAAAAATTTTCGAAATTTTTTAACGAAAAGAGCCATTTCTTCCTCATTCATTTCTCCATCACTGTCATCCTCATCCAAAGTTTCCTAGATGGTTTTCAAGGCTAAAGATTTATTCTTCTTGGATGGACGTAGATTGAGTTCATAGGTTTGGAGTGATCCAACCAATTCCTCAATCTTCAGAGAGTCAACATTTTTACTCTCTTCGATTGCAGTGACTTTGGGTTGAAATCTCTCTGGGAGAGATCTAAGAACTTTTCTAACTATTTTGGACTCAGATATTTTCTCACCTAAATTGAAACTAGCGTTGACAATGTCACTTAGTTTTGCATAGAATTCATCAAAAGTGTCATTGTCTTCCATGTTTAAATGTTCAAATTTGGTGGTTAACATTTGGAGTTTTGAGATTTTAACAGTGGTAGTACCCTCATGGGTAATTTCAAGAATGTCCCAAGCCTCCTTTGCTGTTTCACATGAAGAAATTCGTCTGAATTCCTCAGCAGTGACTGCAGTAAAGATAGCATTGAGACCTTTAGTGTTCCATCCACTTGAATCAAGCTCTTCTCTGGTCCATTCATCAGAATATTTGACGACAGTCAAATCACCTACAGTTTTTACGGGCGTAGTCCACCCATTCTGTATAGACATCCAAATTCTCTCGTCAATAGATTTGAGAAAGGCTCTCATTCTAGCTTTCCAATAAGCATAATTATTTTCATCAAAAAGTGGAGGACGAGAGACGGATCCTCCTTCTCTTAGAGTACTCATGATCACGGATAATACAGGATCGCAGTTAAGGGATTAGCCTTATCAGTGAACAAGCTTTGATACCAATTGAAATTTATCCAGATCAATGATCTCTAAGACCTAGAGGGGGGGTGAATAGGTCTATCTAATAATTTCTAACCAATTTTAATTTTTCAATTAATATGTTTAGAAATCAATGAATAATTCAATCAGACAATCCACACAAATCAAACACAGAAGATTTTTACGTGGAAAACCCTAACGGGAAAAAACCACGGGACCTTGTCCAGCAATAAACTTCACTATGAAAAGATATCAAGTACAAGACAAGACCTTACCAAAACAGAAACGACGTTCCTAGGTATAGACTCTTACTCTTGATTTCCACGAACCAGCAGGTTCGATCTCCGCCTTAGCAGCTTCGGTTCCACACCGACCAAATCTTTTCAAGCAACTTCAAATCCACGATCACACACGATCGATCTCCTTCCACGAAGGCTCCGGATCAAACACCGGACACACACACAAGGTGTAGGGTTGTGAACCAATTTAGTAAATTTCAAACCCTAGAGGGATCTCATACAGATCTGAGATCACACAATGCAAGATCAAAGATTTAGATCTATACTTGCATTCTCTAGGATCTAAGAAAGAGGAGGGATCAACAAAGATCTAATAAAAGCAATAAGAAAAACCCTAGAAGAGTTTCTCAGACCTCTACTCTTTCAAAAATATCAAAGACACGAATTAGGTCTCTCAAAAGTTGTTTATATAGGGTTAAAAAAAGAATCCAGAAAAAGAAAAATTCTTTTTACGATCGGTGCTCACTACCGATCGCTCGGTTCAAGACGGATCGATTGGTTCTAATGACCGATCGCTCGGTTATAAATCACCTCTCTGGAAAATTTCCCCATACAAAAATTTGGTCCAGTCGATAGCCACCGATCGCTCGGTAGGCCACCGATCGATCGGTCGCAATACCGAGCGATCGGTTGAGACAGAAATTTTGCCAAAACCATTTTCATTTTATTTTTATTTGATTCAACTAAGATCAAATATCTTGGTAGGCTTAAAACTATCCTCCTAGGTATTTTTATGGTTATCTAAGTCAAATCCAACCTAGATAGGGTCTCTAAGTCCATTACCTGTCTAGATCCGGAGTAGAAGCTTTTTTTCTTCACTTTCTTCAATCTTCTTTAAGCTTTAGCTCTTCTCTTCTGACAAGTTAAACATGACTCGACGACTCGACTCAACTGACCTATCTAATGATCACGGAATTTGCCAACACCTATTTAGGGATTTACAGAACCATTTTGAGGAGCTCTCCTAAAAGCATTACAATAAGGTCGTATGTGACCTCTCACTCCACAAAAGTGACATGTGGGTATGAATCTTGGGAGAGGAGGAGAATTTCTTCTAACAGGAATTTGATTCCTCAAAGCATTCACTCTAGGAGCTGTATTTCTAGGCTTTACAAAATTTGTATAAGCCTTAGTACATGATGTAGAAGGTAGATTCACTTTAGGATCAGAATGTATTGGCTCAAACACTGCACTAGCCATTGTACCAACAGCTAAAGGACCAGCTGGTGTGTCAGCATGTCCTATCCCAGATCTACTCGAATTTGACCCATACTTTCTAACTAATTCATCTAGGCAGCTGGTGTTACCAAACATTCTTACTTCTTTTTCAAGAGTATAGACCTTCTGAATCAAGTCAGTCTTGTCTTTAAGGGTAATTTGATGTTCTTTTTCAAGAAATTTCACCTTATCAACAAGAGAGTCTTTAAAAGTTTCCAGCTCCATTTGCAGAGTTCTTAACTCTTCAATTTCTTTCATGGAAGTGTCTCTTTCAACTTCTAATTTTCTGATCACATTAGTCAATGAGACATTCTCTTCCAAAAGACATTGAACTTTCATAACAAATGCTTCTTTTTCATTTTCCAACTGACTAACTAGAGCACTCTTCTCTTCTGTTACTAGTTTACAAATATCTCTTTCATTTTGAATGATTTTGAGTTTTTTGCTCAAGGAGATTTTTGTTTTAGTCAGTTTCAAACTTTCAGCATACAACTTATCATAAGTTGTTTTCAAATTTTCATCACTTTCAGAATCAGTTTGACTTTTCTGTATGTCATCACTAGACTCAGTATGAACTCTCTCATCACTTCTACCCTTTTCATCAACCGCAGAGGTAGTCTCAAGAATCCCAGAAAGGGAAACAGTGAAAGCCGTATGATTTCCAGTATCTTCACTTGAAGAGGAACTGTCCGATTCTTCATTCTCGGAATCACTGTCATCCCAACAGGCATTCATCACCTTGCCCTTATTCTTCTTCTTGTTAGGACAGTTAGGTGAAATATGACCGAAGCCATAACATTCATAACATTGAACACCTTGGGATTTCTTGTCGCCACTCTTGGAATTTTTCTTGTTTTCCCAGGGCTTAGACTTTGACTTCTCAAAAGATTTTCCTCCCTGTTTGGGATTAAACCTCTTTTCGTTCTAAAAAATTTTTCGAAATTTTTTAACGAAGAGAGTCATTTCTTCCTCATTCATATCTCCATCACTGTCATCCTCATCCAAAGTTTCCTTGATGGATTTCAAGGCTAAAGATTTGTTCTTCTTGGATGGACGGAGATTGAGTTCATAGGTTTGGAGTGAACCAACCAATTCCTCAATCTTCAGAGAGTCAACATTTTTACTCTCTTCGATTGCAGTGACTTTGGGTTGAAATCTCTCTGGGAGAGATCAAAGGACTTTTCTAACTATTTTGGACTCAGATATTTTCTCACCTAAATTGAAACTAGCGTTGGCAATGTCACTAAGTTTTGCATAGAATTCATCAAACGTGTCATTGTCATCCATGTTTAAATGTTCAAATTTGGTGGTTAACATTTGGAGTTTTGAGATGTTAACAGTGGTAGTACCCTCATGGGTAATTTCAAGAATGTCCCAAGCCTCCTTTGCTGTTTCACATGAAGAAATTCGTCTGAATTCCTCAGCAGTGACTGCAGTAAAGATAGCATTGAGACCTTTAGTGTTCCATCCACTTGACTCAAGCTCTTCTCTGGTCCATTCATCAAAATATTTGACGACAGTCAAATCACCTACAGTTTTTATGGGCGTAGTCCACCCATTCTGTATAGACATCCAGATTCTCTCGTCAATTGATTTGAGAAAGGCTCTCATTCTAGCTTTCCAGTATGCATAATTATTTCCATCAAAAAGTGGGGGACGAGAGACGGATCCTCCTTCTCTTAGAGTACTCATGATCACGGATAATACAGGATCACACTTAAAGGATTAGCCTTATCAGTGAACTCGCTTTGATACCAATTGAAATTTATCCAGATCAATGATCTCTAAGACCTAGAGGGGGGGTGAATAGGTCTATCTAATAATTTCTAACCAATTTTTAATTTTTTAATTAATATGTTTAGAAATCAATGAACAATTCACTCAGAAAATCCACACAAATCAAACACAGAAGATTTTTACGTGGAAAACCCTAACGGGAAAAAAACCACGGGACCTTGTCCAGCAATAAACTTCACTATGAAAAGATATCAAGTACAAGACAAGACCTTACCAAAACAGAAACGACGTTCCTAGGTATAGACTCTTACTCTTGATTTCCACGAACCAGCAGGTTCGATCTCCGCCGTAGCAGCTTCGGTTCCACACCGACCAAATCTTCTCAAGCTACTTCAAAACCACGATCACACACGATCGATCTCCTTCCACGAAGGCTCCGGATCAAACACCGGACACACACACAAGGTGTAGGGTTGTGAATCAATTTAGAAAGTTTCAAACCCTAGAGGGATCTCATACAGATCTGAGATCACACAATGCAAGATCAAAGGTTTAGATCTATACTTGCATTCTCTAGGATCAAAGAAAGAGGAGGGATCAACAAAGATCTAATAAAAGCAATAGGAAAAACCCTAGAAGAGTTTCTTAGACCTCTACTCTTTCAAAAATAAACAAAGATACGAATTAGGTCTCCAAAAAGTTGTTTATATAGGGTTTAGAAAAAGAATCCAGAAAAATAAAAATTCTTTTTACGGGGACCGATCGATCGGTGCTCATTACCGATCGCTCAGTCCAAAACGGATCGCTCGGTTCCCATGACTGATCGAGCGGTTGAAAATCATCTCTCTGGAAAAATACCCCATACAAAATTTTGGTCCAGTCGATAGCCACCGATCACTCGGTAGGCCACCGATCGATCGGTCTCAATACCGAGCGATCGGTTGAGACAAAATTTTTTTCAAACCATATGTCTTTTCATGTTTATTTGATTCAACTAAACTCAAACAACTTTGTTAGGTTTAAAACTATCCTCCTAGGTATGTTTAGAGTTATCTAAGCCAAATCCAACCTAGGTAGGGGTCTCTAAGTCCATTACCTTTCTAGATCCAGAGTAGGAGCTTTTTCTTCACTTTCTTCAATCTTCTTTAAGCTTTAGCTCTTCTCTTCTGACAAGTTGAACATGACTCGACGACTCGACTCACATGACCTATCTAATGATCACGGAATTTTTCAACACCTATTTAGGGATTTACAAACTCTCAAAGCAGCCTTGTGTTAATTTTAAGAGTATCTAGGACCATGTAAAGTCCTCAAGATCTTGGAACTTGATTGCTCAAAAATACCTAGATAGACCTTAAGATACTAGAACATGTTTGACATCATTCTAAGGACCTAAAAATGATTAAAATAATAATTTTATGAATGCCTATGGACCAAGACCTTATTCCTATCAAATTGTTCTCATAAAGATGAGTTATCGGTAAAAAAATCAGAGAACTTGTCGACGAGTTCAAGTGACTCGTCGATGAGTGGCCTAAATAGTAGCTCAAGTTTGAGCACTGTCCCTCCACTCGTCGATGACTCCTCATCACTTGTCGACGAGTGCATCCAGGAGCTAAATATAATGGCTATTTCGCATTAAATGTTCCCACAACGGCCAAATTTATTGTCAACTATAAATAGAGCTTATTTATGAACAAATAACAACAATCTTCTAGTATTCATTGATTCATTGATTATCATTCTGATCTAGCATTCAATACTCTATTTTTCGTTGAAACCCTAGAATCCCAATCTCTGTGTGTTTGAGCATTTAATTCCAATCATCTTTGAGAGATTATTAGCTTTGCTTTTCACTCTTATTCAGCTCATCAATGAGCTTTCAATTTTGGATTAATCATCCAACCACTCATTGTAAAAAGCTAAGTCAAGAATCAAGGATTCTTGCATCAGAGAGGCACTCTCTTGAAGAGGTTATATCCTGAGCCTGAGAAAAGGATTGTAAAAGGTGAAATCCCCACCCATGAAGAAGGATTGTAAAGGCTTACTCTCTACCCGTAAAGAAGAGTGTGATCAGTGGAATCATGTGAAAATCCTTAAAGCGGGAAGCTTAAAGGCGGGGACGTAGGCAAGTTGCTGAATCCCGATATCAATCTCATGTGTGGTATCTCTTATTTTTTTTCTCTCTATTTAACTTAGTTGTTACTTGTAGCATTTCTTTTGATACATTAAATTCCGTATAAATCACTTAGAAAAATTTTTAATTGTCATTGACCCTAATCCCCCCCCCCCCTCTAGGGTCCATTAGCTGGAAAAAATTGGTATCAGAGCCTAGTACTCTAGCTATTTAGATTTAATCATCTTAGAGTTAAAGATTTTTAACGGCAAACATTTTTGCTACTACCTTAGGAGAGGGCCAATCGACCACCCGTTCTCATTTGTTTAATAGAGAAAACTACAACTATAGGAAAACCCGGATGATGTTCTACATCTAAGCTCTTGACTATGAATGCTGGAGAGTCATAGTCAAAGGTCCACATCTTCCTACAAAATTGGTTAATGATGTTAGAATTCCTAAAGTTGAGGAAGAGTGGAATGAGGTTGATACTAAACTCATTCAGATAAATGCTAAGGCAATTAGCAATTTATACTGTGCTCTGAGCCCACAAGAGTTTAATAGAGTCTCAGGATGTGATTCAGCCAAGGAAATATGGGATAAAATTCAAGTTACATATGAAGGAACCAACCAAGTTAAGGAAGAAAAAATCAGTATGCTGGTTAACAAATATGAACTTTTCAAAATAGAAAAAGATGAATCAATTAATGAAATGTTCACTAGGTATACTAATATTTTGAACGGACTAAAGGCACTTGGTAAAGTTTACTCTAGTGCAGAAAATGTAAGAAAGGTGCTTTGTTCATTACCAAAGGAATGGTCTCCCAAAGTGACTGCCATTTAAGAAGCAAAGGACTTGACCAAGGTCCAAATGGATGAGCTTCTAGGGTCATTGATGACTCATGAAGTAATCATGAAGGGACATCAAGAAGATGAGCCCAAACTCAAGCAAGGGCTTGCTTGAAAGTCTTCTCATCAAGAAGAAAGTGAAGAAGAAGAGAGCGATGAGGATGAAGACATTGCCTTCATGGCTAGAAAATTCAAGAGGTTTCTTAAAAACAAAAAGAACTTTAAGAAAAAGACTTACAAGAAAGAAATCAACAAGGAAGTATCCAAAGGTGAATCAAGTAAGAAAGAGCCAATCATTTGTTATGAGTGCAAAAAGCCGGGACACATCAAGACAGAGTGTCCTCAACTCAAGAAAAGCAAGAGGTTCTAGAAAAAAGCTATGAAAGCTACATGGGACAATTCTGACGAAAGCGGCTCGGAAGCTTCTAGCGATGAAGAAATTGCCAACTTGTGCCTCATGGCCAATGAGGATGAGGTAACTCCTTCACCCACTGAATCCCTTTTTTATGATGAAATTAGGGATGCCTTTGATGAGCTATATATATAATTCAAAAGAATTGCTTCAATGAACAAATCTTTCAAAAAGGTCATTCTTACTCTTACAAATTCTTGTGAATTCTTACAAAATGAAAAGACTCCCTAGCAAATGAAAATGAGATATTAAATGAAAAATTAAATAATTTCAAAATCTATCCCATGGCTTGTAGAACCCCGAATCCGTATCTCACTAAGTGTGAATAGTGTGGGAATAGTGCCCAAGTATGGTTTTGTTAATTAATGGGCTTTATGTTGATATACGTGTTTAGATTTAGGACGTGCATGTTTTAATAGGTCCACATATTCTTAAGAAGTGTCTTTTAAGCATTTCAGGTGTTAGAAATGAGATTAGGGAAGATTCAAGTAGTGAAAACAGGATTTTGCAGAAAACAGGGGAGCACCGATCGCTCGGTGATAACCTCCAATCAACCGGTCTTCTACCGATTGATCGGTAGCTATCGACTGATTAACTTATTTGTATGGGGAAAAATTTGGGTGTTTTCAACCGATTGACCGGTTGAAACCACCGATCGACCGGTAAGCCACAGATCGCTCGGTCTATACCACCGATCGATCGATTATACGCAAATTTTCTTCATTAAGGGTGTTTAAGACTTTAGCCATCACCCTTTGCCTAAATAAAGGCTGGGTTCATGCCTTAGGATTTCACAAACCCTTAGTACATTGTTTTTGGAAGATTTTGAGAGGAGAAGAAGAAGAAGAACTAGGTGTTGCTCAAGCTTGAAGGAGATCAAGGTTCTTCCATTCTTTTGGTGTTTCTCGACCAAGAACTCAAGTTTTTCAAGTGTTCCAAGCTTTTGGAATCAAAATCATTGATTTCACCAAGGTAGATACACTCTACTACCAATCTTTCAATACTACTAGTTACCTTGTGATGTTCTTCTTATTCCATATGTATATCTCTTGATTTATTATTGGTATGAAGGGTGGTCTATATGCTTGAATGTAAGATATTACTATGATGCACTCTAAGTGTTTGATGTAATGCCTCTAAGAGTTTTTGGGTGTCAAAATATGCTAGTACTCTTGTATGCTCATATGCTCACATGTCTCGCATGAACCGATGTTTTCCATGGATTTCTCAAAGTTACAAAAAGGGGTTTTCAATAAATGACTTATATGGAATGATTCTAAGCAACTCTATGATTTGTCTAAGATCGGTTCACAAGCTCTAAGGATCATGATACATACTCACAAGAACTCTATGATAAGCCTTAAGATCGGTTCACAAGCTCTAAGGATCATAAACGAAATGCTCTAAGATCTCTATAGTATTGGCTCTATGGTTTTGCTCTATGCTCTATGTCTCTACGGATCATAAATGACTCTAAGTAACTCCATGAACTCCATGAACTCACAATAATTCACAAGACTATGATTATCACTTGAATCACATGGTATTGGCTTTGGTTTTGGTTTTGGATCTCATCTCACATGCTATTTCACAGTTTTTACGCTTTGATATACCTTGAGGATTTCAGTCTCCATGCTCCGTATGCTTTATGCTATATTGCTTAATTGTTATTAGTTTGTATATGCTGAGTATTCCACGCTCAGCCGATATTTGTTATCATCGACAGGTGCTCGGGCTACTTTTGATTTGTGTGGCACGGAGCGTTGGGTAGAGGAGGAGTACTTCGACCCGGAGCCTTCCATGGATCACTGCTAGGACGATGGTTCGTTAGATAGGTATCGTGACTTCAATTTTTGTTGATCGACTTAGAAAGATACAGTGTTTTGTTAAGTGAGAGTGGGACTTGTCCACTCCACATTTTGGATATTTATACAGTTGTATTTTGTTGGTTCATACTTGAACTAATCGATAGGAGTATTCAGTATTATTTTGGCTTTCGCTATGTTAGTATGTTTTACTTCCATTGTACATTTTAAATCATTTCTGCTGTGTATATCTGTGTGCTATGACAGGTTGTTCATGTGCCTTATGTATCATATGGATGTATGATACGGTGGTCACGAATCAAAGTATCCCTAACTCTTAGGGGGTATTTTGGGTCGCAACAAACTTGGTATCAAAGCCAAGGCATTAGGTCACATAGGCTAGTGTCTTTTAAGTTGGAACTAGAGTTGTTCTGCTCTAGGGATCGGTTTCCCTTAGGCTAAGCGGAAGTGAGTTCTCTGAGTTGAACTTATAACTCAGATGGACTTGTTGAGTTAGGCTTGTTACCACGACATAACCGGTATCAAATGAATCCTTAGATCAGTCTAGGATCCTATTCTAGGTTCTAGTTAAACTATGTCCTTAGTCTCGCGAATGTAGAGGTACGAGGCTCCACATCCATTCCGGTGGTATGTGAGTATATGGATGTTTTTCCGGACACCTTATCGGGATTACCTCCTGATCGGGCAATCGAGTTGCTATTTAGTTAGCTCCGGGCACGGCGCCGATTTCAAGGGCTTTGTATAGGATGGCCCCTATTGAGCTCAAAGAGTTAAAGGAGCAGTTGGAAGAATTACAGGGCTTTGGTTTCATCCAGCCTAATGTCTCACCTTGGGGAGCTCCAGTGCTCTTTGTGAAGAAAAAGGATGGGTTGATGCGTATGTGTATCGACTATAGGTAATTGAACGAGGTCACTATCAAGAATCGTTATCCATTGCCTCAGATAGATGACTTGTTTGATCAGTTGAAGGGTGCAAGGTTCTTCTCAAAGATTGACCTTTGATCTGGTTATCATCAGCTGAAGATCAAGAAGGAAGACATTCCGAAGATTGCGTTCAGAACTCGATATGGCCATTAAGAGTTTTTGGTCATGTCTTTTGGGCTGACTAACGCACCGGCAGCATTCATGGATCTAATGAATTGGGTGTTCAGATCATCTCTCGATCAGTGTGTGATCGTATTTGTAGATGATATCCTTGTGTACTCACAGTCACAGGATGATCACATGAGAGATCTCTGCCTTGTATTGCAGACTCTTCGAGAGCATAGGCTTTATGCTAAGTTGAGTAAGTGCGAGTTCTAGCTAGACAAGGTGTCTTTTCTTGGACATGTGGTGTCTGCTGAAGGTATCTCAGTCGATCCTGCAAAGATTGAGGCGGTGATGAATTGGGAAAGGCCGAAGAGTGTTACTGAGATTCGTAGTTTTCTCGGCCTGGCAGGATACTATAGGAGGTTCACTGAGGGATTTTGAAGTTTAGCAGCTCCGCTTACCTACCTCACACGGAAGAACACTAAGTTCACTTAGAGTGACAAGTGCGAGGCAAGTTTCTTGGAGTTGAAGAAGAGGCTTACCACAGCCCCTGTTCTCACGGTTCTGTCTGGAAGCAATGGTTTTGAAGTCTATAGTGATGCTTCACTTGTAGGACTTGGATGTGTTCTTATGCAACATAAGCAGGTGGTTGCCTATGTTTCACATCAGTTGAAGGAGCATGAGCAGAACTACCCCACGCACAACTTAAAGCTTGTAGCAGTCGTCTTTGTGCTGAAAATATAGCGTCACTACCTCTATGGGGAAGAGTTCGTTGTGTTTATGGACCACAAGAGCTTGAAATATCTTTTCCTCCAGAAGGAGTTGAATATGAGGCAGCGTCGATGGATGGAGTTTATGAAGGACTATGACTGTTCTATCTAGTACCATCCGGGTAAGGCTAATGTGGTAGCCGATGCTCTTAGTAGGAAGCCCAATGGGGTTATGGCTCACTTGAAAGTACAAGAGTGAAGTTGTTATATGATATGTGTAATCTAGAGACTACTCTCAGGCATGTCACCTACGGGCTGGTGTTGTCCAACATCGCGGTTAAGCCGCATATTTTGAGCCAGATCAAGGAGTTGCAGAACTTGGATGTTGATTTGCTTGCTTAACGAGACAAGTCTGTTAGTAATGGCAGTCAGGAGTTCGCTTTGAATGGTGATGGTGCTATCACATTCGAAGGCAGGTTGTGTGTTCCCGCCGACACAGTGTTGAGGGGTGAGATTTTGGATGAGGCTCACCAATCCAAGTACACGGTACATCCGGGAGGTACCAAAATGTATCAGAATCTCAAGAGGCACTACTGGTGCTGAAACATGAAGAGAGAAGTCTCCGAGTATGTTTCTAGATGTTTGGTGTGCCAGCAGGTGAAGGTCGAGCATCAGAGGCCGGCAGGTCTTTTACGGTCCCTTCCTATTTTGGAATGGAAATGAGAGAATATTTTGATGGATTTCATCGTGGGTTTTCCACGGACAACGAAGGGCTCCGATGCAATTTTGGATGATAGTAGATAGATAGACTAAGTCTGCACATTTCCTTCCGTATCAGGCTACTTTTAGTTCGAATCAGTTGGTGGCCCTGTATGTCAAGGAGGTGGTTCGGATGCATGGTGTGCCTGTTTCCATCGTGTCTGATCGAGATCCTAGGTTCACTTCCAGATTTTGGAAAACTTGTCAGAGTGCTATGGGTTCTCGGTTAGATTTAAACACCGCCTTCCATCGTCAAACCAATGGGCAGACTGAGAGGGTAAATCAAGTTGTGGAGGATATGCTCTGAGCTTGTATGCTAGACTTTCAGGGCAGTTAGGAGGAACACTTGCCATTGGTTGAGTTTGACTACAACAACAGTTATCAGGCAAACATCCAAATGGCGCCTTTCGAAGCTCTCTATGGTCGGAGTTGTAAATCACCGCTATACTGGGATGAGGTTGGTGAGAGAAAGGTCCTTGGTCCTGAATTGATTGAGCGGATTGCAGAGATGGTCAAGGTAATCAGGGAGTGACTGAAAACTGCTCAGGATAGGCAGAAGAGCTATGCGGACACGCGTCGTAGAGATTTGGAATTCCAAGTTGGGGATCAGATCTTTCTGAAGAATTCTCCGAGTCGGGGAATCATGAGGTTCGAAAAGAAAGGAAAACTCAACCCTAGGTAGGTGGGCCCATTTGAGATCACCACAAGGGTTGGTGAGGTTGCTTATAGGGTAGCCCTACCGCCTCACATGGCAGCGGTTCATAATGTATTTCACGTCTCTATACTTAGGAAATACATTCCGGATCTGTCACACGCCATTGCTCTTGATCCTGTGGAGATTAGAAAGGATCTCACTTTAGTTGAGCAACCAGTTCAGATTTTGGATCGTAGAGTTCAAGTCTTGCGCGACAAGACTATCCCTTTAGTTCTTGTGAAGTGGCAACATCATTCCAAGGAAGAAGCTACGTGGGAGCGAGAAGCCGAAGTGAAGGAAAAGTACCCTCACTTGTTTGAGTAGTTTTCTTCATTGGATTGTATGTATTTTGCTCTTGTTATGTTTTGGTGACGTTCCAATTTCGAGGACGAAATTCTTGTAAGGGGGGAGGGATGTAGAGCCTCAAATCCGTATCTCACTAAGTGTGAATAGTGTGGGAGTAGTGCCCAAGTGTGGTTTTGTTCACTAATAGGCTTTATGTTGATATACGTGTTTGGATTTATGGCATGCATGTTTTAATAGATCCACATATTCTTAAGAAGTGTATTTTAAGCATTTCAGTTGATAGAAATGGGATTGGGGAAGATTCAAGTAGTGAAAACAGGGTATTGCAGAAAACTGGGGAGCACCGATCGCTCGGTGATAACCTCCGATCGACCGGTCTTCTACCGATCGATTGGTTAACTTATTTGTATGGGCAAAAGTTCCAGAGAGGGTGTTTTCAACCGATCGACCGGTTGAAACCACCGATCGACCGGTAAGCCACAGATCGCTCGATCTGTACCACCGATCGATCGGTTATACACAGATTTTCTTCATTAAGGGTGTTTAAGACTTTAGCCATCACCCTTTGCCTATATAAAGGCTGGGTTCGTGCCTTAGGGTTTCAGTAACCCTTAGTGCATTGTTTTTGGAGGATTTTAAGAGGAGAAGAAGAAGAAGAACTAAGTGTTGCTCAAGCTTGAAGGATGATCAAGGTTCTTCCATTCTTTTGGTGTTTCTCGACCAAGAACTCAAGTTTTTCAAGTGTTCCAAGCTTTTGGAATCAAAATCATTGATTTCACCAAGGTAGATACACTCTACTACCAATCTTGCAATACTACTAGTTACCTTGTGATGTTCTTCTTATTCCATATGTATATCTCTTGATTTATTGTTGGTATGAAGGGTGGTTTGTATGCTTGAATGTAAGATATTACTATGATGCACTCTAAGTGTTTGATGTAATGCCTCTAAGAGTTTTTGGGTGTCAAAATATGCTAGTACTCTTGTATGCTCATATGCTCGCATGTCTCGCATGGACCGATGTTTTCGATGGAGTTCTCAAAGTTACAAAAAAGGGTTTTCAATAAATGACTTATAAGGAATGATTTTAAGCAACTCTATGATTTGTCTAAGATCGGTTCACAAGCTCTGAGGATCATGATACACACTCACAAGAACTCTATGATAAGCTCTAAGATCGGTTCAGAAGCTCTAAGGATCATAAACGAAATGCTCTAAGATCTCTATTGTATTGGCTCTATGGTTTTGCTCTATGCTTTATGTCTCTACGTGTAGATCCCCGAAACTTTTGCCCATGTATTAGAATCCGTGCCATGGCTTTAAGCCTTTATAATCTTCTATTTCTATGAAAGGAGAAATTTTAAAAAATGTTAAGTGTTGAGAAGTGGGATTCCTAAGTCGGGTATGTTAAAATCCTGTTTATTGAACTCCATTTACAGATCAGTTACCTTTAGGGGTAATTTGGTCAATGAATAAAGAAGAATTTGAAAATTCTGATGCCAGACATGTGCCCCTTCGAAAAATGAATCCAACGCAAGTTGAATCGTTGAAATCTGGCGAACAAGTTAAAAGTTATGGCCAAAATACCGAAATGCGTTTTTGTAGAGAACTGATCGCTAGAGCGATCAACCGGTCCAAAACCAATCACTCGGTTCAAAATAGCGATTGATTGGTCCACAATCAATCGATTGGTAGCTATCGACTGGTTAACTAATTTGTATGGGGAATTTTTCCAGCGAGGGTGTTTTTGACCGATTGCTCGGTCGAGAACACCGGTCGCTCGGTAGGCGACCGAATGCTCGGTATTGACCACCGATCGATCGGTCTATCGCGTTTTGCAAAAATTTCATTAAGGGCTTTCTAGTGTTTTGGGCACTACACCCTTGCCTATAAAGGCTGGCTCGAGCCTTGGGCCCCCTCACAACATACTTAGCATCATTTTGAGAGAGAGTAGAGGAGAGGAAGAGGGTTTCAAACCTAGGGTTTTAAGCTTGAGGAGAAATCAAGGGTTTGGCTACCCAAGATCATCCCATTGACTTTGATTCTCCAAATCCGACTTCAAGCATGTGAAGAGCACGTTCTCCAAGCTAGGGCAGCGTTCATCCTCATCATTGCAAGGGTTTTTCTTTCCTTCTTCAAGGTCGGTACCCTATACTACACTCCTAGTTCATATTCTCCCTTTTTCTTTCTTTCTTCTTTGTTTTCCTAAAGTATGGATATGATAGGAGATGGATTGTGGATGGATATGGATGGATATGAATGTTGGGTGACGGATGCCATGTGTATGTTTGTGATGATTGAAATGGGAAGGGCATCGTATCAATAATGAACACACATGCGTGCTATGAGCTTAACCCATCTAGAAAAGCAAGATTTAGGTGTTACCCATAATGTACACACTATATGTTTGATGAAATGCCAAGGTGAGGAAAAGGAAATACAAATTAAGAAATGTATGATTTAAAGCATATAGAAATCTCTAGGGTTTATGATAGTGTGTTACTCGCTTTTTAGAATGGCATGATTATAGACTCACTTGCTTTCTAGAATTGCATACTTGTAAATTTAATCGCCTTGATATTAAATGTTGCCGTGAATGATTTTGAGCCTATCATGTTTTATTTAATTTCATGAGTTAATTGTACACGATTTCACGAGAACAACATGCATGACATGGTTTATCGGGTTTTTCAAGAACAAGGGTTTTAGTCTCGATTCACGACAACTATGACAAGGCCAAACGTAAGGGTTGGTAATAGGGGTAGGACATATCCTAAGATATGTTTTGCTTAGGAGTAGGGCATATCCTAAAATATGCTTTGCTCCGATATCACAAGTCCAGCATAAGAGATACTAGTTACGAAGGTCTATGAACGACATCTAGACATACCCAATCCAGCATAGGGGATACTAGTTGCGACTGTCTAGGAACGGCATCTAGGCATACCCAATCCAGCATAGGGGATACTAGTTGCGACGGTCTATGAATGACATCTAGGCATACCCAGTCCAGCATAGGGGATACTAGTTGTGACGGTCTACGAACGGCAAATAGGCATACCCAGTCCAGCATGGGGGATACTAGTTGCGACGGTCTATGAACGGCATCTAGACATCCCTAGTCGAGCATGACAGACAAGCAAGATAGACGTGATGAGTTTTCACGCATGGACTAAGTATTTCAAGTCAAGTACAGTACAAGATGATTTCAAGAGTTTTTCTGACTTCAATATGATTCAAGCATGAACTATAAACTGTTGTCTTCCCTATTAATCATATGAATTGCTTCCTGTTTTATTCCATTTCTATATTGTTATGTTGCTATGACTGTTGGTTAGTATTTGGTACACGCTGAGTATTCCATGTTCAACCGTAAGTTTATGTCGGCAGGTGATGAGGGAGCTACTGCTCTATTCGACATTTGTACCCCTGACCATTGGGTAGAAGAGGAGTACGTTGAGGAACCTACGGAGGAACCTCATGTAGACAAGTACCATTAGGTGGTAGATTCTGAGTGACTGTGGGTGAGCTTTAGAGAGTATAATCATGTATTTTGGGGGGCATGTCTGCACTTTCTTTTGTGATTTCGTTTTGTAAAAAATTTGGATCATGTACATATATATATATAGGGTTTTGTTAGACTTCCGCTGTGCTATGATAGTTATGCTTCCGCTATTTTGTCTTTTATTGTTTATGATCCTAGTATTTTGCAGAATGGTTTTTCAAGCACGTCATGTAGGTTATGATAAGTCGTCCAAGATTCACTCTAATTCCTAGGGTGGGTTTTGGGGTGTTACACTACAGTTCATAAATGACTCTAAGTAACTCCATGAACTCCATGAACTCACAAGAACTCACAAAACTATGATTATCACTTGACTCACACGGTATTGGCTTTGGTTTTTGTTTTGGATCTCATCTCACATGTTATTTCACGGTTTTTACGCATTGATATACCTTGAGGATTTCAGTCTCCATGTTTCGTATGCTCTATGCTATATTACTTGATTGTTATTAGTTTGTATACACTGAGTATTCCATGCTCAGCTGATATTTGTTATCATCAGCAGGTGCTCGGGCTCCTTTTGATTTGTGTGGCACGGAGCCTTGGGTAGAGGAGGAGTACTTCGATCTGGAGCCTTCCATGGATCACTACCAGGACGATGGTTCATTAGATAGGTGTTGTGACTTCAATTTCTTTTGATTGACTTAGAAAGATACAATGTGTAACGCCCCAAAATACCCCCTAGGAGTTTAGGGATATTTTAGGTGTCACACTGCGAACCTATCAAACCATCCTGTAATGCACAAGATAAAATACAGTACTCATAACGATAATCAGAGCGCGGAAGCTATCATATATGCGGAAGCGTAAACAAATTTTCATTTCTTCTGATGATCCAAAATAGTATTCCAAGTTAACATAAATACAAGACATGTCTAAGCCTAAGGTGGACAGGCCCACCTATCAAAATATCAAAATACACCAAACCCTCTCATACTCTCCCCTCAACAGTAGTCGAGGTATGGCCACGCATCGAGGTCTCGGTCCGCCTGAGACTGTAATGGGATAGCCGACTCTCTCTCCTCTGTATACTCTTCCTCGACCCAAGGCTCCGGGTCGAGGGCTCCCTCAGTACCTGCCGACATGAAAGTACGGCTGAGCATAGAATACTCAGCGAGTACAAGCTACTAGCAGACCATAACAGTAATAAAAACACATAATAGTAATATCATACAAGCAGTCATAGAAACATCACAAAGAAACAGTATAGGGTATGACACAATACAAGCATCCTGACGTGCGTACATGAATGCGAAAATGCCGATAAAACTCATGCTTGAAAACCCTTGTCATGTCCCGGTATGCCTCGTAGAAATCATGTATGCGTGCATGCATGAATGCATGATCATCATCTTGTAAACCTCCATCTTGTAAACTTGTGAGCCAGAGGCTAGCACCCAAATCTCCCTGGGCTGCCAACCTCCTTGATATGCAATGCACTTGTGAGCCAGAGGTTAGTACCCGAATCCTCCCTGGGCTACCAACCTCCTTGTTATGAAATGCACTTGTGAGCCAGAGGCTAGCACCCGAATCTCCCTGGGCTGCCAACCTCCTTGATATGCAATGCACTTGTGAGCCAGAGGTTAGTACCCGAATCCTCCCTGGGCTACCAACCTCCTTGTTATGAAATGCACTTGTGAGCCAGAGGTTAGTACCCGAATGTCCCTGGGCTACCAACCTCCTTGACAATAGGTATTTTAGGGGTTATCTTGTGAGCCAGAGGTTAGTACCCGAATCCTCCCTGGGCTACCAACCTCCTTGACATGCAATATTTTCTTGTTGTTTATTATATGCACATGCTCTTGAAATCTCGGTTCATGCTATCCTACGTGCTCGTGTACGTGTCCATAGTGACAATCATGATAATGGGAATAACCAAAATATGACATTACAATTCAATTCATGATATGAACATAGGTAACATAAGTAGTTTGCATAACATTTGATCAATTTATCATTTATAAGAACGCATACATAAAACCCATTTCCATATTCTTCATTGAGATCATTTATTCATAGTTTAGGTATTTTGTCAAACACTTTCATACATTATTCCTTAGTAGTTTATCTCCTTCTTTTAAATGCATATTTTCCATTCAATCACACAATGGTAAGTTTGTTATTTGTACTATGCCCATCCTCCATTTTCCAATCCACAACCCACACATCATACATCACATTCGGCATCCAATCGCCACATCCAATCTCCCATCCACACATTCATTCCATTTCCCTTATCTTGTTTATATTTTTGAGTTAATACAATGCATAGGGAAGGAAAAGCATAATATATAGAATCACCATTTACACTAGAAAACCTAGGTTATTGCTAGGGAAAGTTAGTAGGGTGTACTAACCTTAAATCAAGGCTTGATCCTTGATAGAAACCTTGATTGAAGCTCCAACTTGAAAGAAGAACACCTTTGCTTGAAGGAGACTTGAGTTGGGGAAGAAACCCCTTTCAAAAACGTGCTTGGGTTGCTGCCCTAGCTTGGAGAATGGTTCACACACGAGCTTGAGCCTCGATTTTGAAGCAACTCGAGTTGGGGTGAGCTATGGTTCTTAAACCCCCTTTGATTTCCTTCTCAAAACCAAACCCTAGGTTAGAGCTTTCTCCTCTTCTCTCTCTATCTCTCAAAATCCCTCAAATGTTGTAAGTGAGGCCTCAAAGGGTCGAGCAAACCCTTATGGGTAAGGGTTTAACACCCAAAAGACGAAAACGCCCTTACTGAAATTTCTGCAAAAACGTGAAGACCGAGCGATCGGTGGTTATGACCGATCGATCGGTTGCCTACCGAGCGATCGGTGTTTATGACCGATCGACCGGTCAAAAACTCACTCTCTGGAAAATTTCCCCATACAAAATTTCTGACCGCGCGATAGCTACCGATCGATCGGTTATGGACCGATCGATCGCTGACTGGACCGAGCGATCGGTTCTCTGTATGTCTGGACTGTTTTGACCATATCTTTTGACTCGCTCGTCGGATTTCGACGATTCAACTTGCGTTGGGTTCGTCTTTCGAAAACGCACATTTCTGATGTTTCGGAATTTCTGATTTCTCCCTTATTTATTAATTAGACTACAAAAACGGCCAATTAGCTACGAAGGTGCTATTCATTAAGGATGAAAAAGTCCGGGGTGCTACACAATGTTTTGTTCAGTGAGAGTGGGACTTGTCCACCCCACATTTTGGATATTTATACAGTTGTATTTTGTTGGTTCATACTTGAACTAATTGATAGGAGTATTCAGTTATATTTTGGCTTCTGCTATGTTAGTATGTTTTGCTTCCGCTGTGTATATCTATGTACTATGATAGGTTGTTCATGTGCCTTATCTATCATATGGATGTATGATACGGCGGTCACGAGTCAAAGTATCTCTAACTCGTAGGGGGTATTTTGGGTCGCGACATGACTCATCTTGTGAGTATGATGAACTTCAAGCTAAAGTCAAAGATTTGACTAAAATAGCTCACACTTTGTCTATGGGTGAAAAGAACCTAGAAAGACTATTGGGCCAACATATATGTGTCTTTGGTAAGACCGGACTTGGATTTAATCCCTTTGCAAAACAAAAGGAATACCAAAACTTCTTTACTAAATCAACTAGTCTTTTAACCCTACCATCTAGTGCATTTTTTACTTTGAATGAAAAGATGATGATTAAGAAAGTTTGGGTCCCAAAGGGATCATTCACTCCCAAGACCATTCAAAAGGGACCAAACATGGTTTGGGTTCCAAAAGGAACTTATCCTCCCAAGATTAGTCATAAATCAGTTTGGGTACCAACCAAAATGGTGTGGGTACTGGGGGGAACATATATTGGAGTTACTTAAACTTATCTTGTAGGTATATTTGAAGTCTAGCTCCTCCAAGACGACATGGTTTTTGGATAGTGGATGGTCAAGGCACATGTCCATGAATAAATATCTTTTCATCTCAATCAATCCTAAGGATGGAGGGCATGTGACCTTCGGGGACAACGCAAAGGGGAAGATCATCGGTATAGGTAATGTTGGTAAGGACAATACTACTTTTATTAAAAATATTTTATTAATAGATGATCTTAAACATAATCTTATAAGCATTAGTCAATTGTGTGATAAAGGTCTAAATGTGTCTTTTAAATCAAATGTTTGTATAATTAAAGACAAAGAAAACATTAATACCATGTTTATTGGTCATAGAAATGAAAATGTGTATACCATAGCTCAAAACTTAATGTACTTTTCGGCTATAAATGAAATTAGTTGGTTATGGCATAGAAGGTTAGATGTAAGTATGAATCTACTATCTAAATTGTCTAAAAATGAACTTCTAAAAGGTTTGCCAAAAACCAAGTTTTCAAGAGACAAAATTTGTGATGCTTGCCAACTAGGAAAACAAATTAAGTCATTTTTCAAAAAAAAAAATAATAATATCAACTTCTAGGCCTTTGAAATTATTGCATATGGATTGTTTGGGCCAAATGATGTAGCAAGTTTAGATGGTAAGTTTTATGCATTTGTTATTGTTGATGATTACTCTAGATTCACTTGGGTGTTATTTTTATCTCATAAAAGTAAAGTGCATGCTATGTTTAAAATTTTTTTTAAAAGAGTTCAAAATGAGAAAGGCTACTCCATTAATAATATTACAAGTGATAGAGGTGGAGAATTCAAGAACAAGGAACTTGAATCTTTTTATGAAGAAAATGGTTTCAACCATAACTTCTCCACTCTTAGAACTCCTCAATAAAATGAGGTAGTTGAAAGAAAGAATAGATCTTTACAAAAAATGGGTAGAACAATGTTAAATGAACATAAACTTCCTAGTTATTTTTTGGCTGAAGCCATAAATACTCCTTACTATGAAATCAATAGGGTTGTTATTAGAAACAAATTGAATAAAACCCTTATGAGTATTGGAAAGAAAGATCACCAAATATAGGTTACTTCAAGGTGTTTGGATGAAAATGTTTTATTCTCAATAACAAACACAATTTAAAGAAGTTTGAACCAAAATCTAGTGAGGGAATATTCCTTGGTTACTCTTCAAATAGCAAAGCCTATAGGGTGTTTAATAAAACTTCCCTAGTAAACATATCTAAAGATATAGCAAATTTAGAAATCAATAAAGATGTTAATGAAAATCAGGCCAATAATAATGATGAAACCTTAGAAGTTGAAAATTTAGATGAAAATGAAAAAGATAATGAACTTCCTAAGGCTTGAAGATTAATAAAAGATCATCCTAAAGATCTCATACTTGGGAATATGGAACAAGGTGTAAGAACAAGAAGAAATATTTGTAATAATCTTGCATTCCTCTCACAAATTGAACCTAAGAATGCAATTAAAGCAATTAATGATGAATCTTGGGGAATTGCTATGCAAGAGGAACTTAATCAATTTGAAAGAAACCAAGTGTGAGACTTAGTACCTAGAACTAAAAGTAAATCCATAATTGGTACAAAGTGAATCTTTAGAAATAAAAAGGATAAAAGTGAAAATATCATTAAAAATAAAACTAGACTAGTAGCTCAAGGATACAACCAAGAAGAGGGAATTGATTATGAAGAAAAAATTGCCTCAGTTGTTAGACTTGAAGTTTTTAGAATTCTTCTTGCATATGCTAGTTATAAATATTTTAAACTATATCAAATGGATGTCAAAAGTACTTTTTTGAATTGATTTATTTCGGAGGAAGTATATGTTGAACAACCTCCTTGTTTTGAAAATCATAATATGCTTAATCATGTCTTCAAGCTTACTAAAGCCCTATATGGTTTAAAGCAAGTTCTTAGAGCTTGCTATGATAAATTAAGTGGCTTCCTACTTGAAAATGAGTTCATTAGAGGAAAAATTGATACTACATTGTTTATAAAATCCAAAAATGATGATATACTTATAGTGCAAATCTATGTAGATGATATCATTTTGGTTCTACTAATGAAATTCTTTGTTAAGAATTTGTTAAAACCATGGAAGATAAATTCGAAATGAGCATGATGGGAGAGTTGAACTTCTTCCTTGGGCTTCAAATCAAGCAAACAAATAAGGAACCTTCATCAATCAAGTCAAGTACACAAGAAAGCTTCTCAAGAAATTTAAGATGGACAACTCCAAGGAAACTAACACTCTGATGAGTCTATCTACAAGTCTGGATAAAGATGAAAAGGACATAGTGTGGAAGAAACTAAGTATCGAGGTATGATTGGTAGTTTATTATACTTGACTACTAGTAGACCTGATATCATGTTTAGTGTTTGCATATGTGCTAAATTTCAAGCTAATCCTAAAGAATCACATATGATTGCTATAAAAAGAATTTTCAAATATCTAATTAGTACAATTAAAATAAGTCTATGGTACCCTAAGAACACTTCACTAGAACTAGTTAGTTATTCTGATGCTAACTTTGCTGAATGCAAAGTTGATCGGAAGGGCACTAGTGACACATGTCACTTCTTAGGACACTCCTTAGTTTCATGATCTTGTAAGAAACGAAACTTAGTTGCTTTGTCTACAGTTGAGGCTGAATATGTAGTAGCTGGGAGTTGTGCTCAAACTCTTTACATGAAACAACAATTAGAGGATTTCAAACTATTCTATGATAAAATCCATATTAAATATGATAATACAAGTATAATATGTATGACCAAAAATCTCATTCGACATTCAAAAACTAAGCATATTGAAATCAGATATCATTTTATAAGGGATCATTTTCTAAATGGGGATGTAGTGTTAGAATTTGTAATAATAAAATTGGAATTTCTACACTTTTTATTCATTGGTTGAAAGTATAAAAGCATCACAATTTGCTAGTAGGATTCCCTACTAGTTCACAACGCAATACAAATGATTTTATCTTGAATTACCAAATGGTTTATGCCATTAAAAGCTAGTAGTGTGTATTTACATATTAAAATTCATAACAAACAACCTAGTAGCTTGTTACTAGCTTATAACAACAACAAATGGATTTGATCTAGATTTATAACATATGGTTTATGAAATTAACATCTAGTAGAGTGTATCTACCTTTATAGATCAATCCCTTGATCTAATTCACTTGAGGATGTGCCGAGGAAGACACCTTGAAAGAGAAATGATCTTTTCTTTGGTTCACAACTCAAGCTAACACTCAAGCTAAGAACAACCCAAGAAGAACCCACCTTCTCTTCTTCTTGCTCTTTCAAAAGCCCTTTCTAACTCTCTCTAGGGTTCTTGTAACCCATATGCACGAAATATGGGTTTATATAAGGGTTTGGGAGTTGCCAAAACCTCAAATTTTGACTCGCTTATCCGATTTTGACAATTCAATTTGTGTTAGATTCGTCTTTCAAAGGGGAACAACTTTCATGTTTTTTAAATCTCCTAATTTTGAGATTTTTATAGTCTAAATGGGCCACAAGTGGACTGGTCTAAAATAACTGCTGAATTGACAGCAGACTACCTTTCGGAAACCTTACATTTGACCTAACTTACACTCAAAATCTGAAAAAGCGTAAAGCATGGACCTTGAAGAGGGTTTGAATATCTTTCTAATGGCTTAAGAATCACTCGATTTCGATAATAGAGCTTCCAAAAGTTGATGGAATATAAAGACATCCCTCTTTCTCGACACTGAGAGTATGTTATACTCTTATTTCTTCATCCCAACCATCCAACAACAACACTTAACCTAATTTAACCTATTCTTATCATGTCTTATACACCAATTTACATAAATGACCCTCAGCCTTTACAAGACTTGCACCCATGGCACTATTCACAACATTGTGAAATGGGTTCTCGGGGTTCTACATTCACACTTAGGGTATTTTATAACCTAGATACTTGAGTATTATTATACTCTTGTTTTAAGACTCGACACACATATATAAAACCATCACGTCACTTTTTCCAATATCAAGAACACATGGTAGGCCTTAGGCCTTTACATGCACTGTACACTAACACTATTCACATGAACAGTGAACCCAAATTTCGGGGCTCTACACCGTGTCATACCATCCTATATGACACATAAGGCACACATACCAACCTGTCAGAGTACACAAGTTATACATAGTGAAAATGATTAAAATCAATTACTCCTATCATTCGATTCAAGTTTGAACCAACAAAATATATATATATATCCAAAATGTGGAGTGGACAAGTTCCACTCTCAACATATACAAAATATCTCCTCTTCCTAACATAGTCAGTAGAAGTCGAAGTCGGGCTGCCTATCTAGCGATCCATCATCCTGGTAGTCGTCCATAGAAGGCTCCGGGTCGTAATATTCTTCCTCTACCCAAGGTTCTGAACCACACAAGTCGAAAGGAACCCGAGCACCTGCCGATGATAACAAATATCGGCTGAGTGTGGAATACTCAGCGTATATATACTACTAACAACAAAGCAATAATATCATGGAAGCATGCAAGACATGGAGACTGAAATCCTTAAAACATATCGAAGCATAGAAACCATGAAATAGCACATGAAATGACTCTGAAAACCAAACCATGTAAGTCTTGCGATAATTATAGCCTTGTGAGTTCTTTGAGTCGTGTTAAGTTCATAGAGTTCCTTAAAGTCATTTATGATCCATAGAGCCTTAGAGCAAAACCATAGAGCAAAATCATAGAGATCTTAGAACATTTACATTTTATGATCCTTGGAGCTTATACATAGATTTTAGACTTTATCATAGAGTTTCTTGCAAGTTTTGTATGATCCTTGGAGCTTGTGAACTGATCTTAGACAATATCATAGAGTTTCTTAAAATCATCATGTGAGTCCCTTACTTAAAAACTCTTCTTATAACTTTGAGAAATCCATGAAAACCTGGTTCATGCGAGACATGCGAAACATATGAGAATAATAGCATATTTAAACACAAAGCCCTTAGAGGTATTAAATCAGACACATAGAGTGCCTAATAATGATAGTTTACATCTAAGTATAAAAACATCATCACATACCATGTCAAGCTAAGAATTTTAGCATAGAATGAGAAGAGCATTATATGGTGAATTAGTATTATCACAAGTTTGGTAGTAGAATGTATTTACCTTGGTGAAATCGATGAATTCGATTTCAAATGCTTCGAACAAGTGAGAACTTCGAGTTCTTTGTTGAAAAACATCAAAGAAGGGAAGATTTAATCTTCTTCTTCAAGCTTGAGCAAACCCTAGCTTTTCTCCTTCTTCTCCTCTTAAACTCTTTTTAAGAATATGCTTTAAGGGTTTCTGAAACCCTAAGGCATGAGTTGGACCTTTTATAGGCAAAAGGGTGGTGGTTAAAGACTTAAAAACCCTTAATGAAGAAAATCTGCATATTACCGATTGATCAGTGGTCAGGCCGAGCGATCGGTGGCTTACCGAGCGATCGGTGTTTTGACCGAGAGATCGGTTGAAAACTCCCTCTCTGAAAATTTTCCCGATATAAAATCTTTGATCAGTCGATAGATACCGATTGATCGCTAGTTGACCGAGCGATCGATGTTATCACCGAGCGATCGGTCCTCCCCTGTTTTTGCTTCAAAACCGTTTTCCACTACCATTCCAACTCTAACACTTTGTACCCTCAAAACACACTCTCTTAGGCTATATATACCTATCCACACATGCACACCATATATCCAAACATTTTCATTAGTATAAAACCCATTTGTGTACAAGATTCCACTTTGAGCACTATTCACACACTATTCACTATTTAGTGAAATGAAAATTTGGGGTTCTAAAAAGGAGATTTCTTGGGATTGTAAGAAAAGCTTGGAGATCTTCCTCAAAGCTTCTTGGAAGCGATTTGGATCCTATGGAAAGATCCCTAAGGTCGATATACTATCCAACTCAACCCTATTATGATGTCTTGTGAATGTTAGTATAATATAAATAATAGAAATAGAGATTAGATATATTTTTCACCAATATTGTATGAATTAAGTTATTATAGATGGAAATATGGTTTAATAATATGGATGGAATGTATGGAGGATGAGAAATACTATGGAGGATGGGATGAATGTATGGAGGTGAATTGTATTTGGGTTGTATGGATGGACTATGGTGTGGTGAAATGTTGGAAATAGGAAAGGGCAAAGTATTCACAAAGCACGTACCCAAGGTGTTTGTGAAAATACTTGAGAGAATAAATACTAATATTAAACTATGAAATTGTTGGAAATTGATTATGAATTAGGCTAAAAATTATGATAAGGTATATTATGTGATTGTTTGTTAAGTTATGCCTATTATTTGCATAGTGATTGGTATTCGGGAAGGTAAAAACTTAGAGGAAAATCTTTCAAACCGGGAATTCTCTAACTATATGGTATGAGACAGTATAGTGGAGTTTCCATGGTGGGATATTGGAATCTAAGCGATTACCAACTCCAGTGTTAATTGCGACACTTATGCACAAATTCACGTGTATGTTAAGGTAAGAGTCTCACAAGTCACACATGTGGACCACAAGCATAAGTATTGCATACGCCTGACAGACTGAATAAGCCCAATGAATGATCTGAATAAGTGCATGTTCTAAATAAGCTGTTCAAGAACTCTTAAGTATAAGCATTGCATCCGCCTGACAGACTTAATAAACCCAATGAGGGATCTGAATAAGTGTATGTTCTGAATAAGCTGCTAAGCATAAGCATTGCATACGCCTAATAGACTGAATAAGCCCAATGAGGGATGTAGATAAGTGTATGATCTGAATAAGTGCATAAGCATAAGCATCTCACAAGCCTGTGGTCTCATAAGCATAAGCATCTCATAAGTATGTTGTCTCCTAAGTCTAAGGTTATCACAATACACGAGTAAAAGTGATGATATGATGTATACAAGCACATGTTCTTCCGCACTCTGATTATGTGATTATGATATTGGTTATGATTCTAACTAAGTGCAGGGATACTATGTTTTTGGTTGGATTTTATATACACCGAGTGCTTTTGTACTCAGCCAGACTTTCGTCATAGTAGGTGTGGAGCCCGAGTTTGTAGGTGAGTCGTGGATTGAGGATGTTAGACATATATGCCCACGAAATTCATTTCGGAATTGTATTTATCTATTTAATTAATAAATGCATATTTTACATTCACACATTGTCTTCTACATTGGGTAACATATCAAAAGTATCTCATTGGATGAGATGACTTTGTCCCTTAGGTAACATTGTAGAAAACCATCCAATTAGTTGAAAACTGATTGCTAAGGAGATATGGTTTTTCGGTTTCTTGTAGACCTAAAATTATTCTAAGTTAATCAGGATACATCTAAACAATGTATTCCTAATAACTTACACATTGTTAGTTTCATATGATAGAGTGATCAATCTCAATCCTTGAGAGAAGGGTCTCTTGACTAAACTATAGATATAAGTAAGAAGTACTCATATTGCAACTGGATCATTCAGTGGATACCCTAAGAAATATATTGTCTCTATATTTAGGATAGTCCATTTGACAGATTGTCCTTAACCTGAGAGGTCGAAATCTTCTCTAGTATTTGTCTGTATAGCTTTGATGTGGCCAATCGTCAATATCCAACACATCGGACTAAATACGGGCTCGTTGGGTTATGTACGCTATATAGGAAGAAGTGTGTGTACACTCAACAAGGATTTCACTACTCTTACATAGTAAATAATATTGAGTTGATACTTGTCAAAACCGGAATTGAAAAACCCAGCGCTAGTATTTATCGATGAAATGGTTTTATCGAGGAATTTATTTTTTATATAAAAGAAATGTAATTATTATTATTATTTCTTTTAAAGAATTTATAAAATGTTTTGCAAGTCCAAGTTTGACTAAAAGTATCAAAGAGAATGGGTTCTCAATATAAGCTAGGGATTAAAGACAGTATTAGATATTGTCCCATAAGCTAATAACAATATTAAAAGTGGAGGGACGCATCTGTAAATAAATCTTGAGATAGAAATACCTGTAAGTAATTCTATATTTTCTGGAGGTTAATCACATTGTGTTAATGGACATTATTGTGATTGGTGGAAGTCCAGGGATATAGATAAATTCTATAATCCTAATGGAGTGTAGGAAAGGTGTTACCTAGTAACAATGCTTTAACCAAAAGGTTGAGTACTTGGTCCCACAACCGGAAATAGCAGATCCCTTTAGATCCTACACACAAGAACTTTCTTAAAGTATTTAATGTAATAAATAATTAAATTAATAAATTTCTCTAAGTAATCACTATATGGTATAGTGAAGCTCTAAAAGGTGGAATCACATTAGATGTGAAAAACCAAATAGGTAGAACCCATTGGGAATTATTTAAAAAGAATAATTAAAGTGACCTAATAGGGTTTGGAACCCTAGGGGGATGTGGAGTGGGGCCCACCTAGGGTGGGACGCCCATTTCATGTAGGTAATAATAAGTGTTATTATTTAATTAGTTTCTAATAACTAATATCCTTATTGGATAAGGTTAGTTAGTAGTTAGAGTTAGTTACTAATTAAAGATTCCTTGTTGGACAAGGATTCTATTAGTTTCTAGCTAATCAAGAAATCCTAGTTGGATCAGATAAGGATATGGTTAGTTGGTTACTAATAGATAAGGTTAGTTTCTATTTTGATTAAGCCTAATTAATTAAGGACAAACCAAAAATGAAACAAATAAGGAATCCTTTGGATAAGGATTAGGAGACTTGGGTTGCAAGCAACCAAGCCTAGTCTATTTAAAGGGTGGACGTCCAACACTTGAGTGCAATAATTATTTTTCCAGATTTTTGGATCTCTCTCCCTCTCCTGATAACCTCACACCCCTCTCTCTCTCTTCCCTAGAGGTGTACGTTCACCTATACCCTCCCTTTTCTCTTCTCTTGTGTTCTAAGTTGTGAATTTCAAGAAAGAAAGAAGATCAAGGATCTTGATAATAAATATTGGATCTTTATTTCAAGATTTAAGAGTTGAAAATTTGAAGGGCCATTAGCTTCCATTAGAGAAAGCTTTAAAGAAAAAGAATGTCTGTGTGGATTGCGAAGGAGACTTGGCACTTGTGAAGTTTTGCTTTGCTGATATCGCTTCTATCGTGGATTTGACTTAACAATTTTAAAGTTGCAAAGGTGATTGTGATTTCTAACTTCATTGAATTAAAATCAATTAAAATCTTAATCAAATCTTGGGATTCGATGTATGCCCCCCAAGAACTGTTTTTCTAAAATTAAAAAGAGGTATACTTTCAGTATTATCAGAGCCTTGGCTATGCTTCTCTTTGATTTTTGGGTATAATCAAATTTTAATTATATCACTAGGCATTCACTATGAATTCGGCTACCCCTGTGATGAATCTTTTGATTCTTGATCACATCTTGATTATGAGATAATCATTAACAGGGATAAGGGATAGTTATTGAGAAAATAATTTAGCCCTGAGAAGTTAGTGTGGTACTAATTTCAAGTTTGGATGATTCTAAAACCTCTCAAATTTAGTACGGACAAATATTTAGTAATCTAAATCTTGATTATAGCCCTTATGGATTTAGAGATCCTTTTAGTATTAAATTAAATTGTTTAATTTATTCTGAGAGGCCCGGACTGGCATAAATAATATGTTTGGTATTTATCATGATAAATAAATATTATTTTATGTGTGGATGGGTTCCACAAATCATACTTCCTTGTCTTTCCCTCTCCACCCTTTTTTCTTATTTTTAGAATAGGGTTGCTGATTTATGGTGGACTAAATCAACCAAAGGAGATGCCTAGGGAACCATTGCAAGATAACAAATTGTAGTAGGGCTTTATTTATTCCCTGTTATAATTATATAAGGTCGTATGATTTTTGTGAACCTATTGTGAGATTATAATATGATTATAATTATTATATTATTTTCATGTGATGATTAATAGTATTTTCTTTAGCCTGGAAGTTGTGATAATTGTGATTATCGCTTTTATGATAATTAGGATAATTGGATTTAGTTCTATTAATGGATTGTTATTAATTATAAATTGTTTATATTTAGACATAATACATTACTAGTACTCTTTTGGATGTGGAGTTTGTGACCCATGCATAAATTTTTACGCAAAACCTTTACAAACGAGATTACTGGATAACCGTGTCTGAAAAGACATTAATCGTTATGAAATGTAGATGGATCACTAAACTGACATCCAAATACCCTAAGGTTATAGGGATGAGTAGGTTTTGATTATAAGGTGAAAACCCTAATGATCAAACCCCTTGTGAGGGCTTGGGAGTTTATCACTCTTTGATAATCCTATTATCTAAGATTTTCATAATTCATATGATGAATATTTGGATAATGATATGATCATGCCTGTTTATATTTGTTCCCTTTAAGTGATAATAAATGAGATTATTAATCCTAAGACCTTCCATTATCAATAAGACTAGGAATTAATTAGCCTGAGTCTTGTCTTGCCAAAAAGTATTGACATAATTCAGTCTGAATTAAACTCCTAAAGACTTATTTCTATTGTAGATAAGTTTGTGTATGGCCTGATAAGGAGTGTTAACTAAAATGGGGGCACAGCCTTACTTGATCATATGACGAACGAGAATAATGGGTTTCACTTAAATAAGGAAACATGGCAGCTGAAACAGTGACAGTCATGTTGTCCTTGGAGGTTGTAAGAAAATTTAGAATCACTGATTTACATAAGGAGTTATGCATGAGATGCTCAGTGATGCATGGTTACTATCCACCTTGTAGTGCATGTGTGGTACTATCCTAAAATGGAAGATTACATGTGTAATATAAGGATCCCAATTCTTATCTGGAACAAAAGGTTTATTCACTAATTTCATATACTGAAGGGAATAATGAAATTTGAAGAAAGATGAGAGGATCTTCAGATTTTAAAATCCCAAAAATCTGATGAATATATGTGTGAAAATAAATGTAATAATTTATGCTTATTTTATTGTGTAGATAAGCCATGAATCCCCTTTCCAAGATTCTAGAAGAGAATCGGTTGACTGTTCCAAATTTAGTGGACTGGAAGAGAAACCTTGACATTGTGTTTATCTCTCAGAAAATAGCTTATGTCCTCACTTCAGACTATTTGGAATTTGATGAGGTAGTTCAGACCCTTGAGGCAGTTGAGAAAGCCTCAAAGTGGAATGAGTCAAATAGTTTGGCCAAATGCTACATGCTTGCATCCATGTCGAATGTCCTTCAGCAACAGCACGAGGGTTTTGTTACAGCTAAGGACATATTGACTAATCTCAGGGAGATGTTTGGGGAACAAAACAGAACTACTAGGCAGTTGGTAATGAAAGGACTGATGGGGACCAAGATGTCTGATGGTAGCCCAGTCCGGGAGCATGTTGTCAAGATGATGGGGTTCATTAATGAACTCTTGACCCTTGGAGCAGATCTTAATCAACAGAGTCAAACGGATGCGATCCTGAACTCTCTCCAGGAATCCTTTTCTGCTTTTTTGTTGAATTTTAGCATGAACAAATTGGAGACTTCTCTGCCAGACCTCCTAAACATGTTGCAAGGAGCTGAGGACCTTATGAAGCGTACTAAGCTCTATGCAAATGTGGCAGATGAAGTTGGACCTTCAAAGCCCAAGCCTAAGGGCAAAGGCCAGAAAAAGAAGAAATCCAATTTCTCCAGGTTCCTCAAAGGCAAGAAGGGTAAGAACAAGAACAAGAAAGCTTCTGAGAAAAAGGACAAGGAAAAGAATCAGAATGTCTGCTTCTATTTCATTATTGGTTCCTCAAACTCTTGGTGTGTAGATAGTGGATCTACCTCATATATTTGTAATATGATGCAGGGGTTTCAGGAGAACAGAAAGCTCAGTGATGGGGAAGTCAATATAAGGATGGGAACGGAAGCAAGTGTTGCTGTGATCGCCATCGAGACTTATATTTTAAAATTTGCTTTTAATAGGATCTTAGTTTTAAAATACTGCTTATATGTGCCAGACATGCACAAAAATTTGATTTTTGTTTCTAGTTTAATCTTTAATGGTTATTCAGTGAATTTTGATACTAATGTAGTTATCAAATACGATAATAGTTTTATTGTTTCCTACACATTGTCTAATGGTCTTTATTATCTTGATCCTGCAAGTAATTCTGTAAATAACATTGAGGATAAAGAGTCCACCAGTGTGACACCTCATAAAAGAGGTAGAGAGTCTGTGAATCCAACATACTTATGGCATCTCAGATTAGGCCATATCAATTTGGATAGGCTCAACAGATTGGTAAGGGATGGTCCTTTAAACCATTAACATGTTGAACCTTATCCAACTTGTGAACCTTGTTTGCAAGGTAAAATGACCAAAAGGCCATTTACAGGCAAACCTAAGAGAGTCACAAGTATATTGGAATTAATTCACACTGATGTATGTGGACCCATGAATCATTCAGCCAGAGATGGCTTTGTCTACTTCATTATATTCACAAATGATTTTTCAAGATATGGTTATATATATCAAATAAAACACAAGTCGGAATCTTTTGAAAAGTTCAAAGAATTCTGAAATGAAGTAGAAAAGCAATCAGGTAAATGTATTAAAACTCTCATATCCAACCGAGGAGGAGAGTACCTCTTGAACGAGTTCATGGATTATCTTAGAGATAATGAAATTTTATCCTAATGGACTCCCCCAGGAACACCTCAGCTTAATGGTGTTTCAGAAAGAAGAAATCGAACCATATTGGATATGGTTCGTTCAATGATGAATAATACTAATTTGCCAGTATCTTTTTGGGGATATGCATTAGAGACTGCAATTTATCTGTTGAATAGGGTACCTTCTAAGTCTGTTTCCAAAACTCCAATTGAGCTATGGATGGGGCGAAAGCCTAGTCTAAAGCATATCAGAGTATGGGATTTTCCAGTTCATGTGCGAAAGCAAAACCATGATAAGTTGAAAAGTAGGACTGAAAGGTGCCTATTCATAGGATACCCAAAAGAAACTCATGGATATTATTTCTACAATCCTAGGAACAAAAGGTGTTTGTAAGCAGGAATACCATTTTTGTAGAAGATGATATGATCCTCAATAGAAAAGATGGACTTAGAATTGATCTTGAGGAGCAAAGTCAGGATAAAGTGGCAATGGTTAATCACATCTTAACTGAACCTTTAAATACACAACAGCCTAGGAGAAGTGCAAGGATCAATCGACCTCCAGATAGATTGTCTTATCAGCATGAGGTATATTCTATGGAATTGGATTCCTTAGACGATGATCCTTACACTTATCAAGAAGCAATATGTGATATTGATTCTGATAATTGGCATAAGGCCATAGAATCTGAAATTGACTCCATGTACTCGATTGGTGTCTGGACCCTGGTTGAAAAGCCTGAGGGAATTAGACCTATTGGGTGCAAATGGATCTACAAGAGGAAACGTGGATCCGATGGGAAGGTAGAGACCTTTAAAGCAAGTTTTGGGGAGAAAGGGTATAGTCAAAGAGCTGGTATCGACTGTGAGAAAACCTTTTCACCAATAGCAATGCTGAAGTCCATCAGAATTTTGTTATCAATTGTAGCCTTTTATGATTATGAGATATAGCAGATGAATGTCTAAACCGCTTTCTTGAATGGAAACATTCAAGAGGATATTTATATGGACCAACCCGAAGGTTTTGAACTCCATGGCCAAAATAATAAAGTCTGGAAATTGATAAAATCCATTTATGGCCTTAAGCAAGCTTCTCGGAGTTGGAATATCCATTTTGATGAATCAATCAAATCGTTTGGTTTTCAATAAAACATGGATGAGGCATGTGTGTATAAGAAGGTCAGTGGGAGTGCAATAACTTTCCTAGTTCTTTATGTAGATGATATTCTACTCATTGAGAATGATATAGGAATGTTATCAACGGTTAAAATCTGGCTGTCATGTAACTTTGCAATGAAAGACCTCAGTGAGGCCTCCTATATTCTTGGTCTTAAATTGTTTAGAGATCGAAAGAAAAGGATACTGGGATTGTCCCAAGTCAATTATATTGACAAAATCTTGCGCAAATATAGCATGGAAAATTCCAAGAAAGGGTTTTTACCCTGTAGGCATGGAATTAGTCTCTCAAAATCAAAGTCTCCAAAGACTGATGATGAAAGAGAGCAGATGAGACATATCCCATATGCATCTGCAAGTCTTATGTATGTTATGTTGTGCACAAAACCTGATATTTGTCATGCAGTGAATATCGTGAGTATCAATCAAATCCGGGTCCTGAGCATTGGACAGCAGTTAAGCACATTTCCAAGTATTTGAGGACAATGCACCACTGTTTGGATTATAGTGGAGAAGATCTTACTGTTGTAGGGTACACAGATTTAGATTTTCAGGCAAATGTTGATGATAGAAAGTCCACCTCATGATTTTTCTTTACTCTTAGGAAATGAGCATTTAGTTGGAGGAGTTGCAAGCAATCAACAATTGCTGAATCAACAACTGAAGCTAAATATGTTACTGCATGTGATGCTGCAAAGGAAGCAGTGTGGATAAAGAAGTTCATTCTTGAACTTGGTGTTGTCTCATCGATTGAATCTCCTATCACACTTTATTGTGATAATAGTGGTTCTGTAGCTCAAGCCATAGAGCCAAGAGCACATCAGAAGACTAAGCACATTAAAAGGAGATTCCATCTGATTCAAGACATTGTCATGAGAGGAGACATTGAGTTATCTAAGATTGCGTCAGCGGATAACGTGGCGGACCCATTTACTAAAGCACTACCTCAGAAGGTGTCTGAGAAACATCTAGAGTCGATGGGTATTAGATACTTAGGAGATTGGCTTTGAGTGCAAGTGGGAGATTGTTAGATATATATGCCCACGAAAGCCATTCCGGAATTGTATTTATCTATTTAATCAATAAATGCATATTTTAAATTCACACATTATCTTCTACATTGGGTAACATATCAAAAGTATCTCATTGGATGAGACTACTTTGTCCCTTAAGTAACATTGTAGGAAAACCATCCAATTAGTTGATAACTGATTGCTAAGGAGATATGGTTTTCCGGTTCTTTGTAAACCTAAAATTGTTCTAAGTTAATCAGGATACATCTGGACAATGTATTCCTAATAACTTACATATTGTTAGTTCCATATGATGAAGTGATGAATCTCAATCACTGAGAGAAAGGTCTCTTGACTAAAATGTGGATATAAGTAAGAAGTACTTATATTGCAACTGGATCGCTCAGTGGATACCCTTAGAAATATATTATCTTTATATTTAGGGTAGTCCATTTGAATGATTATCCATAACCTGAGAGGTCGACATCTTCTCTAGTATTTACTTATATAGCTTTGATGTGACCAATCGTCAATGTCCAACACACCGGACTAAATACGGGCTCGTTGGGTTATGTACGCTGTATTGGAAGAAGTGTGTGTACGATCAACAAGGATTCCACTACTCTTACAGAGTAAATAATATTGAGTTAATACTTGTCAAAACTGGACTTGAAAAACCCAGCGCTGGTATTTATCGATGAAATGGTTTTATCAAGAAGTTTATTTTCTATATAAAAGAAACGTAATTAATATTATTATTTCTTTTAAAGAATTTATAAAATGTTTTGAAAATTCAAGTTTGACTAAAAGTATCAAAGAGAATGGGTTCTCAATATAAGCCATGGATTAAAGACAGTATTAGATATTGTCCCGTAAGCTTATAACAATATTACAAGTGGAGGGACACATCTGTAAATAAATCTTGAGATAGAAATACCTACAAGTAATTCTCTATTTTCTGGAGGTTAATCACATTGTATTAATGACATTAATTATGATTGGTGAAAGTCTAGGGATATAGATAAAATTCTATAATCCTAATGGAGTGTAGGAAATGTGTTTCCTGGTAACAATCTTTAACCAAAAGGTTGAGTACTTGGTCCCACAACCGGAAATAGGAGATCCCTTTAGATCCCACACACAAGGATTTTCTTAAAGTATTTAATTTAATTAAATATTTAAATTAATTAATTTCTCTAAGTAATCACTATATGATATAGTAAAGCTCTAAAAGGTGGAATCACATTAGATGTGAAAACCCAAATGGGTAGGACCCATTGGGAATTATTTTAAAAGAATAATTAAAGTGACCTAATAAGATTTGGAACCCTAGGGGCTTGTGGAGTGGGGCCCACTTAGGGTGGGATGCCCACTTCATGGAGGTATTAATAATTGTTATTATTTAATTAGTTTCCAATAACTAATATCCTTATTGGATAAGGTTAGTTAGTTAGAGTTAGTTACTAATTAAAGATTCCTTATTGGACAAGGATTCTATTAGTTTATTGCTAATCAAGGAATCCTAATTAGATTAGGATAAGGATATGGTTAGTTGGTTACTAATAGATAAGGTTAGTTTCTATTTTGATTAATCCTAATTAATTAAGAAAAAACCAAAAAGGAAACAAATTGGGGAATCCTTATTGGATAAGGATTAGGAGACTTGGGTTGCAAGCAACCCAAGCCTAGCCTATTTAAAGGGTGGACATCCAACACTTGAGTGCAATAATTATTTTTCCAGATTTTTGGATCTCTCTCCCTCTCCTCATAACCTCACGCCCCTCTCTCTCTCTTCCCTAGAGGTGTACGGTCACCTATACCCTCTCCCCTTTTCTCTTCTCTTGTGTTCTAAGTTGTGAATTTCAAGAAAGGAAGAAGATCAAGGATCTTGATAATAAAGGTTGGATCTTTATTTCAAGATTTAAGAGCTGGAAATTTGGAAGGGTCATTAGCTTCTATTAAAGAAAACTTTAAAGAAAAAGAAGGTCCGTGTGGATTAAGGAGACTTGGCACTTGTGAAGTTTTGCTAGTATCGCTTCTATCGTGGATTTGACTTAACAATTTCAAAGTCACAAAGGTGATTTTGATTTCTAACTTGATTGAATTAAAATCAATTAGAATCTTTGTCAGATCTTGGGATTCGATGTATGCTCCCCAAGAACTATTTTTCTAAAATTAAAAAGAGACATACTTTCAGATGAGGCTTACGTCGAAGAGCGAGGATGAAATTCCTTAGTTCAATGATTCCCTTGACCTAGAGGGGGGGTGAATAGGTCTACTTAATAAATTCTACCGATTTTAATTTTAAGCTATCACAACCAATCAATCACAAGTGAACACGCAAAACTTTTTTTGTGGAAAACTCTTTCGGGAAAAACCACGGGACCTAGTCCAACACAAATTTCACTATGAGAAGATTAAAGAAGTACAAGACTCGAAGATTAAAGAAGTACATGCTTATGTGAATTTCCAAGATAAAATAATAATTTTCCCAAGATAGTGTGGCATGAAATGATGACTAAATGAAGATATGTCCATCGACACTAATGAGAAGATAGATCAACACACAGTCACACAGGCTAACGTACAGTTAGTAATAAGCTTTACTGAAATGTGGAGTGTGTGAGGTGAACTTTCTGACTGGACTCCTTTGGAGATATGTACCCGCAGACAGAGAATGACATTATTGCATTTCAAGGAAAGCAGGCTTCATAAGTACTGAAAGACACACTTAGAGTAATCTAGAAGTTTTGAAAGTTTTTAATGTGCTATTTTGACCCATATGCATCTTGTGTTCACAGACTCTTGCCTGAATTTGTCAATTCTAGCCTTCTTTTGAGTTTCTTTTCAAACCTTGTCCTTTTGGAATTTTTTGAATACAATGGTGGCTTTCACACTGATTGGGTAGGTAGATCTAGCTATTGGCAGCAAGGGCTTTCACTCTAGTGACCCAGATAGATACCTATTGTCCGCCTAGGTAGCCATTTCATACTGTTTGCATCCAATAGTGACTTTCACACTATCCCAGAGGTAGCCCTTTCCATTGTACAATTTTTGAACAAGGGCACATTTTCAATGGATGGTAACTTCATGGTCAAACCAGACTTTATTGACCTGAAGAACCATCATGAATATTATTATCATGGGATGTGTACCACCTACAGGTAATAGTCAGAGTGCATGTGTATGTGATTGTGCAACAGTGTAAGCCAGATTTCTAACTGTAATGAGCAAGATAGTCTATTTTCAATCTCCCAAAAGACTTGATAGGTATGATATCTTCATTCAATTCTATGCAATATTTATATATCTTGGATAAGCATTATGAGTACAAGGAAATTGAGAAATGCATAGCAAGATAGAAGAATCAACTCAAACACAACTCTTTTTGGAATTTTTTATTTTTCAAAGTTTTTGGATTTTTCAATATGCCTAACTAAAATAAAACACAAAAATCTTTTTGGGTTTTTCTAATTTTTCAATGTTTTTGGTTTTTTCTGAAATAAATTAGACAAGACACAAAACCCAGAAAATCAAAAGCTACTAATATACATCGGACGAAGAATACTAGGAAGAGATATGGAGAGGAAACCATGTAGTCTATCAAAATGCACTCAGTCACTCAATACCGCACACACCAATGGATTTCCTAAGGGTCTCAAACCTAAGAGAGTCTAGAGGTTTGATAAAAATATCTGCAAGTTGAGTTTCAATTTGCACATATTCCAAAGTCACAACACTTTGCTCAACAAGCTCCCGAATGAAATGGTGTCTAATGTCTATGTATTTTGTGCGAGAGTGTTGCACTCGATTTTTAGAAATGTTAATGGCACTTGTGTTATCACAATACACAGTTATTGTGCTCTGTTCTATCCCATAATCCTACAACATCTATTTCATCCACAGAAGTTGGGTGCAACAGCTGCCGACTGTAGTGTACTCAACCTCGGCAGTGAACAAAGAGATGGAATTCTGCTTTTTGCTAAGTCAAGCAACTAAATAGTTTCCAACATAAAAGCATCCTCCAGAGGTGCTTTTTCTATCATCAGTATTTCTGGCCCAGTCGGCATCAGAATAGCCAACAACCACGGCAGTAGTATCAAAGGGATAGCAGAGGCCAAAAGATAGAGTTCCACATACATATCGAATGATACGTTTGATAGCTAGTAAGTGTGACTCTTTGGGGCTTGCTTGATAGCAAGCACATGCTCCGACACTAAAGGCAATGTCAGGACAACTGGCAGTCAGATAGAGCAAACTACCAATCATACTTCGGTATGTGGTTTGGTCAACACTTTTGCCTGAAGCATCTTTGCTAAGCTTAGTGGTGGTGCTCATTGGAGTGAGAGCATGCTTAGCTGAGCTCATGCCAAATTTCTTTACAAGGTCTTTGGCATATTTGGTTTGGGATACAGAAATTCTATTTTTCATTTGTTTGACCTATAGATCATGAAAGAAATTCAGCTCACCAACCATGCTCCTCTCAAATTCATTCCTCATTTGTTCAACAAATGAGTGAGTATAAGAGACTGATGTGGAACCAAAAACTATATCATCAACATAAATCTGGGCAATGACCATTTCATCTTTGATTTCTTGAATGAATAGGGTCTTATCTACTCCCCCTCTCAAAAATCCCTTTTTTAAGAGGTATGTAGTCAGTCTCTCATACCAAGCTCTAGGAGCTTGCTTCAAACCATAGAGAGCCCTTTTTAATCTGTAAACCTGGTCAAGATGATTTGGATCCTCAAATCCTTTTGGTTGTTCCACATAGACTTCCTCCTGAAGAATGCAATTTAGAAAGACACTCTTGACATCCATCTGAAAAAGCATGAATTTTAGATGACATGCAACAGCTAGCAAAATTCTAATTGACTCTAGCCAGGCAACAGGAGCGAAGGTTTCATCGAAATCGATGTCTTCAATCTGAGTGTATCCCTGTGCAACTAACTTGGCCTTGTTTCTTACAATGGTACCATTTTCATCAGATTTGTTCTTGAAGATCCATTTAGTACCAATTACATTTCTCTTTTTAAGCCTAGGAACTAAAAACCATACATCATTCCTTGTAAACTGATTTGGCTCTTCTTGCATGACATTTATCCAATATTTATCCGTGAGAGCTTCAGTTACATTTTTGGGTTCGAATGTAGAAGTATAGCAAAGGTGGTTAACTTCATTTTCAACTTGTTTTCGAGTTTTCACTCCACTTTCAAGATTTCCGATAATTTTAGTTGAGGAGTGAGGTCTCATTACCCTAGGATGTGTAGATTTTTTAGGAGATGACATTGAAGGTCTTTCATCTTCAGATTTAGATGTTAGAATTTTCACACCTTCGTCAGTATTGTCATCCTCAAGTTGAATGGTCTTAGATCCTGTGTCATCAACAACCACATTTATGGACTCCATGACAGTAAAGGTTCTCAAGTAGTACACTCGATATGCCCTACTATTTATAGAATATCCAAGAAAAATCTCTTCATCACTACGGGATTCAAACTTGCTCAATTGCTCTCTTTCCCTAAGGATGTATCATTTACTTTCGAATACTCGAAAGTACTTGACATTAGGTTTCTTGTTGTTCCACAACTCATAAGGGGTCCTCCTTGTTCCAGGCCTAGTATAGACTCTATTTACAGTATAGCATGCAGTGTTAACTGCTTCAACCCAAAAATGAGCAGCCAGGTTGTTGCTGTGAAGCATAACTTTAGACATCTCTTGAAACACCCTATTCTTCCTTTCCACAACACCACTTTGCTGAGGTGTTATTGGAGTTGAGAATTCATGTTTGATGCCAGATTCATCACAAAACTCATTGTACTTAGAGTTTTCAAACTCCTTTCCATGATCACTTCGAATCCGAGTGATACGACATCCTTTTTCATTTTGCACTCTCATGCAAATACTCTTGAAGTTCTCAAAAGCATCCAAATTCTCTCTTATGAATGCAACCCATGACATCCTTGAAAAATCATCAACCATCACTAGGATATATCGCTTACCTCCTAGACTTTCAGTTCTGGTTGGACCCATGAGATCCATGTGAATTAATTCTAGTGGATGTGAGGTAGCGATATTTGAAGCCTTCTTGTGTGGGCTTTTAATTTGTTTTCCAATTTGACATGGCCCACACACAAAAGTTGAGGGCTTCCCTAGTTTAGGCACACCTCTCACACGCTGGTATTTTGAGAGTTTGATTAGATCTTTGAAATTCATGTGACCTAGCCTCATGTGCCCCAGATCTACTTCCTCAACTTTGGCCCTGTTGTAGATTTTAGAAGAACTCACATTTGGAATTAAGCCATAGCAATTATCAGTGGTTCTCAACCCTTCTAAAACACACATACCTTTACCATCCACAACAGAACATTTATTATTGGTAAAATGGACAGCATAGTGATCATCACACAATTGACTTATGTTAATTAGATTAGCTTTCAACCCTTCCACAAATAGGACATCCTTCAGTTTCGGAATGTCAGGAGCTTGTATGATACATTTTCCTTTTACAAACTATTTGCTTCCATCGCCAAAAGTGACAATCCCATCTGAGCATTCCTCAAGTTGAGTGAAGAGGGACTTGTTACCTATCATGTGTCTAGAACACCCACTATCGAAATACCACATGTCAAAATTTTGGTCTTTCAAAGTGATGTGAATGACAAGGCACTTTAGGTCATCATTTCTTACATAAATGAATTTAGACTTTTGGTGAATCCTTTTGCCTTTATTCATTTCATTTGTAAGAGTGACCTTCTTCTTTTTAGATCTCCTATTTTTTCTTCTCTTTAGGTCATCCTGTTACCTTCTTCATGACAAACATAAGAATTATCCCGACCATGTTGAGTACTAGAGAGTTGAGCAATTTTCATCACTTCTTCACTAAAACTCCTAGACTTTTTAGCTAAAGTTTGAATCTGCCTTTGTAGATTTCCTTGATGTTGAGTTTGATTCCATGAACCATTTCAGGGATTTCTCTTTAAGGCATTGCAGTTAGGTCGGGTGTGACCCTTCACTCCACACTAGTAGTATGTGGGAATGAACCTGGGAGGCAGCGATCTTTTAGCCTGAGGCTGACCCTTAGTTCTCTCAACTTCACTTGAAGCTGAATCCTTACCATGCCTAGGAGTGAAAAGTTTGATACAACTGAGAAGTTGGAATCTTTGATTTTGATCCTGAGGGGGCGGAATTCTCGTATCTTAGATTTTCATGTATTGGCTCAAATGTTAAAGTAGCTAGTGTACCGAAATTCAAGGGACCTGGTGGTCTATTTGAATGTTCTATGCTGGACATGTTTACTGTTGAGTGCTGCATACTAGCCAATTTATCCAGGATTTGAGTGTTGCTAAGGAGTCTAGCTTCTTTTTCAAGTTCAATTACTTTCTTAGCTAGCCCATCCTTAACTTTCAGGGTATCGAGAAATTCCTTTTCCAGAAATCTAACCTTTTCAATAAAGTTATCTCTTTCAGATTCCAAATCTAAAATACGAGTCTTTGACTCTTCAAACACATTTATGGAATTATCTTCCTCAATTTCTAGAACCTTGACCCATTTGGTCAGAGAGACATTTTCTTCCTCAAGATATTTTATTTTGGACACAAGTTCAGCATTTTCACATTCAAGCTGAACTACTAGAGCATTCTTTCCTTCTGCATCTAGTTTGCAAGAATCTCTTTCATGTTGAGTAATTTTTAGTTTTTTGTTCAAAGAGATCTTGGCTATCTTCAGCTTAAAGCTTTCAGAAACAACCTTTCATAGGTTGTATCCATATCTTCATTAGACTCGTACTTAAAGGAATACTAGTCATAAAATTCATGCTTAAAAACTCATCATAAAAACCTTTCGTCAAATCTTATCTTTCATGGAAAACAAAACCTTTTGTACATGCCTTATGAGTTCTTATGAATGCTTATGAGTCTTGTGAGTTCTTATGAATTCCTTATGAGCTTATGAGTTCCTTGTGAGCTTACGAGTTCTTATGAGTTCCTTGTGAGCTTATGATCCTTGGAGACTTATGCAAGATCTTAGACATGATCAATGGAGCTTGTGAGTACTTATGAGCCTTGTAACCTTGTGAGTCTTGTAACCGATTTTAGACTTATGAATTCTTAGAAATCTTGCGTGACTTATGATTCCTGGAGTTTATGCACAATCTTAGACTAGATCCTTGTGAGCATGAGGTAACCGATCTTATGAATACCAACCCAAAGTTTGGCCTTGTCAATGCTTATGCACTTATACTTCTTCTTATGAAATTTTCTTAAAAAAAACCTTTCTTATGATCCTTAAAATACCATGCTTTTGAGAAAACCTCAATTATGTAAAACATAAAGTGCATGGAGTGCTTGTGAGCATCACAATATACTTAGGGAACTTTAAACATTTCATACATGTTCATACAAGAAATATTAACATCATGGAAAAATCCTAAAACATGGAACATCTCCATTCATAGTATTACATCACAATAATCTTGGTCATTAAGCCCGTTTCATCAATATCATACCCACATCATGTTTTATTTAAAGATAATATCCCAAAAAATAGATTTACCATTGACCATGAGAAAATCCCCCAATTTAAAACTCTTATTTCTAGGTTAAATCCTAGTAAGATTAGAGAATATGTATATTTACTAATGAAATTTCAACAAGCTAGTTAGTAGGATGTAGTTACCCTTACTCTTGAGAAATCTCCATTAAAAATCTACATTCCATGACGTGGATTATAACAAAGCTAGATAGGAGAATGTTCTTACAAAATCCTATTCAACATCATACATTCAATCCTCTTTTTCAATAGTTGTTCCATAACAAAGCTAGAGAGTAGAATGTTTTTACCTTGGAAAGGTCAAAAACCCTTTTATCCTAAAGCTTGAGATGGTTGAGAAGCTTGGAGGAGTGAAATCGTGCTTGAGGAAGAAGATCTAAGTTTTGAGGAAGAAGATCCAAGCCTTGGGATGCAAGAATCATGCTCTTCTTGATCTCAAATGAAAACCCCCTTTGAAAATCCAAACTCTCTCCCTTTTTCTCTCAAAAGATGTTTCTCAAAGTGTTAAAACCCTTAATCCCCTTAAATTTGGGTATTTATAGGGTTAGGGTTGAAAAAATCACGCTTAAACCCTTTAGAAAAACCCATTTTTCGCGTCCCAACAAGCCCACGCCAACGTTTGGGCCAGGCATTGTCATCTAAGTTACAGACTTCGATGTTTGGGATGCTTTTCGCATTCTGTATGTCCCAAACCTCGACGTTTGGGTTGCAGAAGTCGACGCATGGGAGCTCTAACTGGCTTGAGTTATTCTCGCTTTGGTATTTTGACCATAACTTTTGACTCGCTTATCATATTTTGACGATTTAACTTATGTTAGACTTTCTATTCAAAGAGGAACAATTTTATGTCTAACAGACAAATCCTAATTCTGAATTCTTAAATCTAAATGGGCTCTAAAGCTGACTGATCTGGAATGGATTTCAGCTAACCTTGAATTTCAGTAGACCCGACTTCGAAAATTTAAAATTTTACCTATCTTTGACTAAAATATGTAAAAATAATAAGAATGAACCTCAAAGAGGGTTTCAATACCTTTCTAATGGTTCAAGAATCATTCGATTCCGATCAACGGTGACAAAACTAGAGTTTCCCAAATTTAAGGGTATGTTAAGACATAACCCTTTTTGACACTTAGAGTATTTTATACTTTTACTCCTTCATCCCAAACACCCATAAACTTAAGAAACTATTCTTAAGGATTTAATACATGCTATAACACATCATCCACCTGTTGATAACTTTTCAAAGCATTACAATAGGCTTTAAGCCATAGACACTATTCACAGCATTATTCATCATGTCATGCATCAAGATCCGGGGTTCTACACTTCCTTTTTCTCCTTAGTTTTGATTCAATAGGGCTTTAAAATGACTTAAGAGAAAAGAGGGACTTCCCCTTTCTTTATATACCCTTGAAACCTTACCTTTCATAAGATCCAAGGGCTGAGAGCACACTAAGGATCTAATGGTCCCTTTGAGTCTCTATTCAATCACTTTTTTCTTAGTGAGACCCATTAACTTTAATATTCTCTGTTGATAGTAATACAATCTGAGTTTTGAAAACCAAAGGATTGCATGGAACCACATGGGCTTTTTATTTAATTTAAAAACTCTAAAAATGTCATGTGATTTGAATACCCTAAATCGAGTACCACCGTCTGAAATAGTCTATCTGATTTGTGTGTCTCTATTGAGCTAGCAGCAACCACCACTTTTGTTGTTTTTCAGAGCTATGTCACATGAACTAGGTTGTTCTTCTAAGATGGAAATAAAAGCACCACCTCATTCTTTCTCGCTATTATTACCATGTTGACAATCATTAGTGGTAGCAATATTTTCTTCCTCCTTTTCATTCTTTGGCGCACAACAACCTGAACAAATTGGCTAGGCTGTCCACAATTGTAACATTTCTTCGTTGGATCCCAATCCTAAGTTCTCCTCTCTGGGTCACAATTTCCTAAGGTTCGCCATCTTTGAGAACTTTACTGCCCTTGTTTAGACTTCAACTTTGGCTTTATCTCTTACTTTTCTTGAATCATTATTACAAGAATTTGTCCCCTCGGCCAGTGAAGAGTGTTGCTGTTTTTCTGTTTTTGCTGTGTAAAAACAGCATAGTATGTTTTCAAAACAAGTTGTAAGTGTTTGTGTTTTGTTTGTGGGAACTCTTTAGTCCCACATCGGAAAAATAGAAAACTTTTAAGGACTTATATATGTTTTCTCTCCTAGTGTGGGTATTAAAATGAGAAGGGCTTAGCCCTCGCAGTATGTGGGGGCCCAAGGGGAGGTCCAAAGGTTTCTAATGGGAATTTGGCGAGTCGGGCCGAAACCCTTCATGTGCGCGCGTTGCGAGTCGCTGGCGGTGCGCAAATATCAAAGACACACACACACGCGCGGGCCGGCCGAGCCGAGCCGGGCGGGGCCAAGCCGGGTCGCGGGCGTGTGAGTCCTTGGATATGATATATTTTTAATCTTATTTTATTTCTTCTTTTATTTGTCTGTCTCTTGGGTTGCTCTTATTATTCCTAGTTACGTTTTTTTACCATTTAAACTTTAATTCGTTTTAAGAGAATTTATTCTCTTACGTTATAACTTGGAAGGTTTCCTTTAGCTTCTTATTTTTCTATAAAATAGATTTTCGGGTTTTTTCTAAACAGACACAGAAAAATACACAGCACAGCTTTTCTCTAAGCACAGTATTTCTGGTTCCTAAAACTGTTCGATTTTTTCCCTTCGAGATTTTTGGGAGTCGTCGAGTTTCATTGCAGACCAAGGAAAGCTAGTGCTCCATTCCTTGGGTAGAGATCGTTGAATCCTGGAGGAGGACCGCTGTAGAACCTGAGAGCATCGTAGTTGTTGAGGACTACCAGGGGCGTTTTTCACCTTAAGGACAGCGTGTTCAACACGTGCCTCAATCTATCCTTTTCGGCTAAGTTCTATCTCTTTACTTATCACTGTACAGAATTTATGCTACAGTTATTTTGGATTGAAATCGTCTGCTGCTTTACATTGCTTCGATTCTAGTTATATTTGAATTGCATACAGAATTATTCCAACAATCTTAAGGTGAAAAAATTAGTCTTCTTTTATTTCACTGGAAATTTTCTGTATACAATTTATAATATGTTGAACAATTCTGAGAAACCAGTACCATTCGATGGAAACAATTTTAAAAGATGGCAACAGAAAATGCTGTTCTACTTAAACACTTTGAATGTTGCTCATGTGTTGACTGGATCTGGGACATACGACACAGAACTTGAACCTGCTAGATCTTTACTTATAGAGAGATGGGAACATTCGGATTATATGTGTAGGAATTATATTTTAAATGGTTTAATTCCTTCAATATATGATGTTTACTGTAAGGTTAAAAATTCCAGAGAATTATGGGAGATGTTAGAGAAAAAGTATGTAACTGAGGATGCGGGAACGAAAAAATTTGTAGTTGGAAGGTATTTCGATTATAAAATGGTGGATAATAAATCGGTAATTTCTCAGGTGCATGATTTACAAATAATTGTGCATGAAATCTTAGAAGAAGGCATGAATATTAGTGAAGGTTTTCAAGTTGCAGCAGTAATAGAGAAATTACCACCATCCTGGAAAGAGTTCAAGAACTCACTAAAATTTAAAAGAAAGGAGATGACCCTTGAAGATCTGATTGTTCGACTCCGGATAGAGGAGAACAACAGAAACTTAGAAATGAAAGAAAAATCTGCAGAAATAGATACCAAAGCCAATTTGGTTGAAAAGATGACTGATAAGATGACTGGAAAGAAATCTGAAAAAAGGTTTAAGTCGAAGACAGATTTCCGTAAGAAGAGAAATGAGAAAAAAATTTTTCAGAAACCTACTTTCAAGAAACCTAATGGTGATTGTTATGTTTGTGGGAAGCCTGGGCATCATGCTAGGACCTGCAGACTTCGCAAGGCTGGTCATCAAGTCAAGAACCATCCCGGATCTGCTCAAGCTAATATGGCAGAAACTGAAAGCTTCTCAGCTGTTATTTCTGAAGTCAATCTGGTGAACAACATGAAAGACTGGTGGGTGGACACTGGGGCCACCAAGCATATCTGTGGTGACAGAAATACATTTTCTTCCTACAAGATAGTCGGAAAGGATGAACAACTTTTTATGGGTAATTCATCTACGTCTAAAATCGCTGGAAAAGGGATTGTGAATTTAAAATTCACATCTGGGAAAGTTCTTAATCTGAAAGATGTTCTTTATGTTCCAGATATTAGGAAGAACTTAGTTTCTGGGTCGATCTTGAGCAAGAAAGGGTTTAAATTGGTTTTTGAGGCAGATAAGTTTGTATTGTCTAAGTCTGGGATTTTTGTTGGGAAGGGTTATGCTAGTGAGAGACTTTTTAAATTAAATGTAATTGCTGAAATTATGAATGAAACATCTACATCTTCTGCTTATATTGTTGACTCTATAAATATGTGGCATGATAGATTAGGACATGTACATATTAATTCTTTACGCAAATTGATGACTTTAGGATTAATACCTAAAACATCTTTAGATAAAGAACATAAATGCGAAATTTGTGTAGAGTCAAAATTTGCTAAGAAGCCATTCAAATCTGTAGAGAGAAACACGGAACTGCTAGGTTTAATCCATAGTGATTTATGTGATTTAAAATCAACAGTAACAAGAGGAGGTAAAAAATACTTCCTAACTTTTATAGATGATTATAGTAGATTTTGTTCTATATTTCTACTTAAGAGCAAAGATGAAACTCTAGAAAAATTTAAATCTTGGAAAACTGAAGTAGAAAAAAAACTGGAAAAACAGTAAAAATTTTAAAATCTGATAGAGGAGGTGAATATGATTCACATCTTTTTTCTGATTTTTGTGAGAGTAATGGTATTATTCATCAAACCACTGCTCCTTATTCTCCTCAGTCTAACGATATAGCTGAAAGGAAAAATAGGACTTTAAAAGAAATGATGAATGCAATGTTAATTAGTTCGGGTCTACCATCTAATTTATGGGGTGAAGCTATCCTAACTGCATGTTATATTTTAAATAAAATACCTCATAAAAATTCAGACAAAACCCCTTATGAATTATGGCACAATAGGCCTTCATCTTATAAATATCTTAAAGTGTGGGGGTGTTTAGCAAAATTGCTATTCCTACTCCAAAGAGAACCAGAATAGGTCCAAAGACTATTGATTGGTGTTTATAGGCTACTCTCAGAATAGTAGTCCTACAATTTCTAGTAATCAAATCAGAAAATAATGAAATAGATACAAACACAATTATTGAGTCTAGAGATGCTGAATTTTTTGAACAGTGTTTTCCTTTTAAGGACAACTCTAAAGGTAGAGATTCTGTCCTTCTGCCTAGTACCTCAAGTGAGGTTATACCTTTAGAACAAGCTTCTGAACCTTTTAGTCCTATTGTACCAGTTATTGAAGAACTAGAACATAGGAAAAGTAAACGTACTAGGAAGGAAACTAGTTTTGGGCCTGAGTTCATCTCTTATTTAATAGAAAATGATCCTAATTCTTTTAGAGAAGCTATGACTTCATCTGAAGCACCCTTTTGGAAAGAAGCCATTAATAGTGAAATTGAATCTATTTTGGCTAACAAAACTTGGGAGTTGGTAGATCTTCCTCCTGGGAGTAAATCCATAGGGTGTAAATGGATTTTTAAAAGAAAGCTTAGAACAATGGTTCTATAGAAAAATATAAAGCCCGATTAGTTGCGAAGGGTTTTAAACAAAAAGAGGGTATAGATTTCTTTGATACATACTCCCTGTAACTAGGATTACTTCTATTCGTGTGCTAATTTCTATTGCATCGATGTTTAACCTTGAAATACATCAAATGGATGTGAAAACTGCATTCCTAAATGGTGAACTTGATGAAGAAATTTATATGGATCAACCTGAGAGATTTGGTATCCAAGGTTTAAAACATAAAGTTTGCAGATTGTTAAAGTCTTTATATGGACTTAAACAAGCGCCTAAACAGTGGCATGAAAAATTTGATAAAGTATTATTATCAAATGGATTTAAAATAAATGAAGCGGATAAATGCTTATACATTAAATCCATAAATAATGATTGTGTAATTATTTGCTTATATGTTGATGACATGTTAATACTTGGAACAAGTAGAGAAATAATAATAAGTACCAAGAATTTCTTAAAAAAGAAATTTGAGATGAAAGATCTAGGTAATGCAGATGTCATTCTTGGAATAAAAATTCTAAGGAATTCAGACGGGATAAGTTTATCCCAATCTCATTACATTGAAAGGTACTTAGAAAATTTAATCAATTTGATTGCAAACTTGTGAGAACACCTTTGATCATAACTGTAAGTTAATGAAACATTCTGGAGAAGGAGTTTCTCAATTAGAATATTCTAGAGTAATCGGTAGTTTAATGTATATCATGAACTGTACCAGACCAGATATAGCTTATGCTATAGGAAGACTCAGTAGATATACACATAACCCAGGGCAAGATCACTGGGATGCTCTTATCAGGGTATTGAGATACCTGAAATATACTCTAAATTATGGTATAAGTTACTCTAAGTATCCCGCTGTATTAGAAGGGTACAGCGATGCAAACTGGATTCGGATTCAAATGAATCTAAGTCCACGAGTGGATATGTATTCACTCTTAGAGGAGGTGCAGTGTCTTGGAAGTCTACTAGCAGACCTGCATAGCCCGATCCACGATGAATCAGAATTTATAGTTTTAGATAAAGCTGGAGAGAAGCAGAATGGTTGAGATCACTGTTGGTAGATATACCATTGTGGAATAAACCAATGCCTGCTATCTTGATACATTGTGATAGTCAAGCTGCAATAGCTAGAGCTAAAAATGTATCCTATAATGGGAAATCCCGATATATTCGTCGAAGGCATAATTCCATAAAAGAATTACTAAATAATGGAATTATTGCACTTGATTTTGTGAGGTCAAAAGAAAATATTGCAGATCCGTTGACCAAAGGATTAGCTAGTGAGCTAATTTATAGTACATCGAGGGGGATGGGGCTAACGCCTATTGGAATATCATCACCTACAACGGTAACCCAACCTAAGTGACTGGAGATCCCAAGATCTATGTTCAATGGGAAAACAAGTTGTTGAGTGGTTTTGTGAGAGCACTAACTAGGAGGAAACTCCTCTCTCATCCCTATGGTGTAAAAGTGCTATCTGTAACGTAAAAGAGGATGAGTCTTGACTCTTAATATCATCTATAGCTGATTATCAGTGGGGTGTATAGTTACAGAACATCCTTGATAGATGCACCTATATGAGTGTGGAAGTGGGGCCGCTTCCTATGAGAATTTAGGCTGATTCTCTAGAGCGCTCATGAATACCAGGATTTTGCACATGGCCGATAACCTGCACAACCGTTTGAACTCGACGACATTTTATAAGTTGCGGTGCATGTGATAAGTTGTTAATTCATTATAACAAGAGATTGGTTCAAGACATAGTTCACCATTATCTTTATGAATTCGACATATCTACACTAAGTCAAGGTTCAAGTCCAAAAGACACCTTGGCCTATTCACCATAACTTAGTTTTCGTAAGGTCTTTTACTTCACTTAAAACTTGTTTTTGTGGGGGATTGTTGCTGTTTTTCTGTTTTTGCTGTGTAAAAACAGCATAGTATGTTTTCAAAACAAGTTGTAAGTGTTTGTGTTTTGTTTGTGGGAACTCTTTAGTCCCACATCGGAAAAATAGAAAACTTTTAAAGGACTTATATATGTTTTCTCTCCTAGTGTGGTGTGTTAAAATGAGAAGGGCTTAGCCCTCGCGCATGTGGGGGCCCAAGGGGAGGTCCAAAGGTTTCTAATGGGAATTTGGCGAGTCGGGCCGAAAACCCTTAATGTGCGCGCGTTGCGGGTCGTGGCGGTGCGCAAATATCAAAGACACACACACACGCGCGGCCGGCCGAGCAGGGTCGGGTCGCGCGTGTGAGTCCTTGGATATGATATATTTTTAATCTTATTTTATTTCTTCTTTTATTTTTAAGAGAATTTATTCTCTTACGTTATAACTTGGAAGGTTTCCTTTAGCTTCTTTATTTTTCTATAAAAAGAGATTTTCGGGTTTTTTCTAAACATGTACTCATTTTGCTTTCTCTTGTGTGCAGTGGACCCAAAGAAATTTCCATACAAGAAGTTTGACCTCAGAATAACAAGACTTCTTAACTGTGTCTCCCCGCCGTGCTCGAGGCGGGGGAATACATTAGGTGGAAACCACTCGAGCTCGTCACGCGGGCCTCCTCCAGTAACCCAGCAACTACTCAACAACAACCACAACAACAGCAACAGGGCGCCTCCCCCTCCGTACCTTCACCGTTTCCTCACCTGCCCGAAGAAGAGGAAGAAGCAATGGCTGACTCAAACCTACCACCGCTAAGCAGGAAGCCGAGGTCTGCACGCCCTGCAGTCCAGCCGCCTCCACCGCCATCATTGTCGAAGAAGAAGAAGAACCATTCTTCCAAGGGTACAGCGCCTGCTGACCCGAAGAGAAAGATGGCCGCCCCGGCCGAGCACGAGGCCAGGAAGAAGGCCAAGGCGGACAAACGCCTGGAAAAAGAGGTCGTGGTCATTGCTGCTCCTCCTCCAACAAGCCCAGGAGCCGAGGCGACATCGGCAGTGCCCGAGGTTAGCTCAGCGCCAGCCCCTTCTCGAGCTGCTGCTGCCCCAGCCGGTACGAGCTCCGCTGTCGTTGCCTTGGCTGCGACGGAAACTGGCACGACAAGTCTCCCGGCCAGTATGCTGCCGACCTCCGCTCCGGACTGGTCACCCGACTTCACTCGGTTCGGAGTGCCGACCGTGATTGAATCGGCGAAGAGCTCGAGGACGGTTGCCCGAGCTCTAACTCATGCGATGAGGCTTCCCCGGGACATCGCTGAGGTTGGCCAACTCCACCTAGCCGACCTGTCCTACGCCGCCTGCCAGTCCGTGGCAACAGTAAGCTTCTCCTTCCCTCGTCTTTTACCTCAATTTTTTTGAAATACTACTTCTTGTTGTGCTAACGCCCAGACATCTCTTTGCAGATGAACACGCTCGTGCAAGAGCTCTGCGATCGCAGCCAGGAAAAATACACTCAGCTGCGAGACGGGATCAACTACTGGAGAGACAGGACGGAGACGCTGGAGAAGACTCTTGTCGAGGAGAGACTCAAGGCAGACTTCGATCTGTCTCAAGCCAAGGCTGAAACGACTCGTGCTGAAGTAAGGCTAGGCACTGCCACCAAGGTTAGGGAAAAGGCCGAAGCTGAGGCACGAGCAGCAAAGGAGGCCGAAAGGAAGGCCAAGCAAGAGACTGAGAATGCTGTTGTACGCATCAGTGAGCTGGAGCATGTCTCCCAAGCTTTGGGTAGACAACTGGAGGAAATTGAGGCAGCCAGGTCGGCACTGGCGGAGGAGCTCGAGGAGGCCAAGAAAATTCAGGAGGACACCGAGAGGTCCGTGACCCTGAGACTGCAGCAGCACTACCAGTCTCAGCTGGACACGCTCTTGGATGACGATCGTGCTGAGACCGAGAAAGAGGTTCTCGACTCGCTTCGCCAGCAAGGCCGCCTGAAGGAAGACAATGAAGAGGACGCCACCACGTTCTCCGAGCTCCCTAGCAAGGAACTGATCGAGCTCGACAACGAGCCCGAGGTACAAGGCGTCGAGTTGCCTCACTTTCTTGAAGGTCCTGCATTCCTCCCTTCCGAGCCATACTTCGAGCCTGCTGCTCCAGAGCTTCCTCCTGCTGCCGATGAAATTACTCCGGTGGAAGCCCCTATTGCTGAAGCCATTGCTGAAGCCTCTACTCCTGCGCCTGCTGCAACGGCAATAGAGCCTGACCTTGAGCTCGTCTGACCTGCTGCCCCTCCGATCTCCTGCTCCTCTGATCCCTTGCCCCTATCTATGCTTCTGCTTCTCTCTCTTGTCGATGTAAATTCTCTTTTTATGGGAGGTTATCACTGAAATAGGTTTTTGATTATGAATGGACCACTCTTCTTTGCCAAGTTTGCACTTCTTTTCACCTCGTAACATAGTACAACGCATGCACACAGAATAAGAAAGAACACATCATGAGTAATTGAATGATTTTTCACAGTTCAACGCATCGAAGTTAATACGATGCCTCGCTATGTGAATGTTTGAATACTCGTGGTAATTATACTACGAGCAGAACACTAAGAGTAGAGCGCTACGATTAAAGCACAACGAACAAGCACTGCTAGTAGAGCACTTCGATTAAGTACTTCGATCAGAGCACCACGAGTTAACACTACGGATAAAGCACTACGATCGTTCACTGCGAGCAAAGCACTACGATCGTTCACCATGGGCAAAGCACTATGATCGTTCACCACGAGCAAAGCACTATGATCGTTCACTACGAGCAAAGCACTATGATCGTTCACTATGAGCAAAGCACTATGATCGTTCACTACGAGCAAAGCACTATGATCGTTCACCATGGGCAAAGCACTATGATCGTTCACTACGAGCAAAGCACTATGATCGTTCACTACGAGCAAAGCACTATGATCGTTCACTACGAGCAAAGCACTATGATCGTTCACTACGAGCAAAGCACTATGATCGTTCACCATGGGCAAAGCACTATGATCGTTCACTACGAGCAAAGCACTATGATCGTTCACTACGAGCAAAGCACTATGATCGTTCACCATGGGCAAAGCACTATGAAAAATTACTTATGAACAAGCATTGCGAGCAAGCACTGATCCAGACACATCATTCGCGCAATTCGCTGTGAATGTAATCTGACAAATAAAATTCATAAGACGAACGCAACGTGCTCAGTTCCGAAACACATGCTCAGAGGATGTCATTAGGTTAAGCCACTAGATTTGCTCAGATGACAACCTTATATAAGCCACTCGTGTTCGTTGTGAGTACGTCGTTCAGTCAAAAAACTTTATTTGAATTACTTGCAAAACATTCACAATATTGCACTGATGAACTAGATAGTGAACAGTGTAGACAATGATCGAGCACACAACGAGCAGGCACATAATATAGCGAATCACATGTTGAAATATGAGCATTATGATTATGTAAGATCACTGAAAAAACTTGTAAGCACAACGATGCATGTAAACAGCACATCTCAGATTCTATTGAAAGAATTGCCTCAGATTCATGATGTTCCAAGATTTTGAGATGAGGTTACCTTGCAAGTCTTTCAAGTAGCAGACTCCAGGACTCCCCAATCGTTCTACGATATAGGGCCCTTCCCAGTTTGGTCCCAATTTGCCACTGTTAAGCTCTCTCGTATTCTGGAACACTCTTCGGAGGACGAGATCACCGACCTGTAGCACTCTCCGTTGTACTTTCTTGTTGTAGGCTTTCCTCAATCGCTGCTGGTACCTCCTCATCTGAATGCTGGCATCTTCTCGCTTCTCTTCTAGCAGGTCAAGATGAATAGCCATGAGTACTGTGTTCTGATCTTTCTCTCCATCCTTCTTCTTGCTGCGCCAAGAACGCACTGTAGGCAAACTGATCTCTGTAGGAATGACAGCCTCCATGCTATACGCTAGAGAGAAAGGCGTTTCATTGGTAGGACTCCTTGGAGTCGTTCTGTACCCCCACAAAACGTTGTGCAGCTCGGTGGTCCACTTCCCCTTCGAATCTTCCAATCTTCTCTTCAAGGCATTGAGAATGTTCTTGTTGGCTGCCTCGGCCAATCCATTCCCTTGAGGATAATAAGGGGAAGAGAAGACGTGCTTGATCTTCAGCTCGCTGCAAAAGTCGGCAATCAGCCGTCCTGAGAACTGCTTCCCGTTGTCAGTAACGATAGACTGCGGTATGCCAAATCTACAGATGATGTGCTCCCACAAGAATTTCTTCACCTCTTGTTCTCTGATACGTGCAAGGGGAACGGCTTCAATCCACCGCGAGAAGTAGTCAGTTGCCACCAAAAGGAAGATCAGATTCCCTGGAGCCCTCGGGAAAGGTCCCACGATGTCAAGTCCCCACCTCGCAAATGGCCAAGGTTGAGATACAGTGCTGAGCTCTTGAGCTGGAGCATGAATCAAGCGAGCAAACCGCTGGCACTGGCTGCACCTCTTCACGTACTTCTGAGCATCGGCCTGCATATAAGGCCAAAAGTAGCCTTGCCCCAGAGCTCGATGGGCAATGGTTCTCCCGCCCGAATGAATGCCACATATACCTTCATGTAGCTCAGCAAGTATCTTCTCCACGTCTACAGGATGAACACACTTCAGCAAGGGACCACCAAAAGATTTCCTGAACAATTCTCCTTGCACCAAGGTATAACGAGATGCCTTAAACTGAATGCGTCTTGACTCCTTCACACTGATAGGGAGAACTCCGTCCTTCAGATAAGCCACCAACCCTGTCATCCAGCTCGGGACTGGATTGAAAAAGAACACTTCTCGCTGTGCCTGAAGAGCTATTGAAGGATACTCTTGAAACTCCATCAGAATAGCCCTGGGCTCGCCAGCCTGCACCATGGAAGCTAGATATGCCAAAGCATCAGCATGCCTGTTCTCATCCCTCCGGGTGTGCCTAATCTCCACAACGGTGAATGTTTCACACAACGAACGAACGAGAGTAGCATACTGCTTCATCCGATCGTCCTTGCATTCATAAACACCATTCACCTGATTCACCACGAGCTGTGAATCACAAAACACTCTCAACGTGGAGATCTGCAGCTCCCGTGTGCTCTCCAACCCAAGGAGTAAGGCTTCGTACTCAGCTTCGTTGTTGGAGGCAGTAAACCCAAGACGCGACATTTTCTGCACCTTGATGTTATCCGGACTTATAAGCACAACGCCCAGTCCTGAGCCACTGAAATTGGAAGATCCGTCTACGTATAACAGCCAACCGCTCCATTCCGACGACTCGGCCCCTTCCACAACGGCATCTTCGTTGTCAACTTCAATTGGGAGCTCCCGTAGATCAACAACCGTGTCCTCTGCCTCCTCTTCCACAGGGAAATCAGAAAGAAAACCCGCCATCACTTGCCCCTTCTCTGAACTCCTGGCTCGATACTGGATATCGAACTCACTCAGAGCTACCGCCCACTTTGACATCCTTCCTGCCAGCTCGGGTCGCCCAGCACGACTTTCAAAGGATACGTTGTGATGACAACGACAGAATGAGCATGGAAGTACGGACGAAGCTTCTCTGCAGAAAAGACAAGAGCCAGACACACCTTCTCGAGCTTGCTATAGTTGCTCTCTGCTTTGAGAAAGGTCTTGCTGATGAAGTAGACAGGCTTCTCCACGCCATCACAGCTCCTCACCAAGACGGAACCAAGGGCTTGCTCTGAAACAGACAAATAAAGATATAAGATTTCACCTGGCTCTGGCACCGAGAGGATAGGAGCTGACCCTAAATACTCTTTCAAGGCAAGGAAAGCTCGGGAACACTCTGGGGTCCACGTAAAAATGGAGTCCTTCCTCAACAGCTCGAACAGAGGCTTGCAACGATCGGATGACTTGGAGATAAATCGGTTGAGCGCAGCAATCCGGCCTGTCAGCTTCTGGATCTCCTTCTTCGACTTAGGCTCTGGCATGTCCAGTAAAGCACGGATTTGAGCTGGATTAGCCTCAATCCCCCGCTGACTCACAAGATAACCCAAAAATTTCACCGAGGTGACTCCAAAGGTGCACTTCTTTGGGTTGATCTTCAGATTGAAAGATCGCAGCACAGAGAAAGGTTCAGCAAGGTCTGCCACAAGAGCACCTCGTACTCGACTCTTCACAACGATATCGTCGATGTACACTTCAACCGTCTTGCCAAGGAGTGACCCGAACATGAGATTCATCAGACGTTGATAGGTGGCACCTGCATTCTTCAAGCCAAAAGGCATCACCCGATAACAGAACAAACCTCGCTCTGTTATGAAGGTGGTCTTCTCTCGATCTGCTTCCGCCAGTAGGATCTGGTTATAGCCCGAATAACCATCCATGAAGGATAACATCTCGTGGCCGGCAGTGGCATTGATGAGCCTGTCTATCCTTGGCATGGGAAAAAAGTCCTTGGGGCACGCCTTGTTGACCCCAGTAAAGTCAATGCAGACTCTCACCTTCCCGTTCTTCTTAGGTACCGCCACAACATTGGCTATCCAGTCAGGATACTGCACCTCCTGAATGAACCCGAACTGGATCAGCTTGTCAATCTCCTCATTCACTGCATCATGATAAGCTGGAGCAAGCCTCCGAGGTTTCTGCTTCACTGGAGGGATGGCAGGATCAGCATTGAGGTGGTGGCAGATAACACCTGGATCGATGCCAGTCATGTCTTTGTGAGACCATGCAAAGACATCAAGATTCTGCCTAAGAAAACACAGCAACTCGAGCTCCTCCTCCGTTGTCAAGCTCGTCCCGACCTGCAACACCTTTGGCTCTTCTTCCGTTCCCAAATTGACGGCTTTCGTGGGCTCAACGGAAGGTCTGCACAACGATGCCTCCGAGCTCTCTTCCTCAATGGGAACGACCTGTAACTGCTACGAAGGCACAACGGAAGCTGGAAAATCGCACTTCTGCGAAGCCAACTGATCACCTCGGATCTCCCGAGGCCCGTCCTGCGTTGGATACTTCAACACCTGGTAGTACGAGGACGGGACAGCCTTCATCTCATGGGTCCACCAACGACCCAAGATGGCATTGTATGGTGATGGCGCATCCAGAACAGAAAACCTGGTCTGGAGGACAACGGGTCCAGCCACAACGGGCAAGACAACGTCGCCTACAGGGTTCATCGAGCTGCCATCAAATCCATACAAGGGAGTCTGAGCAGGGATGAGGACGGAAGGATCCAGCTTCATCTGAGTGAAAGCATGAAGGTACAAAATGTCCGCTCCACTCCCCGAATCCACGAGCACCCTCTTGATGTCGAAGTCTCCTATTCTCATGGTGAGAACAAGAGCATCATAGTGAGGTTGGATCACTCCTGCCAGATCACGATCAGCGAAGGTGAGTGCCTGCTCAATGCTCCTGCTAGGCACTTGCACCTGGCACACTGCGGCCTCGTGAGACAGCTTTCTGGCCTTCGCCCTGAAGTTCCTCTCCACATCAGCTTCAGGCGTTTGCACGCGGCAAATGACATTGATCGTGCCCAAAGAAGCTCCTCCACTGGTACTGGGATTGTTGGCGGGTTCTCTTCCACGAGATTGGGACATCGGCTCCCTGGTACGCTCCGCACCGCCGTTGTCAGGAGCGAGATACTCTCCCAAGTACCCCTCCTGAACAAGCCTCTCTAAGTATTCCCTCAGAATACGGCATCGGTTGGTGAGGTGACCACGGCACTTGTGATAATGACAGTACTCATGCACCCGTGGTCCCGATGTGATATCCGGCACCGCCCTCGCCGGCCACTCAAAATATGGCTGATCCTCCATTGACCTCATAATGGTCGCCGGGCTGACTGTGAAATTGATGCGCGGTGCCTGATCTGCAAAAGATCGCCTCTCACTAGGCTGTACGCCTCTCTCGTGCTGTACTTGAGGCTGCACTTGGCGTGGCTGATACTGCTGCCTCGCCTGCTGGTCGTTAGGACGCCTCTCCGTCCTGCTCTGATGTTGGTGAAAATTTCTCTCCAGCGGGCGCCGATCCGGCTGATCCCGCTGGGTCACATACACAACTTTCTCTTTCCGCTTCCTCGGTGGCGAGTCCTCAGATGATGAAGACTCGTGCTGCTGCTTCTTCTCCTTCCTCTTCGATGATCGGTGTGCCCTCTCCACGACATCCACCGCTCTCACCCTGGGCTTTGGTGCTGACACAACGGATACGTCCTCCTCGTACCTCCCGTACTTGGTGGCACGTACCATCAACTCGTCCATCTTGACAGGATAGTCAAGAGCTAAGGACTTGTAGAGCTCAGAATGCTTGGGGATAGCATTCTTGAAAGCGGCGATGCAGCTTGCTTCGTCAACCTTGTCAATATCGTGGACTTCATCGGTGAAACGCGAAATGAAGTCCTTCAAGGATTCGGCCAGCTTCATCCTCAAAGAGAAGAGAGTATCTGCACCTGCCTTCTTCTTCTTATTGATGATGAAGCGATCAATAAAGGTCGACCTGAGCTCCGAGAAGTTGCTGATGGAGCCAGGAGGTAGGTTCCGAAACCACTTCGATGCTGCTCCCGACAGGCTGTTAGGGAAAGCCTTACAATAAAGATCATCATCTGGGTTGCGAATAACCATCGCATGCTTGAAGTCAAACAAATGCTCCTCCGGATCTGTCTTTCCAATATACATGGAGAAGGTCGGAGTTATGAACTTGGAAGAAGTATAAGACTGGTTGATAGCATCCGTGAAAGGAGAGTTCTCAACGTTCTCTTTTGCTGACTGAGCAAAGTGGTCAGGAACCCCTCCCTTCATGCTCTTAACGCGAGCACCGATTAAAGCCTCCACCTCCTTGGCTGTTACCCAAGTCTTCTGGGTGTCTGCACCTCCGGTACCCACTCTCAGGTCCTCTCTACCTGCTCCTTCTCTGAAATCCACACGATCCGAAGGGATGCTCTGCTCTGCCCGAACCGGAGGCTGCCTTACATCCCCCTCGGTAGGAAGAAGCACAAACCTGGTCTCACGGTTCTCCGGGGCAGAAGGAGAAGAAGAGAAGTCAAACTGACGTCTCAAGGAAGGCCTCTGCAGTGGCACCTCCTCCACCTCGAGCCTGCTATACTCGAACGCCTCCAGCCTCGCTTGCATCAACTGTTGCTGCCTGGTGATTTGATCCAGAACAGACTGCTGCAGTTGCAGCATTGCAAAGACGCGATCTGAAACAGAGAGTTCAGCAGGGGAAGGTACGGTCCTTTCTGGTTGTCCAGACGGAGGACTGGCTCCAGGAATGTGCACGACAGAGGGTATGAAAGAAGTGGAATGAGGGGCTTGATCTTCATGCCCGAATACTTCTGACTGATCAGCCATGATCGCAGAGAGCAAAAAAGGGGGGTCCGTTTATTATTTCCCACAGACGGCGCCAATTTTGTGAGTGGAAAAGTACCGGAGGAGCACGCGTCAGCAGCAGCTTCTTCCACGTTCTGGTTTACTGGTAGAAGGTTGGAGCGGAGGGTGTGGCACCCTGACCTGTACTCCGATGGTAAAGTCAGTAGGGGTAGAAGATGATGAATAGTAAACGCAAGAACAATCACTGAAAAATACGCAAGACACTGAAAGCACTGAACACGTCTTCTCGGATCTGGGTTCATGAACAAGTGTCCTGTGCACTAAAAATCACGGGGTTTTTATAGGGCAAGGTTGGTATGGCCATCGATGACCATAGAGGGCCATAGGTGTCCATACCACGTGTCTTAGCACTCATTGCCAAATATCTGAGATATATCTGCCGTCGGTTGCATTACACGTGAGAGCCTCCTCTAAGTCCAATCGGACGGGATCGGACGGTACGCAGAAGTGACCAGCATTAAATGCCAAGACAGTGCTTTCGGCACGAAACGGCGAGTTCGGCACACTTGTCGGAATTATGGATCGCCTCCTGATCACTTCCTCCTACGAGTCGATCTCGTTGTTGACCCAAGCTCGGTTACGGCGTAGATGCCTCAAAACACAGCACGACCTCGTTGTCGGTGAGACAACGGTCTCGTTGTTCGCGCAACGACAACGACGTTGTCAAGAGCACAACGTTCACGTTGTGCTTTAGACAACGAGCACGTCGTCAAAGTCACAACGGAAACGTTGTTCTGCAAGAAAACAAAGACGTCGTAATGCGCACAACGGGATCGTTGTGCATCGGACAACGTGTGACCCCGATATTTTAAGCACGTGACCCCAACTCGTGAACACGTGTCACTTTCGTGAACAAAAACGACAAAAACGAGCTCGTCCCACAACGCTGAGCTGGTTTACGAATTTTACCCGTTACAATAGCCATAGTTTCTCTACGGTACTAACCACTTTTCCCCGGGTGCATATTAGTTTCTCTACGGGACTAACCACTTTTCCCAGGGTACATATGCAGAATATTAAAACTAAGTCACTTTTGGGGATGAGATTTGATCTCGCTCTGGTATGATCAAAATCATCTTGCCTAAGGCCTTTGTCCAACATGTGGCGATAAAAATGGGGAGAAGTCATTTCATTTCCTCCCTATTTTTTGACTTCTCTCCATTTGATATATTCTCCCCTTTTTATCACCACATGTCACTCACAAAGGGGAGGCCAGATGATTTTGATCCGGCGAGAGCAGATCAAATCCCATCCCGTCACTTTCTATGCGGGGCTAACAAGTCCTCTCACTATTAAAATTGAGAAAGACTCGCGCTTCTTTCCAGTTGTAATCGGGCTGGGGGAGCCTGGTTACGTCATTGATGTTGCCACGTGTCCCTTTTAACACTCCTTAATTATGGTTAAGATTCACCCACCCTTAGGTTCACTCACCTATCTTTCGTTTTTAGACAAAAAAAATAAAAAAAGAAATTCAACCTTGGTTAAAGTTAACTAACTGCTAAGGTTAATTTTTTTTTAATATTCTTTTCTAAAATCCAAAGATAGGTGGGTGAACCCTAAGGTGTGTGAATCTTAACCACAGTTAAAGGGTGTCAAAGGGGCATGTGACAGCATCAGTGGCGTAACTGGATGATTACGGGTCATTGAGATGAAGAGACGGTTTGAATGTTAGAAGCTTAACAGGATAAAAGTGAGGCTAGCATTTCCAGAAAAGAGATGCTTAGAAAAAGTGCTTAGTTAGAGAGAGAGATGGTTTGTGAAAACAAATCACAGAAGAGCAAAGAGAGAGGACATGTCTGGCATTATATGAGATGCAACAGTTTACTATTCTGCAACCACAAATGGAAAGGACAGAGAGAGAAAGAGATGACCTTGTGAGCGAGTTGAGAGTGAGAAAGACAGAGACCTGCAAAAATCAGTGGGGATTCGAAGGGTTGTCGCCTCCATTTATGGCAGCATTCGACCCCATTGTCGATTATGGACAAAATTCATGGCGTTTCAGTAATTGTCTAAGAGAAATTCTCTCTCACTCTCTTATCTTTTAACTTCCTACGTATCTATCTGTGCACACCCATCCATCAGTTTTACCTATCTCTTCAGGCGTCCAATCACACCTTGCTGTAGTATCCTCTTCTTTCTCTCCACCATAGAAATAGAGTGAGATTTTTGTACCTACCAGTTTACTAGTTTGGGTATTGAAAGGTGGTGAAGATAAGCCACCCTGACTAGACTAAACGTGCAACATGATAGCAAACTTTTAGACAATGTTTTTAAAGTGGGACCTTGATCGAACCTGAAAAGAGACCCGTTCACACGACCAAACTCTTACTCTGTTAGCATCATGTATTGCTTTTTTTTTTTTTTGGAAACTCGGGGTGTCCCCAACCCTTTGGGTCAGGACTAATCCCCGAGGTGCGATGTGAGTCCGCAACCTGCCACACCAGGTAAGTTTGGGTAAACCTGTGCAGGGCTGGCCCCAAAGGGGGAGTGAGGAATGGAACCCAGGACCTCCCACTTAGGGAATGGCCCAGGAACCACTGGTTCACCCCCTTTACTTCTCTGTTACCTTTAGAACTGGTTAAAACCATAACATATTCATTAGAAAAAAATATGTTCTTAACCAGCTGAACGGGTAATAATGGCAAGTGTTGCACTTACAGTAAGAGTTCATAAATTTAAGTATGAGGCCAGCACTCTTCATAACATAATATAAATAATAGTGTAAATGATTTTTAACCCCCATAACAAGTCAAATTAATTAACAAACTAATCAATCCTAGGTTTAGTTCCATTCATTCGTTGAATCTAACCCTCTATTTGTATCTTACAAATTGTCCACTAACTCAAACCTAATTCTTAATTAAAAAAATAGGGTGGATATTATTAAGAATATATTAATATTTAAAACATTACATTTCTAAATGTATGGTCAACTATTAAGATCTTCTCCCAGTATGCGATTGGTTTTTAAGATCACTTTCGGCTCTAGGCCTTTTACTAGTTAGTCCCCTAGACAATATAGTTTTTTGAAACGAGGCCATTGGTAATGAGACATAAAGACGGGTGGTCTTTACTGATTCACACAGTATTCCACATGCATCATGGCCCTACCTTGACGTAGGAAACCCGACTACAAAATCCATGAATACACACTCTCATTTTCACTCTACAATGGGCAACAGTTGTAAAGGCCCAACTGGTCTCTAGTGCTTGGCCTTCAATTGCTAACAAGTGAATCATCTAGATACATACTAAGTGGCATCATGCTTCATACCATCTTAGCAAAAATACCTACACAGATCCTTGTACATCTTTGTACTACCCGAATGCACTATATTCCTTGAGCGATGAGCTTCATCCAAGATTTCCCTCTCTAGGTCAGCCAGATTTGGGACATAGTTTACCACGAAACCTCAAACCATCATTCGACCCAGTGGTCCAATCTGAGGTGTTACCAATAACTGTTTCTACAGCACTAGATTACAACCTTTCATCCAGAGACTATGCCTAAATAATCCTGTTGAGCAAGGTCAACTGCACATTTAGGCTAAAGAGAAAAGCCTTAGTGTTCTGCTGAATTAGATGCATGAACATTAAACTATGAAACTGTCTCTAGCAGACGCCATGCACTATTGAATCATCATGATGTCAATTAAGCCTTTCAATTGGGTCTTAAAGCATCAATCACAACATTTGCCTTCCTAGGGTGGTACTGGAGAGTAAAATCATAATCCTTCAAATGTTTCATCCATCTACATTGCCTCATGTTCAATTCATTTCGAGAGAACAAAAACTTTAAAATTCTTATGGTCCGAAAAGAGCTCAAACTTCTCGCTATACAAATAGTGCCTCTACACTTTCAGAGCAAAGACAAGTGCTGCCAACTCTAGGTCATGAGTTGGGTTATTCTTCTCATGCACTTTAGTTATCGTAGACATAAGCAACCACTTTATGGTTTTATATCAACACACAACCCAAGCCTTGATGGAAAGCATCACTATAGATGATAAATACCCACTACCTCAGGAATGGTCAAAACTGGTGTTGATGTCAGTCTGGTCTTCAAATCATTGAAAGCCTGCTCACAATTACCATCTCTAACAAACTTCACATCTTTCTTAGTAAGATGAACCAACGGTGCAATAATCCACGAGACCTCTCGATAAAACGTTGATAATATCCAGCTTACTCCAAAAAATTATAAATCTCAGTAAGCAAAGTGGGATGTCCCTAATTCAATACTGACTCAACCTTAGTTGGATTGACCAACACTCCTTCGAGACAACATGTCCCAAAAAAGTTTTGCTTCTAGTAGAACTCTCACATTGAGAATTTAGCATATAACTGATGCTCTCGCAAGGTCTGAAGTGTGATGCAAAGATGTTTTTGTTCTTCTCTATACTTGAGTAAATCAAAATGTCATCGATGAACACGACAACAAACCGATCTAAGTATGATTTGAACACTCGGTTCATTAGATTTATAAACGCATCCTATGCATTAGTCAGCCCGAAGGGCATGGCTAGAAACTCATAATGCATGTACCGATTCCGAAAAGTGATCTTAGAGATGTTCTCTTCCTTCACCCTCAATTGATGATAACCTAACCTTAAGCCAATCTTGAATTATAACTGCGCTCGCCAAAGCTAATAAAATAAATCATCGATCCTATGAGAGAGTATTTCTTCTTGATAGTCACCCTATTTAATTGACATAAGTTGATATACAATCATAGTGATCCATCTTTTTTTGATGAACAAAATAGAAGCGCCCCATGGTAAAGTACTAGACAGAACAAAATTTTTATGTAGTAACTTTTAGATCTAATCCTTCAACTCCACAGTGCCATCTTATAGGGTACCATCGATATCGGTGAAGTACCCGATGTTACATCAATACTGAATTCCACTACCCTCATTGGAGGCAACTCCGGTATCTCCTAGAACACACCCATAAACTTAGAGACAACCAGTATCTTGTCCAAGCCAATTCCCTGGTTCACAATCTTGATGTAAGAGCTAGAGGAATACCTTGGTCATCACCTCTTCTAAGTGACCACACAAAAAATGAAATGGTAACTCACCAAGGATCGAAAAGGTAATTTTTTTCTTAAAACATGCGAACTTAGCATGAAAAGTCCTAACCAATTCATACCCAAGATAATATCGAATTGTTAGCCTCAAGGTTACAACTCTAAGTACCCTTAATAGTTTGGATGATAACACAATAATGGAATGATCATTATGGTACTAATGTTTCCATTTAGTCTATGTACTTTCAGAGAAAAAGAGCATTAAAAGCTTCATTCAAGCTATGGAGAATTGACAAGAACAAATACTCAAGTGAATCAACTCAAAAGCCAAGTCTCAGCCATTTCAAGGAAAAGCTTCAAGGACTCAAGCCAAATTCATGAAGAAAAATCAAGACTGAAGTTCCATAAGTTCATAAAGAAGACCAACTCTGAAATTTATCCAGATCAATGATCTCTAAGACCTAGAGGGGGGTGAATAGGTCTATCTAATAATTTCTAACCAATTTTTAATTTTTTAATTAATATGTTTAGAAATCAATGAACAATTCACTCAGACAATCCACACAAATCAAACACAGAAGATTTTTACGTGGAAAACCCTAACGGGAAAAAAACCACGGGACCTTGTCCAGCAATAAACTTCACTATGAAAAGATATCAAGTACGAGACAAGACCTTACCAAAAAAGAAACGACGTTCATAGGTATAGACTCTTACTCTTGATTTCCACGAACCAGCAGGTTCGATCTCCGCCGTAGCAGCTTCGGTTCCACACCGACCAAATCTTCTCAAGCTACTTCAAAACCACGATCACACACGATCAATCTCCTTCCACGAAGGCTCCAGATCAAACACCGGACACACACACAAGGTGTAGGGTTGTGAATCAATTTAGAAAGTTTCAAACCCTAGAGGGATCTCATACAGATCTGAGATCACACAATGCAAGATCAAAGGTTTAGATCTATACTTGCATTCTCTAGGATAAAAGAAAGAGGAGGGATCAACAAAGATCTAATAAAAGCAATAGGAAAAACCCTAGAAGAGTTTCTCAGACCTCTACTCTTTCAAAAATAAACAAAGATACGAATTAGGTCTCCAAAAAGTTGTTTATATAGGGTTTAAAAAAAGAATCCAGAAAAATAAAAATTCTTTTTACGGGGACCGATCGATCGGTGCTCATTACCGATCGCTCAGTCCAAAACGGATCACTCGGTTCCCATGACCGATCGAGCGGTTGAAAATCATCTCTCTGGAAAAATACCCCATACAAAATTTTGGTCCAGTCGATAGCCACCGATCGCTCGGTAGGCCACCGATCAATCGGTCTCAATACCGAGCGATCGGTTGAGACAGAATTTTTTTCAAACCATATGTCTTTTAATGTTTATTTGATTCAACTAAGATCAAACAACTTTGTTAGGTTTAAAACTATCCTCCTAGGTATGTTTAGAGTTATCTAAGCCAAATCCAACCTAGGTAGGGGTCTCTAAGTCCATTACCTTTCTAGATCCAGAGTAGGAGCTTTTTCTTCACTTTCTTCAATCTTCTTTAAGCTTTAGCTCTTCTCTTCTGACAAGTTGAACATGACTCGACGACTCGACTCACATGACCTATCTAATGATCACGGAATTTGCCAACACCTATTTAGGGATTTACAATCTCCCCCTTTGGCAATTCCGGGACAAAACAAGACTAACTCATATACTCGGTTCAAATTTTCCCAAATGATTCAAAAATGAAAAATTGACCTTTACATGACTCAAAAATAATTACATGACTTTTGACATGTTAGCTTGTCATGATTCACCAAACTTATAACCTGTTTGCCTGCACATGCTAAATCAAAAACCTGTGAAGCATGGGAAATAAAATATGGGAAATATCCAAAACATGTTAAGTATGTTTCCATAACATCATTCACACAATTATCATCCACGTCCACAAAATCATCATATCCATGTGTTATCATGCACTCTCCCCCTTTTTGGCTCGAAATGCCAAAGGCGGACTATTAACAATAAAATGAACGCATAAACACAAATGAGATGAGATATAAGAAACCATCCAAATGCAGAAATCCATAACAAGTTAAAACATCCAAATAGGTTTGTACTAAGTACAACCAAGACAAAATACATCGAAATGTCAAACAAAAACTAGAACTAAGATAAACTCCAAAATATACACATGAATCAGAAGGAGTTTCTATCCTAGTACATCAATCTAACTATCACTCCTGCTCATCATCAGAAGTGAGCTAGGACTCATAGTAAGCTCGAAAATCCCGAATATCTCTCTGTATGCCCAGCACTGCGGCATCGAGAGATCCAAGTCTACCACGAACTTCTGTAGTAAACTCCTCGTATGACGAAACATGAGTCCTGAGATCCATCTGCATCTCTCGTATCATCCTGGCAAGATCATCCATAGTGGCCGGAGGAGGACGAGATGACCCAGCACCAACTTCTGCTCCCTCCTCTGTATCTTGAACTGAGGCATGTGAAAAACTCTGAGCTAGGGTCTTTTTGTTGATTAGACCCTTAGGAACTCGAGTAGGAACACCAGGAGGAGCGATAACTCCTTGAGAACCAAGAAGTTTAGTGATGAGTGAACCAAATGGTAGGGCTCCAACTGCTGTAACAGTTTGATGGGCTTGGATCATCAAGTCAATGATGTGAGCGGCAAGATCAATATCACGCCCACATAGAAGACTAAACAGAAACCTAGCTCTATCTTCCCTAAGGTCCGCATTATGAACCTTTGGATGGATATTTGCACTCATAACTAGGTTTACTAGTCTAGCATCCTTAGTGAGTTTCGCCACTTCAATAAGAGACCCAACCCAAAACGTAGGAGTACCACAAAGAAAGGTAACAACATGTTCCATGGTGTCTTTATCCTCATCACTCTTATAATTATAAGGATAATATGCATTTGGAACTCGAGGACGGCCAAGGAATTTAGAAATCAAATCAGCATTTATGACAACAGATTGTTCTAATGCTCGAGATTTGAATGACAATTTTTTATGGTTGATTTCAGAAAAATTAGAGTAAAATTCCCTAACTAACTGGACAGAAGCAGGACCGGATAAGGTAAGTATACCTTCCCATTTACGATCTGAAATGAGTTTAGGAAGATAATAATCACCAAAATTGGCAATTTGAATGTCCCTTTCAACCATTACACCTTTCTTGCTAAAATACTCACTATAGAGTTGAGCAGCAGTAGGACTTATGAACTGGGATAACTGACTGGACTGGGAAGATGAAGCTTTACCTTTATTTTTCCGAGTTTTATCAGCCAAAGATTTTTATCGATTCTCAGTTGTAGAATCTATCATTCTACGAATTGGCCTGTCCCCAATTGAAATACCATGCCCTATTGGAGTGAAAGTAAAAGGCTCTAGGTTTTGCTCATCTTCAGGAGGGTCCTCTTGGTTGTTGAGGACCAACTTTCGGCGTTTGGGAACGCCAGACATGAGATAGGCTAAGAGGATTAAGGACAAAAGGAAAGCCATGGATAAATCGACGATGCCCTAGATGAGAAAATCAATCTATACTCAAGAAAATGCACAAGGCTTACCTTTTTGATGCTTGGAAAACCCTTAGAGGTGAATGAAATGACCGTAGGAAGGATTTGAAGGAGAGGAAACCGAAAGATCGCTCTAGAGTTCGGAGAAGAAGTGAACAGAAAAAATAGAAATGAGGGTTTTATAACTCTGTTCACGAAAGACCGATCGATCGGTCTTTAACACCGAGCGATCGGTTGGCTGAAAAATTTTCAAAACTTTTACTTTTAAAACCTTTTCTCCCCCTCAACCAATGAAACATTGAAAACTCATTTTCACCTCAAAATAACCAATTCACCAAAAAAATTTGCAATAATTGATTTCATTAAAATCATAAAGAATAATCACCCAAGAATTGATATATCAAGTACAGTCATAAACAAGGATTATGTAAACAATAATTGATTTTCACCGGTGATTAATTATGGTATTTGCATCAAATTCACAATAAGAGTCAAGAAACAATTAGAAGTAATGTGAGTGTGAAATCAAAATTCATTACTTGACTCTTTGAATTGGTTTCCTTCCTTAAGCTAGATTTTGACATTATAGTTCAAATGGGACTCTAAAATTTTCAAAAACTAGTTTTAAAACCAATAAACATCCATACTTATATGATGAGCAATTTTTACCCCAAATTTGACTAACAAATTTATTTCATTTCTTTTTCAGTCAAATTGTACTCATTGTGAAAATTCTTTTTGGAGTACACATATATAGTTTTTAGCACATTGGTGACTTTCACTCAAGTGAGAAGGTAGCTCTTTCTAATGACAGTGGGGGCTTTCACACTAGCAATCCATATAGATACCTACTGTTTGTCTAGGTAGCCATTACTCACTGTTTGCATTCACTAGTAGCTATCACACAAACTCACAATAGTCCTCTCCATGTCAATAATTTTTATAACTAGGGGGCTCACCTTATGGAATTTTTTATGACATTGGTTATACTAGATTTGATTAATCTAGGGAACCATATGGTATAATATCAGAACCTTTAAATAGGAACTAATACCATCTAAAGAATCAGTTAGAGTGCATGTGCATTAGATAACATCTTTGTTTACTCAACTCTAACTGAGATTAGTTAGTATGACCAAATTCAATCACAAGATCAAACCAACAGTTGACCTATCCTAATTTATCCAATCCTATGAAATATTTATCCTTGCATTATATGTTCAAATATGATTTCAAAGAAATAACTTTAAGCAAAATGATTGGAAAGAAGGTCATACAAACACATTATTTTTCGCAGTATTTTTCAATTTTTTGAATGTTTTTGGATTTTTATTACTTAAAGAAAATAACAAAAAAAAATAGCTCTATGACATAAATAGAACATGAAGAACACATAGGCTATGAAACAAGTACATCTTTACTCAACTCCGCACAAACCTATGGATTTCCTAAGGAGTTCAAACCTAAGGGAATCTAAGGGTTTTGTTAGAATGTCCGCAAATTGATTCTCTGTTTGGACATACTCTATAGACACAATCTTTTGCTCAACAAGATCACGGATGAAGTGATGTCTTATGTCTATGTGTTTTGTGCGAGAATGTTGAACGGGATTTTTGGAAATATTGATAGCACTTGAATTATCACAATACACAGTCATAGTGCTCTGTTCAATCCCGTAATCATTCAACATCTGCTTCATCCACAGAAGTTGAGTGCAACAACTGCCAGCTGCTATGTACTCAGCTTCTGCAGTGGACAATGAAATTGAATTCTGCTTTTTGCTAAGCCAAACAACTAAGCAGTTTCCAATATAGAAACATCCCCCAGAGGTGCTTTTCCTATCATCAGCATTTCCGGCCTAATCGGCATCGGAATATCCAACTATCGTGGCATTTGTATCAAAAGAATACAAGAGGCCAAATGATAGAGTTCCACTCACATATCGAATGATACGCTTAACTGCAAGCAAGTGAGACTCTTTTGGGCTCGCTTGATAGCGGGCACAAGCACCAACACTAAAGGCTATGTCAGGTCTAGTAGCAGTTAGGTAGAGTAAACTACCAATCATGCTTCTATAAGAAGTTTGATCAACATCTTTGCCTGACGCATCTTTACTAAGTTTTGTAGTAGAACTCATAGGAGTTCTTACATGCTTAGCAGAGCTCATGCCAAATTTCTTCACTAGATTTTTAGCATATTTGATTTGAGATACTGAGATCCCAGAATCCAATTGCTTGATCTGAAGACCAAGGAAGAAACTTAGCTCACCAACCATGCTCATTTCAAATTCATTTTTCATTTGTTCAGCAAATGAACGAGCATGTAAGTCTAATGTGGAACCAAACACTATGTCATCAACATATATCTGGGCGATGACAATATCACCTTTCACATTCTTTATGAAAAGTGTTCTGTCTACTCTCCCTCTCGAAAATCCGTTTTCCAAGAGATAAGTAGTCAGCCTCTCATACCAAGCTCTTGGAGCTTGCTTTAAACCATAGAGGGCCCTTTTTAGCCGATAGACTTGATCAAGGTGATGTGTATCTTCAAACCCTTTTGGTTGTTCCACATAGACTTCCTCATGTAGAATGCCATTCAGAAATGCACTCTTAACATCCATTTGAAAAATTTTGAATTTCATATGGCAAGCCACAGCTAGAAGAATTCTTATTGATTCTAGCCTGGCTACAGGAGCAAACGTTTCATCGAAGTCAATACCTTCAATTTGGGTGTATCCTTGTGCAACTAACCTAGCCTTATTTCTTATGATAGTACCTTTTTCATCAGATTTGTTCTTGAAAATCCATTTGGTACCTATCACATTTGTATTGTTAGGCCTAGGTATTAAATACCAAACATCATTCCTAGTAAACTGAAGTAACTCTTCTTGCATTGCATTTATCCAATTATCATCTGCAAGAGCTTCAGCTACATTCTTGGGTTCAAAAGATGAAGTATAGTAAATGTAGCTAACTTCATTTTCAATTTGTTTCCTCGTTCTCACTCCACTTTCAACATCACCAATTATATCAGTGGGGGTGTGAGGACTCATGACCCTAGAATGTGTAGGTTTTGATGGAGATGATTGCTTATTTATAGGTGGAGTTGAAATAGTTTCAACATTTTCATATTCAGCACTTTCATCATCCTCAAGTTGCACAGTTTCAACACCGGAGTCATCCACAACTACATTTATGGACTCCATTATTGTAGAGGTTCTCAAGTTATACACTCAATAAGCTCTACTGTTGGTGGAATATCCAAGAAATATCCCTTCATTACTCCGGGATTCAAATTTTCCCAATTGCTCTCTATCCTTAAGGATATAGCATTTACTTCCGAATTCTCGAAAGTACTTGACACTAGGTTTCTTGTTATTCCACAACTCATATTCCTTGTTCCAGGTCTTACAAAAACTCTATTAACTATATAGCAAGCAGTGTTAACTGCCTCAGCCCAGAAATGAGAAGCTAGATTGTTGCTATGAAGCATAACTCTAGCCATCTCTTGGAGAACCCTGTTCTTCCTCTCTACTACACCATTCTGCTGAGGTGTAATAGGTGCAGAAAATTCATGTTTGATACCCGACTCATCACAAAAGTCGTTGTACTTAGAGTTTTCAAACTCCTTTCCATGATCACTTCGAATTCGAGTGATTGGGCATCTTTTCTCATTTTGAATTTTCAAGCAAATACTTTTGAAATTGTCAAAAGCATCGGATTTCTCTCTTATAAATGTCACCCATGACATTCTTGAGAAATCATCAACCATGACTAGGATGTATCGCTTTCCACCTAGGCTTTCAGTTCTTGTAGGACCCATAAGATCCATATGAATTAATTCCAGTGGATATGAAGTAGCAATACTTGAAGTCTTCTTATGTGGGGTTCTAATTTGTTTACCAATTTGGCATGACCCACACACAGCAGTAGAAGGCTTTCCTAGTTTGGGAACACCTCTCACAAGCTCTTGCTTAGAGATTTTGCATAGGTCTTTGAAGTTCATGTGACCTAGTCTTCGGTGCCATAAATCAACTTCCTCAATTTTAGTCTTATAACAGACATTTGAGGGATTTGGACTGGGAATTAAGCCGTAGCAATTGTCAGTGGTTCTCAACCCTTCTAGAACACACTTACCTTTACCATTAATGACTAAGCATTTATTTTGGGTAAAGTGCACAGCATGGTTATCATCACATAATTGACTTATGCTAATTAAATTAGCTTTTAGTCCTTCAACAAACAAGGCATCTTTCAATTTTGGTATGCCTGGTGAATCGATGATACCCTTCCCCTTTACTAAAGACTTGCTTCCATCACCAAAAGTAACAGTCCCATCTGGACAGTCCTCAAATTGAGTATATAAGGACTTGTTACCTGTCATATGCCGTGAACACCCACTGTCGAAGTACCACATTTCTCTCTTTTGGGCTTTCAAGGCAGTGTGAATGACGAAGCACTTCAGGTCATCCTTTCTTACATACACAGTCTTTAAACTTTGTTTAGATCTTTGATCATTAAACTGTGTATTAGAAACCTTTTTCCTTTTTGTCCTCCTTGACCTTTTCTTATTTTGTTCAGTTCTAGCTTTTTGATTAGTCAAATTCTTTCCTCTTGAATAATCATTTGGAATAAATTGACCAGTTCTTGTCATAGATATTTGAGCAATTCTATTAACATCTTCGCTCAATATTCTAGACTTTTCAGCCAGAACCTGAATCTGCCTTTGAAGAGTCCCTTGACTTTGATTTTGGTTCCATGAACCTGAAATTTATCCAGATCAATGATCTCTACGACCTAGAGGGGGGGTGAATTGGTCTATCTAATAATTTCTAACCAATTTTAATTTTTCAATTAATATGTTTAGAAATCAATGAATAATTCAATCAGACAATCCACACAAATCAAACACAGAAGATTTTTACGTGGAAAACCCTAACGGGAAAAAACCACGAGACCTTGTCCAGCAATAAACTTCACTATGAAAAGATATCAAGTACAAGACAAGACCTTACCAAAACAGAAACGACGTTCCTAGGTATAGACTCTTACTCTTGATTTCCACGAACCAGCAGGTTCGATCTCCGCCTTAGCAGCTTCGGTTCCACACCGACCAAATCTTTTCAAGCAACTTCAAATCCACGATCACACACGATCGATCTCCTTCCACGAAGGCTCCGGATCAAACACCGGACACACACACAAGGTGTAGGGTTGTGAACCAATTTAGTAAATTTCAAACCCTAGAGGGATCTCATACAGATCTGAGATCACACAATGCAAGATCAAAGACTTAGATCTATACTTGCATTCTCTAGGATCTAAGAAAGAGGAGGGATCAACAAAGATCTAATAAAAGCAATAAGAAAAACCCTAGAAGAGTTTCTTAGACCTCTACTCTTTCAAAAATATCAAAGACACGAATTAGGTCTCTCAAAAGTTGTTTATATAGGGTTAAAAAAAGAATCCAGAAAAAGAAAAATTCTTTTTACGGGGACATATCGATCGGTGCTCACTACCGATCGCTCGGTTCAAGACGGATCGATTGGTTCTAATGACCGATCGCTCGGTTATAAATCACCTATCTGGAAAATTTCCTCATACAAAAATTTGGTCCAGTCGATAGCCACCGATCGCTCGGTAGGCCACCGATCGATCGGTCGCAATACCGAGCGATCAGTTGAGACAGAAATTTTGCCAAAACCATTTTCATTTTATTTTTATTTGATTCAACTAAGATCAAATATCTTTGGTAGGCTTAAAACTATCCTCTTAGGTATTTTTATGGTTATCTAAGTCAAATCCAACCTAGGTAGGGTCTCTAAGTCCATTACCTGTCTAGATCCGGAGTAGAAGCTTTTTTTCTTCACTTTCTTCAATCTTCTTTAAGCTTTAGCTCTTCTCTTCTGACAAGTTAAACATGACTCGACGACTCGACGACTCGACTCAACTGACCTATCTAATGATCATGGAATTTGCCAACACCTATTTAGGGATTTACAATCTCCCCCTTTGGCAATTCCGGGACAAAACAAGACTAATTCATATACTAGGTTCAAATTTTCCCAATTGATTCAAAAATGGAAAATTGACCTTTACATGACTCAAAAATAATTACATGACTTTTGACATGTTAACTTGACATGATTTACCAAACTTAGAACCTGTTTGCCTGCACATGCTAAATCAAAAACCTGTGAAGCATGGGAAATAAAATATAGGATAAGAATGAAAATATGTATAACCATTCAAGAATGAAAATATGTATACCCATTCACAACCATTCACAATTCCACGATCCATAACAGGTTAGTATTCCAAAATCTCATCCATCATCCATAACATCTATAATACCATTTAACACATTCTCCCCCTTTTTGGCTCGAAATGCCAAAGGTGGATTAGAAAAGGAAAGCATAAATCATTGAAAGGAGATGAGATAGAAAATAATGAGCATAAACCATTCAAATGTATACATCCATAACAAGTCAATAATATCCAAAAAGGTTTGTACTAAGTACAACCAAGACAAAATACATCAAAATGTCAAATAAAAACTGTCACTCGACTAAGATAAAATCCTATCATTAACTATCACTCCTGCTCATCATCAGAAGTGAGCTGTGACTCATAGTAAGCTCGAAAATCTCGAACATCTCTCTGTACTCCTAGCACGGCTGCATCGAGAGATCCAAGTCTACCACGAACCTCTGTAGTAAACTCCTCGTATGATGAAATATGAGTCCGGAGATCCATCTGCATCTCTCGCATCATCCTCCCAAGATCATCCATAGTGGTCGGAGGAGGACGAGATGACCCAACACCAACTTCGGCTCCCTCCTCTGTATCTCGAACTGAGGCATGTGAGAAACTCTGAGATAGGGTCTTTTTATTGATTGGACCCTTCGGTACTCTAGTAGGACCACCAGGAGGTGCAAATACCCCTTGTAAACCAAGAAGTTTAGTGATAAGAGATCCAAAAGGAAGGGCTCCAACTACAGTGTCAGATCGATGAGCTTGGATCATCAAATCGATAAAATGTGCTGCAAGATCAATATCATGCCCACGAAGAAGACTGAATAGAAAACGAGCTCTTTCTTCCCTAAGGTCCGCAGTATGAACCTTTGGGTGGATATTGGCACTCATGACTAGGTTTACAAGTCTTGCATCCCTAGTGAGTTTAGACACTTCAATTAGAGAACCAACCCAAAATGAAGGAGTGCCACTTAGAAAAGTAACAACTTGTTCCATGGTTTCTTTATCCTCATCAGTCTTATATCTATAAGGATAATAAGCATTTGGAACTCGAGGACAACCAAGAATAGCAGCAATCAAATTAGGATTAATTACCACAGAGTTTTCTAAAGCTCTAGTTTTGAAAGACCAAGTTTTCAAGTTAATATTAGAAAATTTTGAATAAAATTCCTGAACCAACTGAATAGGAGCTGGACATGATAGATTGAGAATACCTTCCCATTGACGATCGGCAATGAGCTTAGGAAGGTAATAATCATCAAAGTCTGAAATTAGAATTCCTCGCTCAACCATGATAGCCTTCTTGCTAAAATATTCACGGTAAAGTTGAGCAGCCGAAGGATTAATGAAAGAAGATGATCGACTGGCATGAGAAGATGAGGCTTTACCCTTGTTTTTACCAGTTTTATCAGCCAAAGCCTTTTGGCGATTCTCAGCAGTAGAATCAATGATTCTACGAATTGGCCTGTCCCCAATAGAAATACCATGCCCTACTGGAGTGAAAGTAGATGGCTCTAGGTTTTCCTCATCTTGAGGAGGATCCTCTTGGTTGTTGAGGACCAACCTCCGACGTTTGGGAACGCCAGACATGAGATCGGCAAGAAGGATTAACGACAAAACGAAAGCCATGGAAGAAAATGCAAGAAAACGATGCCCTAGACGAGAAAATCAATCTAAATCAAAGAAAATGCACAAATCTTACCTTTCAGATGCTTGGGAAACCTTTAGAATATAAAGGAATGACCGTATGGAGGATTTTGAGGAGTAGGAACCGAGGGATCGCTCTGGAGGTCGGAGAACAAGTGAACAAAAAAAAATAGAAATGAGTGTTTTATAACACTGTTCACGAAAGACCGATCGATCGGTCTTTAGCACCGAGCGATCGGTGGTCTGAAAATTTTTCAAAAATTTTTACTAGTTAAAACCTTTTCTCCCCCTCAACCAATGGAACATTGAAAATACATTTTCACCTCAAAATGACCAACTGACCAAAAAAAATATGCAACATGTGATTTCATAAAAATCATTAATAATAATCACCCAAGAATTGATATATCAAGTATAGGCATAAACAAGGATTATGTAATCATTAATTGATTTTCACTGGTGATAAAATATGGTATTTGCATCAAATTCACAATCAGAGTCAAGATACAATTAGAAGTAATGTGAGTATGAAATAAAAATTCATTACTTGACTCTTTGAATTGGTTTCCTTCCTTAATCTAGATTTTGACATTATATTTCAAATGGGACTCTAAAATTTTCAAAAACTAGTTTTAAAACCAATAATCATCCATATTTATATGATGAGCAATTTTTACCCCAAATTTGACTAACAAATTTATTTCATTTCTTTTTCAGTCAAATTGTACTCATTGTGAAAATTCTTTTTGGAGTACCCATATATAGTTTCTAGCACACTGGTGACTTTCACTCAAGTGAGAAGGTAGCTCTTTCTAATGATAGTAGGGGCTTTCACACTAGCAATCCATATAGATACCTACTGTTTGTCTAGGTAGCCATTACTCACTGTTTGCATTCACTAGTAGCTATCACACAAACTCACAGGTAGTCCTCTCCATGTCAATAATTTTTATATCTAGGGGGCTCACCTTATGGAATTTTTTATGACATTGGTTATTCTAGATTTGATTAATCTAGGGAACCATATGGTATAATATCAGAACCTTTAAATAGGAACTAAAACCATCTAAAGAATCAGTCAAAGTGCATGTGCAAATTAGAACATCATTGTATGCTCAACTCTAACTGAGGTTAATTAGCATGACCAAATTCAATCACAAGATCGAACCAACAATTGAACTATCCTATTTTATTCAATCCTATGAAATATTTATCCTTGGATTATATGGTTAAATATGATTTCAAGGAAATAACATTAAGCAAAAAGATAGGATAAATAAGGTCATACAAACACATTATTTTTTGCAATATTTTTCAATTTTTTGAATGTTTTTTGGATTTTTATTAATTAAAGAAAATAACGAAAAAAATAGCTCTATGACATAAATAGAACATGAAGAACACATAGGCTATGAAACAAGTACACCATTACTCAACTTCGCACAAACCGATGGATTTCCTAAGGAGTTCAAACCTAAGGGAATCTAAAGATTTTGTGAGAATGTCCGCATATTGATTCTCTGTTTGGACATACTCAATAGACACAACTTTTTGCTCAACAAGATCACGGATGAAGTGATGCCTAATGTCTATATGCTTTGTGCGAGAGTGTTGTACGGGATTTTTGGAGATATTGATTGCACTTGTGTTATCACAATACACAATCATAGTGCTTTGATCAATCCCATAATCCTTCAACATCTGTTTCATCCACAGAAGTTGGGTGCAACAACTACCAGCTGCTATATACTCATCCTCGGCTGTAGACAAGGAAATGGAATTCTGCTTTTTGCTAAGCCAAGCAACTAAGCAGTTTCCAATATAGAAACACCCGCCGGAGGTGCTCTTCCTATCATCAGTATTTCCAGCCCAATCAGCATCGGAATACCCCACGACAATGACATTTGTATCGAAAGAATACCAGAGGCCTAAGGACATAGTTCCACTCACATAGCGAATGATACGCTTGACAGCAACTAAGTGAGACTCTTTGGGATTTGCTTGATAACGGGCACATGCTCCAACACTAAAGGCTATGTCGGGTCTAGTAGCAGTTAGGTAGAGCAAACTACCAATCATGCTTCTATAATTAGTCTGATCGACATCCTTCCCTGAAGTATCTTTACTAAGCTTTATAGTAGTACTCATAGGAGTCCTAGCATGCTTAGCAGAACTCATTCCAAATTTCTTCACTAGATTTTTTGCATATTTGATTTGAGATACTGAGATCCCAGAATCCAATTGCTTGATCTGAAGACCAAGGAAGAAACTTAGCTCACCAACCATGCTCATTTCAAATTCATTTTTCATTTGTTCAGCAAATGAATGAGCATGTAAGTCTAATGTGGAACCAAATACTATGTCATCAACATATATCTGGGCGATGACAATATCACCTTTCACATTCTTCTACTCCCCCTCTCGAAAATCCGTTTTCCAAGAGATAAGTAGTCAGCCTCTCATACCAAGCTCTCGGAGCTTGCTTTAAACCAAAGAGGGCCCTTTTTAGTCGATAAACTTGATCAAGGTGATGTGTATCTTCAAACCCTTTTGGTTGTTCCACATAGACTTCTTCATGTAGAATGTCATTCAGAAAGGCACTCTTAACATCCATTTGAAAAAGTTTGAATTTCATATTACAAGCCACAGCTAGAAGAATTCTTATTGATTCTAGCCTGGCTACAGGAGCAAAAGTTTCATCGAAGTCAATACCTTCAATTTGGGTGTATCCTTGTGCAACTAACCTAGCCTTATTTCTTATGATAGTACCTTTTTCATCAGATTTGTTCTTGAAAATCCATTTGGTACCTATCACATTTGTATTGTTAGGCCTAGGTACTAAATACCAAACATCATTCCTAGTAAACTGAAGTAACTCTTCTTGCATTGCATTTATCCAATTATCATCTGCAAGAGCTTCAGCTACATTCTTGGGTTCAAAAGATGAAGTATAGCAAATGTAGCTAACTTCATTTTCAATTTGTTTCCTCGTTCTCACTCCACTTTCAACATCACCAATTATATCAGTGGGGGTGTAAGGACTCATGACCCTAGGATGTGTAGGTTTTAATGGAGATGTTTGCTTATCAATAGGTGGAGTTGAGATAATTTCAACATTTTCATTTTCAGCACTTTCATCATCCTCACGTTGCACATTTTCAACACCGGAGTCATCCACAACTACATTTATGGACTCCATAATTGTAGAGGTTCTCAAGTTATACACTCGATAAGCTCTACTGTTGGTGGAATATCCAATAAATATCCCTTCATCACTCCGGGATTCAAATTTGCCCAGTTGCTCTCTATCCTTAAGGATATAGCATTTACTTCCAAATTCTCGAAAGTACTTAACACTAGGTTTCTTGTTATTCCACAACTCATATGGGGTTTTCCTTGTTCCAGGTCTTACAAAAACTCTATTAACTATATAGCAAGCAGTGTTAACTGCCTCAGCCCAGAAATGAGAAGCTAGATTGTTGCTATGAAGCATAACTCTAGCCATCTCTTGGAGAACCCTGTTCTTCCTCTCTATTACACCATTCTGCTGAGGTGTAATAGGTGCAGAAAATTCATGTTTGATACCCGACTCATCACAAAAGTCGTTGTATTTAGAGTTTTCAAACTCCTTTCCATGATCACTTCGAATTCGAGTGATTGGGCATCTTTTCTCATTTTGAATTTTCAGGCAAATACTTTTGAAATTGTCAAAAGCATCGGATTTCTCTCTTATAAATGCCACCCATGACATTCTTGAGAAATCATCAACCATGACTAGGATGTATCGCTTTCCACCTAGACTTTCAGTTCTTGTAGGACCCATAAGGTCCATATGAATTAATTCCAGTGGATATGAAGTAGCAATACTTGAAGTCTTCTTATGTGGGGTCCTAATTTGTTTACCAATTTGGCATGCCCCACACACAGCAGTAGAAGGCTTTCCTAGTTTGGGAACACCTCTCACAAGCTCTTGCTTAGAGATTTTACATAGGTCTTTGAAGTTCATGTGACCTAGTCTTCGGTGCCACAAATCAACCTCCTCAATTTTAGTCTTATAACAGACATTTGAGGGAATAGGACTGGGAGTTAAGCCGTAGCAATTGTCAGTGGTTCTCAATCCTTCTAGAACACACTTACCTTTACCATTAATGACTAAGCATTTATTTTGGGTAAAGTGCACAGCATGATTATCATCACATAGTTGACTTATGCTAATTAAATTAGCTTTCAGTCCTTCAACAAACAAGGCATCTTTCAATTTAGGTATGCCTGGTGAATCGATGATACCCTTTCCTTTGACTAAAGACTTGCTTCCATCACCAAAAGTAACAGTCCCATCAGGACAGTCCTCAAATTGAATAAATAAGGACTTGTTACCTGTCATATGCCGAGAACACCCACTATCGAATTACCACATTTCTGTGTTTTGGGCTTTCAAGGCAGTATGAATGACAAAGCACTTAAGGTCTTCCTTTCTTACATACACAGTCTTTAAACTTTGTTTAGATCTTTGATCATTAATCTGTGTAGTAGAGACCTTTTTCCTTTTTGTCCTCCTTGACCTTTTTCTGTTTTGTTCAGTTCTAGTTTTTTGATAAGTCAAATTATTTCCTCTTGAATAATCATTTGGAATAAATTGACCAGTTCTTGTCCCAGAGATTTGAGCAATTCTATTAACATCATCGCTCAACATTCTAGACTTTTCAGCTAGAACCTGAATCTGCCTTTGAAGAGTCCCTTGACTTTGATTTTGGTTCCATGAACCATTTCGGGGAGCTCTCCTAAATGCATTACAATTAGGTCGAATGTGACCTCTCACACCACAAAAGTGACATGTGGGTATGAATCTTGGTAGAGGAGGAGGATTTCTTCTAACTGGAATTTGATTCCTTAAAGCATTCACTCAAGGAGCTGTATTTCTAGGCTTTACAAAATTTGTATAAGCCTTAGTACTTGATGTAGAAGGTAAATTTTCTTTAGGTTCAGAATGTATTGGCTCAAACACTGCACTAGCCATTGTTCCAACAGCTAAAGGACCAGTTGGTGTGTCAACATGTCCTATCCCAGATCTACTAGAATTTGATCCCTACTTTCTAACTAATTCATCTAGGCAGCTGGTGTTACCAAACATTCTTACTTCTTTTTCAAGAGTATAGACCTTCTGAATCAAGTCAGTCTTGTCTTTAAGGGTAATTTGGTGTTCTTTTTCAAGAAATTTCACCTTATCAACAAGAGAGACTTTAAAAGTTTCCAGCTCCATTTGCAGAGTTCTTAACTCTTCAATTTCTTTCATGGAAGTGTCTCTTTCAACTTCTAATTTTCTGACCACATTAGTCAATGAGACATTCTCTTCCAAAAGACATTGAACTTTTATAACAAATGCTTCTTTTTCATTTTCCAACTGACTAACTAGTGCACTCTTCTCTTCTGCTACTAGTTTACAGATATCTCTTTCATTTTGAATGAGTTTGAGTTTTTTGCTCAAAGAGATTTTTGTTTTAGTCAGTTTCAAACTTTCAGCATACAACTTATCATAAGTTGTTTTCAAATCTTCATCACTTTCAGAGTCAGTTTGACTCTTCTGTAAGTCATCACTAGACTCAGTATGAATACTCTCATCACTTCTATCCTTTTCATCAACCGCAGAGGTAGTCTCAAGAATCCCAGAAAGGGAAACAGTGAAAGCCGTATGATTTCCAGTATCTTCACTTGAAGAGGAACTGTCCGATTCTTCATTCTCGGAATCACTGTCATCCCAACAGACATTCATCACCTTGCCCTTACTCTTCTTCTTGTTAGGACAATTAGGTGAAATATGACCGAAGCCATGGCATTCATAACATTGAACACCTTGGGATTTCTTGTCGCCACTCTTGGAATTTTTCTTGTTTTCCCAGGGCTTAGACTTTGACTTCTCAAAAGATTTTCCTCCCTGTTTGGGATTAAATCTCTTTTTCGTTTTAAAAAATTTTTGAAATTTTTTAACGAAAAGAGCCATTTCTTCCTCATTCATTTCTCCATCACTGTCATCCTCATCCAAAGTTTCCTAGATGGTTTTCAAGGCTAAAGATTTATTCTTCTTGGATGGACGTAGATTGAGTTCATAGGTTTGGAGTGATCCAACCAATTCCTCAATCTTCAGAGAGTCAACATTTTTACTCTCTTCGATTGCAGTGACTTTGGGTTGAAATCTCTCTGGGAGAGATCTAAGAACTTTTCTAACTATTTTGGACTCAGATATTTTCTCACCTAAATTGAAACTAGCGTTGACAATGTCACTTAGTTTTGCATAGAATTCATCAAAAGTGTCATTGTCTTCCATGTTTAAATGTTCAAATTTGGTGGTTAACATTTGGAGTTTTGAGATTTTAACAGTGGTAGTACCCTCATGGGTAATTTCAAGAATGTCCCAAGCCTCTTTTGCTGTTTCACATGAAGAAATTCGTCTGAATTCCTCAGCAGTGACTGCAGTAAAGATAGCATTGAGACCTTTAGTGTTCCATCCACTTGAATCAAGCTCTTCTCTGGTCCATTCATCATAATATTTGACGACAGTCAAATCACCTACAGTTTTTACGGGCGTAGTCCACCCATTCTGTATAGACATCCAAATTCTCTCGTCAATAGATTTGAGAAAGGCTCTCATTCTAGCTTTCCAATAAGCATAATTATTTCCATCAAAAAGTGGAGGACGAGAGACGGATCCTCCTTCTCTTAGAGTACTCATGATCACGGATAATACAGGATCGCAATTAAGGGATTAGCCTTATCAGTGAACAAGCTTTGATACCAATTGAAATTTATCCAGATCAATGATCTCTAAGACCTAGAGGGGGGGTGAATAGGTCTATCTAATAATTTCTAACCAATTTTAATTTTTCAATTAATATGTTTAGAAATCAATGAATAATTCAATCAGACAATCCACACAAATCAAACACAGAAGATTTTTACGTGGAAAACCCTAACGGGAAAAAACCACGGGACCTTGTCCAGCAATAAACTTCACTATGAAAAGATATCAAGTACAAGACAAGACCTTACCAAAACAGAAACGACGTTCCTAGGTATAGACTCTTACTCTTGATTTCCACGAACCAGCAGGTTCGATCTCCGCCTTAGCAGCTTCGGTTCCACACCGACCAAATCTTTTCAAGCAACTTCAAATCCACGATCACACACGATCGATCTCCTTCCACGAAGGCTCCGGATCAAACACCGGACACACACACAAGGTGTAGGGTTGTGAACCAATTTAGTAAATTTCAAACCCTAGAGGGATCTCATACAGATCTGAGATCACACAATGCAAGATCAAAGATTTAGATCTATACTTGCATTCTCTAGGATCTAAGAAAGAGGAGGGATCAACAAAGATCTAATAAAAGCAATAAGAAAACCCTAGAAGAGTTTCTCAGACCTCTACTCTTTCAAAAATATCAAAGACACGAATTAGGTCTCTCAAAAGTTGTTTATATAGGGTTAAAAAAAGAATCCAGAAAAAGAAAAATTCTTTTTACGGGGACCGATCGATCGGTGCTCACTACCGATCGCTCGGTTCAAGACGGATCGATCGGTTCTAATGACCGATCGCTCGGTTATAAATCACCTCTCTAGAAAATTTCCCCATACAAAAATTTGGTCCAGTCGATAGCCACCGATCGCTCGGTAGGCCACCGATCGATCGGTCGCAATACCGAGCGATCGGTTGAGACAGAAATTTTGCCAAAACCATTTTCATTTTATTTTTATTTGATTCAAGTAAGATCAAATATCTTTGGTAGGCTTAAAACTATCCTCCTAGGTATTTTTATGGTTATCTAAGTCAAATCCAACCTAGGTAGGGTCTCTAAGTCCATTACCTGTCTAGATCCGGAGTAGAAGCTTTTTTTCTTCACTTTCTTCAATCTTCTTTAAGCTTTAGCTCTTCTCTTCTGACAAGTTAAACATGACTCGACGACTCGACTCAACTGACCTATCTAATGATCACGGAATTTGCCAACACCTATTTAGGGATTTACAGAACCATTTTGAGGAGCTCTCCTAAAAGCATTACAATAAGGTCGTATGTGACCTCTCACTCCACAAAAGTGACATGTGGGTATGAATCTTGGGAGAGGAGGAGAATTTCTTCTAACAGGAATTTGATTCCTCAAAGCATTCACTCTAGGAGCTGTATTTCTAGGCTTTACAAAATTTGTATAAGCCTTAGTACATGATGTAGAAGGTAGATTCACTTTAGGATCAGAATGTATTGGCTCAAACACTGCACTAGCCATTGTACCAACAGCTAAAGGACCAGCTGGTGTGTCAGCATGTCCTATCCCAGATCTACTCGAATTTGACCCATACTTTCTAACTAATTCATCTAGGCAGCTGGTGTTACCAAACATTCTTACTTCTTTTTCAAGAGTATAGACCTTCTGAATCAAGTCAGTCTTGTCTTTAAGGGTAATTTGATGTTCTTTTTCAAGAAATTTCACCTTATCAACAAGAGAGTCTTTAAAAGTTTCCAGCTCCATTTGCTGAGTTCTTAACTCTTCAATTTCTTTCATGGAAGTGTCTCTTTCAACTTCTAATTTTCTGATCACATTAGTCAATGAGACATTCTCTTCCAAAAGACATTGAACTTTTATAACAAATGCTTCTTTTTCATTTTCCAACTGACTAACTAGAGCACTCTTCTCTTCTGCTACTAGTTTACAAATATCTCTTTCATTTTGAATGATTTTGAGTTTTTTGCTCAAGGAGATTTTTGTTTTAGTCAGTTTCAAACTTTCAGCATACAACTTATCATAAGTTGTTTTCAAATTTTCATCACTTTCAGAATCAGTTTGACTTTTCTGTATGTCATCACTAGACTCAGTATGAACTCTCTCATCACTTCTATCCTTTTCATCAACCGCAGAGGTAGTCTCAAGAATCCCAGAAAGGGAAACAGTGAAAGCCGTATGATTTCCAGTATCTTCACTTGAAGAGGAACTGTCCGATTCTTCATTCTCGGAATCACTGTCATCCTAACAGGCATTCATCACCTTGCCCTTATTCTTCTTCTTGTTAGGACAGTTAGGTGAAATATGACCGAAGCCATAACATTCATAACATTGAACACCTTGGGATTTCTTGTCGCCACTCTTGGAATTTTTCTTGTTTTCCCAGGGCTTAGACTTTGACTTCTCAAAAGATTTTCCTCCCTGTTTGGGATTAAACCTCTTTTCGTTCTAAAAAATTTTTCGAAATTTTTTAACGAAGAGAGTCATTTCTTCCTCATTCATATCTCCATCACTGTCATCCTCATCCAAAGTTTCCTTGATGGATTTCAAGGCTAAAGATTTGTTCTTCTTGGATGGACGGAGATTGAGTTCATAGGTTTGGAGTGAACCAACCAATTCCTCAATCATCAGAGAGTCAACATTTTTACTCTCTTCGATTGCAGTGACTTTGGGTTGAAATCTCTCTGGGAGAGATCAAAGGACTTTTCTAACTATTTTGGACTCAGATATTTTCTCACCTAAATTGAAACTAGCGTTAGCAATGTCACTAAGTTTTGCATAGAATTCATCAAACGTGTCATTGTCATCCATGTTTAAATGTTCAAATTTGGTGGTTAACATTTGGAGTTTTGAGATTTTAACAGTGGTAGTACCCTCATGGGTAATTTCAAGAATGTCCCAAGCCTCCTTTGCTGTTTCACATGAAGAAATTCGTCTGAATTCCTCAGCAGTGACTGCAGTAAAGATAGCATTGAGACCTTTAGTGTTCCATCCACTTGACTCAAGCTCTTCTCTGGTCCATTCATCATAATATTTGACGACAGTCAAATCACCTACAGTTTTTATGGGCGTAGTCCACCCATTCTGTATAGACATCCAGATTCTCTCGTCAATTGATTTGAGAAAGGCTCTCATTCTAGCTTTCCAGTATGCATAATTATTTCCATCAAAAAGTGGGGGACGAGAGACGGATCCTCCTTCTCTTTGAGTACTCATGATCACGGATAATACAGGATCACACTTAAAGGATTAGCCTTATCAGTGAACTCGCTTTGATACCAATTGAAATTTATCCAGATCAATGATCTCTAAGACCTAGAGGGGGGGTGAATAGGTCTATCTAATAATTTCTAACCAATTTTTAATTTTTTAATTAATATGTTTAGAAATCAATGAACAATTCACTCAGACAATCCACACAAATCAAACACAGAAGATTTTTACGTGGAAAACCCTAACGGGAAAAAAACCACGGGACCTTGTCCAGCAATAAACTTCACTATGAAAAGATATCAAGTACAAGACAAGACCTTACCAAAACAGAAACGACGTTCCTAGGTATAGACTCTTACTCTTGATTTCCACGAACCAGCAGGTTCGATCTCCGCCGTAGCAGCTTCGGTTCCACACCGACCAAATCTTCTCAAGCTACTTCAAAACCACGATCACACACGATCGATCTCCTTCCACGAAGGCTCCGGATCAAACACCGGACACACACATAAGGTGTAGGGTTGTGAATCAATTTAGAAAGTTTCAAACCCTAGAGGGATCTCATACAGATCTGAGATCACACAATGCAAGATCAAAGGTTTAGATCTATACTTGCATTCTCTAGGATCAAAGAAAGAGGAGGGATCAACAAAGATCTAATAAAAGCAATAGGAAAAACCCTAGAAGAGTTTCTTAGACCTCTACTCTTTCAAAAATAAACAAAGATACGAATTAGGTCTCCAAAAAGTTGTTTATATAGGGTTTAAAAAAAGAATCCAGAAAAATAAAAATTCTTTTTACGGGGACCGATCGATCGGTGCTCATTACCGATCGCTCAGTCCAAAACGGATCGCTCGGTTCCCATGACTGATCGAGTGGTTGAAAATCATCTCTCTGGAAAAATACCCCATACAAAATTTTGGTCCAGTCGATAGCCACCGATCACTCGGTAGGCCACCGATCGATCGGTCTCAATACCGAGCGATCGGTTGAGACAAAATTTTTTTCAAACCATATGTCTTTTCATGTTTATTTGATTCAACTAAACTCAAACAACTTTGTTAGGTTTAAAACTATCCTCCTAGGTATGTTTAGAGTTATCTAAGCCAAATCCAACCTAGGTCGGGGTCTCTAAGTCCATTACCTTTCTAGATCCAGAGTAGGAGCTTTTTCTTCACTTTCTTCAATCTTCTTTAAGCTTTAGCTCTTCTCTTCTGACAAGTTGAACATGACTCGACGACTCGACTCACATGACCTATCTAATGATCACGGAATTTTTCAACACCTATTTAGGGATTTACAAACTCTCAAAGCAGCCTTGTGTTAATTTTAAGAGTATCTAGGACCATGTAAAGTCCTCAAGATCTTGGAACTTGATTGCTCAAAAATACCTAGATAGACCTTAAGATACTAGAACATGTTTGACATCATTCTAAGGACCTAAAAATGATTAAAATAATAATTTTATGAATGCCTATGGACCAAGACCTTATTCCTATCAAATTGTTCTCATAAAGATGAGTTATCTGTAAAAAAATCAGAGAACTTGTCGACGAGTTCAAGTGACTCGTCGATGAGTGGCCTAAATAGTAGCTCAAGTTTGAGCACTGTCCCTCCACTCGTCGATGACTCCTCATCACTTGTCGACGAGTGCATCCAGGAGCTAAATATAATGGCTATTTCGCATTAAATGTTCCCACAATGGCCAAATTTATTGTCAACTATAAATAGAGCTTATTTATGAACAAATAACAACAATCTTCTAGTATTCATTGATTCATTGATTATCATTCTGATCTAGCATTCAATACTCTGTTTTTCGTTGAAACCCTAGAATCCCAATCTCTGTGTGTTTGAGCATTTAATTCCAATCATCTTTGAGAGATTATTAGCTTTGCTTTTCACTCTTATTCAGCTCATCAATGAGCTTTCAATTTTGGATTAATCATCCAACCACTCATTGTAAAAAGCTAAGTCAAGAATCAAGGATTCTTGCATCAGAGAGGCACTCTCTTGAAGAGGTTATATCCTGAGCCTGAGAAAAGGATTGTAAAAGGTGAAATCCCCACCCATGAAGAAGGATTGTAAAGGCTTACTCTCTACCCGTAAAGAAGAGTGTGATCAGTGGAATCATGTGAAAATCCTTAAAGCGGGAAGCTTAAAGGCGGGGACGTAGGCAAGTTGCTGAATCCCGATATCAATCTCATGTGTGGTATCTCTTTTTTTTTTTCTCTCTATTTAACTTAGTTGTTACTTGTAGCATTTCTTTTGATACATTAAATTCCGTATAAATCACTTAGAAAAATTTTTAATTGTCATTGACCCTAATCCCCCCCCCCCCCTCTAGGGTCCATTAGCTGGAAAAAATTGGTATCAGAGCCTAGTACTCTAGCTATTTAGATTTAATCATCTTAGAGTTAAAGATTTTTAACGGCAAACATTTTTGCTACTACCTTAGGAGAGGGCCAATCGACCACCCGTTCTCATTTGTTTAATAGAGAAAACTACAACTATAGGAAAACCCGGATGATGTTCTACATCTAAGCTCTTGACTATGAATGCTGGAGAGTCATAGTCAAAGGTCCACATCTTCCTACAAAATTGGTTAATGATGTTAGAATTCCTAAAGTTGAGGAAGAGTGGAATGAGGTTGATACTAAACTCATTCAGATAAATGCTAAGGCAATTAGCAATTTATACTGTGCTCTGAGCCCACAAGAGTTTAATAGAGTCTCAGGATGTGATTCAGCCAAGGAAATATGGGATAAAATTCAAGTTACATATGAAGGAACCAACCAAGTTAAGGAAGAAAAAATCAGTATGCTGGTTAACAAATATGAACTTTTCAAAATAGAAAAAGATGAATCAATTAATGAAATGTTCACTAGGTATACTAATATTTTGAACGGACTAAAGGCACTTGGTAAAGTTTACTCTAGTGCAGAAAATGTAAGAAAGGTGCTTCGTTCATTACCAAAGGAATGGTCTCCCAAAGTGACCGCCATTTAAGAAGCAAAGGACTTGACCAAGGTCCAAATGGATGAGCTTCTACGGTCATTGATGACTCATGAAGTAATCATGAAGGGACATCAAGAAGATGAGCCCAAACTCAAGCAAGGGCTTGCTTGAAAGTCTTCTCATCAAGAAGAAAGTGAAGAAGAAGAGAGCGATGAGGATGAAGACATTGCCTTCATGGCTAGAAAATTCAAGAGGTTTCTTAAAAACAAAAAGAACTTTAAGAAAAAGACTTACAAGAAAGAAATCAACAAGGAAGTATCCAAAGGTGAATCAAGTAAGAAAGAGCCAATCATTTGTTATGAGTGCAAAAAGCCGGGACACATCAAGACAGAGTGTCCTCAACTCAAGAAAAGCAAGAGGTTCTAGAAAAAAGCTATGAAAGCTACATGGGACAATTCTGACGAAAGCGGCTCGGAAGCTTCTAGCGATGAAGAAATTGCCAACTTGTGCCTCATGGCCAATGAGGATGAGGTAACTCCTTCACCCACTGAATCCCTTTTTTATGATGAAATTAGGGATGCCTTTGATGAGCTATATATATAATTCAAAAGAATTGCTTCAATGAACAAATCTTTCAAAAAGGTCATTCTTACTCTTACAAATTCTTGTGAATTCTTACAAAATGAAAAGACTCCCTAGCAAATGAAAATGAGATATTAAATGAAAAATTAAATAATTTCAAAATCTATCCCATGGCTTGTAGAACCCCGAATCCGTATCTCACTAAGTGTGAATAGTGTGGGAATAGTGCCCAAGTATGGTTTTGTTAATTAATGGGCTTTATGTTGATATATGTGTTTAGATTTAGGACGTGCATGTTTTAATAGGTCCACATATTCTTAAGAAGTGTCTTTTAAGCATTTCAGGTGTTAGAAATGAGATTAGGGAAGATTCAAGTAGTGAAAACAGGATTTTGCAGAAAACAGGGGAGCACCGATCGCTCGGTGATAACCTCCAATCAACCGGTCTTCTACCGATTGATCGGTAGCTATCGACTGATTAACTTATTTGTATGGGGAAAAATTTGGGTGTTTTCAACCGATTGACCGGTTGAAACCACCGATCGACCGGTAAGCCACAGATCGCTCGGTCTATACCACCGATCGATCGATTATACGCAAATTTTCTTCATTAAGGGTGTTTAAGACTTTAGCCATCACCCTTTGCCTATATAAAGGCTGGGTTCATGCCTTAGGATTTCACAAACCCTTAGTACATTGTTTTTGGAAGATTTTGAGAGGAGAAGAAGAAGAAGAACTAGGTGTTGCTCAAGCTTGAAGGAGATCAAGGTTCTTCCATTCTTTTGGTGTTTCTCGACCAAGAACTCAAGTTTTTCAAGTGTTCCAAGCTTTTGGAATCAAAATCATTGATTTCACCAAGGTAGATACACTCTACTACCAATCTTTCAATACTACTAGTTACCTTGTGATGTTCTTCTTATTCCATATGTATATCTCTTGATTTATTATTGGTATGAAGGGTGGTCTATATGCTTGAATGTAAGATATTACTATGATGCACTCTAAGTGTTTGATGTAATGCCTCTAAGAGTTTTTGGGTGTCAAAATATGCTAGTACTCTTGTATGCTCATATGCTCACATGTCTCGCATGAACCGATGTTTTCCATGGATTTCTCAAAGTTACAAAAAGGGGTTTTCAATAAATGACTTATATGGAATGATTCTAAGCAACTCTATGATTTGTCTAAGATCGGTTCACAAGCTCTAAGGATCATGATACATACTCACAAGAGCTCTATGATAAGCCTTAAGATCGGTTCACAAGCTCTAAGGATCATAAACGAAATGCTCTAAGATCTCTATAGTATTGGCTCTATGGTTTTGCTCTATGCTCTATGTCTCTACGGATCATAAATGACTCTAAGTAACTCCATGAACTCCATGAACTCACAATAATTCACAAGACTATGATTATCACTTGAATCACATGGTATTGGCTTTGGTTTTGGTTTTGGATCTCAACTCACATGCTATTTCACAGTTTTTACGCTTTGATATACCTTGAGGATTTCAGTCTCCATGCTCCGTATGCTTTATGCTATATTGCTTAATTGTTATTAGTTTGTATATGCTGAGTATTCCACGCTCAGCCGATATTTGTTATCATCGACAGGTGCTCGGGCTACTTTTGATTTGTGTGGCACGGAGCGTTGGGTAGAGGAGGAGTACTTCGACCCGGAGCCTTCCATGGATCACTGCTAGGACGATGGTTCGTTAGATAGGTATCGTGACTTCAATTTTTGTTGATCGACTTAGAAAGATACAGTGTTTTGTTAAGTGAGAGTGGGACTTGTCCACTCCACATTTTGGATATTTATACAGTTGTATTTTGTTGGTTCATACTTGAACTAATCGATAGGAGTATTCAGTATTATTTTGGCTTTCGCTATGTTAGTATGTTTTACTTCCATTGTACATTTTAAATCATTTCCGCTGTGTATATCTGTGTGCTATGACAGGTTGTTCATGTGCCTTATGTATCATATGGATGTATGATACGGTGGTCACGAATCAAAGTATCCCTAACTCTTAGGGGGTATTTTGGGTCGCAACAAACTTGGTATCAAAGCCAAGGCATTAGGTCACATAGGCTAGTGTCTTTTAAGTTGGAACTAGAGTTGTTCTGCTCTAGAGATCGGTTTCCCTTAGGCTAAGCGGAAGTGAGTTCTCTGAGTTGAACTTATAACTCAGATGGACTTGTTGAGTTAGGCTTGTTACCACGACATAACCGGTATCAAATGAATCCTTAGATCAGTCTAGGATCCTATTCTAGGTTCTAGTTAAACTATGTCCTTAGTCTCGCGAATGTAGAGGTACGAGGCTCCACATCCATTCCGATGGTATGTGAGTATATGGATGTTTTTCCGGACACCTTATCGGGATTACCTCCTGATCGGGCAATCGAGTTGCTATTTAGTTAGCTCCGGGCACGGCGCCGATTTCAAGGGCTTTGTATAGGATGGCCCCTATTGAGCTCAAAGAGTTAAAGGAGCAGTTGGAAGAATTACAGGGCTTTGGTTTCATCCAGCCTAATGTCTCACCTTGGGGAGCTCCAGTGCTCTTTGTGAAGAAAAAGGATGGGTTGATGCGTATGTGTATCGACTATAGGTAATTGAACGAGGTCACTATCAAGAATCGTTATCCATTGCCTCAGATAGATGACTTGTTTGATCAGTTGAAGGGTGCAAGGTTCTTCTCAAAGATTGACCTTTGATCTGGTTATCATCAGCTGAAGATCAAGAAGGAAGACATTCCGAAGATTGCGTTCAGAACTCGATATGGCCATTAAGAGTTTTTGGTCATGTCTTTTGGGCTGACTAACGCACCGGCAGCATTCATGGATCTAATGAATTGGGTGTTCAGATCATCTCTCGATCAGTGTGTGATCATATTTGTAGATGATATCCTTGTGTACTCACAGTCACAGGATGATCACATGAGAGATCTCTGCCTTGTATTGCAGACTCTTCGAGAGCATAGGCTTTATGCTAAGTTGAGTAAGTGCGAGTTCTAGCTAGACAAGGTGTCTTTTCTTGGACATGTGGTGTCTGCTGAAGGTATCTCAGTCGATCCTGCAAAGATTGAGGCGGTGATGAATTGGGAAAGGCCGAAGAGTGTTACTGAGATTCGTAGTTTTCTCGGCCTGGCAGGATACTATAGGAGGTTCACTGACGGATTTTTAAGTTTAGCAGCTCCGCTTACCTACCTCACACGGAAGAACACTAAGTTCACTTAGAGTGACAAGTGCGAGGCAAGTTTCTTGGAGTTGAAGAAGAGGCTTACCACAGCCCCTGTTCTCACGGTTCTGTCTGGAAGCAATGGTTTTGAAGTCTATAGTGATGCTTCACTTATAGGACTTGGATGTGTTCTTATGCAACATAAGCAGGTGGTTGCCTATGTTTCACATCAGTTGAAGGAGCATGAGCAGAACTACCCCACGCACAACTTAAAGCTTGTAGCAGTCGTCTTTGTGCTGAAAATATGGCGTCACTACCTCTATGGGGAAGAGTTCGTTGTGTTTATGGACCACAAGAGCTTGAAATATCTTTTCCTCCAGAAGGAGTTGAATATGAGGCAGCGTCGATGGATGGAGTTTATGAAGGACTATGACTGTTCTATCTAGTACCATCCGGGTAAGGCTAATGTGGTAGCCGATGCTCTTAGTAGGAAGCCCAATGGGGTTATGGCTCACTTGAAAGTACAAGAGTGAAGTTGTTATATGATATGTGTAATCTAGAGACTACTCTCAGGCATGTCACCTACGGGCTGGTGTTGTCCAACATCGCGGTTAAGCCGCATATTTTGAGCCAGATCAAGGAGTTGCAGAACTCGGATGTTGAGTTGCTTGCTTACCGAGACAAGTCTGTTAGTAATGGCAGTCAGGAGTTCGCTTTGAATGGTGATGGTGCTATCACATTCGAAGGCAGGTTGTGTGTTCCCGCCGACACAGTGTTGAGGGGTGAGATTTTGGATGAGGCTCACCAATCCAAGTACACGGTACATCCGGGAGGTACCAAAATGTATCAGAATCTCAAGAGGCACTACTGGTGCTGAAACATGAAGAGAGAAGTCTCCGAGTATGTTTCTAGATGTTTGGTGTGCCAGCAGGTGAAGGTCGAGCATCAGAGGCCGGCAGGTCTTTTACGGTCCCTTCCTATTTCGGAATGGAAATGAGAGAATATTTTGATGGATTTCATCGTGGGTTTTCCACGGACAACGAAGGGCTCCGATGCAATTTTGGATGATAGTAGACAGATAGACTAAGTCTGCACATTTCCTTCCGTATCAGGCTACTTTTAGTTCGAATCAGTTGGTGGCCCTGTATGTCAAGGAGGTGGTTCGGATGCATGGTGTGCCAGTTTCCATCGTGTCTGATCGAGATCCTAGGTTCACTTCCAGATTTTGGAAAACTTGTCAGAGTGCTATGGGTTCTCGGTTAGATTTAAACACCGCCTTCCATCGTCAAACCAATGGGCAGACTGAGAGGGTAAATCAAGTTGTGGAGGATATGCTCTGAGCTTGTATGCTAGACTTTCAGGGCAGTTAGGAGGAACACTCGCCATTGGTTGAGTTTGACTACAACAACAGTTATCAGGCAAACATCCAAATGGCGCCTTTCGAAGCTCTCTATGGTCGGAGTTGTAAATCACCGCTATACTGGGATGAGGTTGGTGAGAGAAAGGTCCTTGGTCCTGAATTGATTGAGCGGATTGCAGAGATGGTCAAGGTAATTAGGGAGTGACTGAAAACTGCTCAGGATAGGCAGAAGAGCTATGCGGACACGCGTCGTAGAGATTTGGAATTCCAAGTTGGGGATCAGATCTTTCTGAAGAATTCTCCGAGTCGGGGAATCATGAGGTTCGAAAAGAAAGGAAAACTCAACCCTAGGTAGGTGGGCCCATTTGAGATCACCACAAGGGTTGGTGAGGTTGCTTATAGGGTAGCCCTACCGCCTCACATGGCAGCGGTTCATAATGTATTTCACGTCTCTAGACTTAGGAAATACATTCCGGATCTGTCACACGCCATTGCTCTTGATCCTGTGGAGATTAGAAAGGATCTCACTTTAGTTGAGCAACCAGTTCAGATTTTGGATCGTAGAGTTCAAGTCTTGCGCGACAAGACTATCCCTTTAGTTCTTGTGAAGTGGCAACATCATTCCAAGGAAGAAGCTACGTGGGAGCGAGAAGCCGAAGTGAAGGAAAAGTACCCTCACTTGTTTGAGTAGTTTTCTTCATTGGATTGTATGTATTTTGCTCTTGTTATGTTTTGGTGACGTTCCAATTTCGAGGACGAAATTCTTGTAAGGGGGGAGGGATGTAGAGCCTCAAATCCGTATCTCACTAAGTGTGAATAGTGTGGGAGTAGTGCCCAAGTGTGGTTTTGTTCACTAATAGGCTTTATGTTGATATACGTGTTTGGATTTATGGCATGCATGTTTTAATAGATCCACATATTCTTAAGAAGTGTATTTTAAGCATTTCAGTTGATAGAAATGGGATTGGGGAAGATTCAAGTAGTGAAAACAGGGTATTGCAGAAAACTGGGGAGCACCGATCGCTCGGTGATAACCTCCGATCGACCAGTCTTCTACCGATCGATTGGTTAACTTATTTGTATGGGCAAAAGTTCCAGAGAGGGTGTTTTCAACCGATCGACCGGTTGAAACCACCGATCGACCGGTAAGCCACAGATCGCTCGATCTGTACCACCGATCGATCGGTTATACACAGATTTTCTTCATTAAGGGTGTTTAAGACTTTAGCCATCACCCTTTGCCTATATAAAGGCTGGATTCGTGCCTTAGGGTTTCAGTAACCCTTAGTGCATTGTTTTTGGAGGATTTTAAGAGGAGAAGAAGAAGAAGAACTAAGTGTTGCTCAAGCTTGAAGGATGATCAAGGTTCTTCCATTCTTTTGGTGTTTCTCGACCAAGAACTCAAGTTTTTCAAGTGTTCCAAGCTTTTAGAATCAAAATCATTGATTTCACCAAGGTAGATACACTCTACTACCAATCTTGCAATACTACTAGTTACCTTGTGATGTTCTTCTTATTCCATATGTATATCTCTTGATTTATTGTTGGTATGAAGTGTGGTTTGTATGCTTGAATGTAAGATATTACTATGATACACTCTAAGTGTTTGATGTAATGCCTCTAAGAGTTTTTGGGTGTCAAAATATGCTAGTACTCTTGTATGCTCATATGCTCGCATGTCTCGCATGGACCGATGTTTTTGATGGAGTTCTCAAAGTTACAAAAAAGGGTTTTCAATAAATGACTTATAAGGAATGATTTTAAGCAACTCTATGATTTGTCTAAGATCGGTTCACAAGCTCTGAGGATCATGATACACACTCACAAGAACTCTATGATAAGCTCTAAGATCGGTTCAGAAGCTCTAAGGATCATAAATGAAATGCTCTAAGATCTCTATTGCATTGGCTCTATGGTTTTGCTCTATGCTTTATGTCTCTACGTGTAGATCCCCGAAACTTTTGCCCATGTATTAGAATCCGTGCCATGGCTTTAAGCCTTTATAATCTTCTATTTCTATGAAAGGAGAAATTTTAAAAAATGTTAAGTGTTGAGAAGTGGGATTCCTAAGTCGGGTATGTTAAAATCCTGTTTATTGAACTCCATTTACAGATCAGTTACCTTTAGGGGTAATTTGGTCAATGAATAAAGAAGAATTTGAAAATTCTGATGCCAGACATGTGCCCCTTCGAAAAATGAATCCAACGCAAGTTGAATCGTTGAAATCTGGCGAACAAGTTAAAAGTTATGGCCAAAATACCGAAATGCGTTTTTGTAGAGAACTGATCGCTAGAGCGATCAACCGGTCCAAAACCAATCACTCGGTTCAAAATAGCGATTGATTGGTCCACAATCAATCGATTGGTAGCTATCGACTGGTTAACTAATTTGTATGGGGAATTTTTCCAGCGAGGGTGTTTTTGACCGATTGCTCGGTCGAGAACACCGGTCGCTCGGTAGGCGACCGAATGCTCGGTATTGACCACCGATCGATCGGTCTATCGCGTTTTGCAAAAATTTCATTAAGGGCTTTCTAGTGTTTTGGGCACTACACCCTTGCCTATAAAGGCTGGCTCGAGCCTTGGGCCCCCTCACAACATACTTAGCATCATTTTGAGAGAGAGTAGAGGAGAGGAAGAGGGTTTCAAACCTAGGGTTTTAAGCTTGAGGAGAAATCAAGGGTTTGGCTACCCAAGATCATCCCATTGACTTTGATTCTCCAAATCCGACTTCAAGCATGTGAAGAGCACGTTCTCCAAGCTAGGGCAGCGTTCATCCTCATCATTGCAAGGGTTTTTCTTTCCTTCTTCAAGGTCGGTACCCTATACTACACTCCTAGTTCATATTCTCCCTTTTTCTTTCTTTCTTATTTGTTTTCCTAAAGTATGGATATGATAGGAGATGGATTGTGGATGGATATGGATGGATATGAATGTTGGGTGACGGATGCCATGTGTATGTTTGTGATGATTGAAATGGGAAGGGCATTGTATCAATAATGAACACACATGCGTGCTATGAGCTTAACCCATCTAGAAAAGCAAGATTTAGGTGTTACCCATAATGTACACACTATATGTTTGATGAAATGCCAAGGTGAGGAAAAGGAAATACAAATTAAGAAATGTATGATTTAAAGCATATAGAAATCTCTAGGGTTTATGATAGTGTGTTACTCGCTTTTTAGAATGGCATGATTATAGACTCACTTGCTTTCTAGAATTGCATACTTGTAAATTTAATCGCCTTGATATTAAATGTTGCCGTGAATGATTTTGAGCCTATCATGTTTTATTTAATTTCATGAGTTAATTGTACACGATTTCACGAGAACAACATGCATGACATGGTTTATCGGGTTTTTCAAGAACAAGGGTTTTAGTCTCGATTCACGACAACTATGACAAGGCCAAACCTAAGGGTTGGTAATAGGGGTAGGACATATCCTAAGATATGTTTTGCTTAGGAGTAGGGCATATCCTAAAATATGCTTTGCTCCGATATCACAAGTCCAGCATAAGAGATACTAGTTACGAAGGTCTATGAACGACATCTAGACATACCCAATCCAGCATAGGGGATACTAGTTGCGACGGTCTAGGAACGGCATCTAGGCATACCCAATCCAGCATAGGGGATACTAGTTGCGACGGTCTATGAATGACATCTAGGCATACCCAGTCCAGCATAGGGGATACTAGTTGCGACGGTCTACGAACGGCATCTAGGCATACCCAGTCCAGCATGGGGGATACTAGTTGCGACGGTCTATGAACGGCATCTAGACATCCCTAGTCGAGCATGACAGACAAGCAAGATAGACATGATGAGTTTTCACGCATGGACTAAGTATTTCAAGTCAAGTACAGTACAAGATGATTTCAAGAGTTTTTCTGACTTCAATATGATTCAAGCATGAACTATGAACTGTTGTCTTCCCTATTAATCATATGAACTGCTTCCTGTTTTATTCCATTTCTATATTGTTATGTTGCTATGACTGTTGGTTAGTATTTGGTACACGCTGAGTATTCCATGTTCAACCGTAAGTTTATGTCGGCAGGTGATGAGGGAGCTACTGCTCTATTCGACATTTGTACCCCTGACCATTGGGTAGAAGAGGAGTACGTTGAGGAACCTACGGAGGAACCTCATGTAGACAAGTACCATTAGGTGGTAGATTCTGAGTGACTGTGGGTGAGCTTCAGAGAGTATATTCATGTATTTTGGGGGGCATGTCTGCACTTTCTTTTGTGATTTCATTTTGTAAAAAATTTGGATCATGTACATATATATATATAGGGTTTTTTTAGACTTCCGCTGTGCTATGATAGTTATGCTTCCGCTATTTTGTTTTTTATTGTTTATGATCCTAGTATTTTGCAGAATGGTTTTTCAAGCACGTCATGTAGGTTATGATAAGTCGTCCAAGATTCACTCTAATTCCTAGGGTGGGTTTTGGGGTGTTACACTACAGTTCATAAATGACTCTAAGTAACTCCATGAACTCCATGAACTCACAAGAACTCACAAAACTATGATTATCACTTGACTCACACGGTATTGGCTTTGGTTTTTGTTTTGGATCTCATCTCACATGTTATTTCACGGTTTTTACGCATTGATATACCTTGAGGATTTCAGTCTCCATGTTTCGTATGCTCTATGCTATATTACTTGATTGTTATTAGTTTGTATACACTGAGTATTCCATGCTCAGCTGATATTTGTTATCATCAGCAGGTGCTCGGGCTCCTTTTGATTTGTGTGGCACGGAGCCTTGGGTAGAGGAGGAGTACTTCGATCTGGAGCCTTCCATGGATCACTACTAGGACGATGGTTCATTAGATAGGTGTTGTGACTTCAATTTCTTTTGATTGACTTAGAAAGATACAATGTGTAACGCCCCAAAATACCCCCTAGGAGTTTAGGGATATTTTAGGTGTCACACTGCGAACCTATCAAACCATCCTGTAATGCACAAGATAAAATACAGTACTCATAACGATAATCAGAGCGCGGAAGCTATCATATATGCGGAAGCGTAAACAAATTTTCATTTCTTCTGATGATCCAAAATAGTATTCCAAGTTAACATAAATACAAGACATGTCTAAGCCTAAGGTCGACAGGCCCACCTATCAAAATATCAAAATACACTAAACCCTCTCATACTCTCCCCTCAACAGTAGTCGAGGTATGGCCACGCATCGAGGTCTCGGTCCGCCTGAGACTGTAATGGGATAGCCGACTCTCTCTCCTCTGTATACTCTTCCTCGACCCAAGGCTCCGGGTCGAGGGCTCCCTCAGTACCTGCCGACATGAAAGTACGGCTGAGCATGGAATACTCAGCGAGTACAAGCTACTAGCAGACCATAACAGTAATAAAAACACATAATAGTAATATCATACAAGCAGTAATAGAAACATCACAAAGAAACAGTATAGGGCATGACACAATACAAGCATCCTGACGTGCGTACATGAATGCGAAAATACCGATAAAACTCATGCTTGAAAACCCTTGTCATGTCCCGGTATGCCTCGTAGAAATCATGTATGCGTGCATGCATGAATGCATGATCATCATCTTGTAAACCTCCATCTTGTAAACTTGTGAGCCAGAGGCTAGCACCCGAATCTCCCTGGGCTGCCAACCTCCTTGATATGTAATGCACTTGTGAGCCAGAGGTTAGTACCCGAATCCTCCCTGGGCTACCAACCTCCTTGTTATGAAATGCACTTGTGAGCCAGAGGCTAGCACCCGAATCTCCCTGGGCTGCCAACCTCCTTGATATGCAATGCACTTGTGAGCCAGAGGTTAGTACCCGAATCCTCCCTGGGCTACCAACCTCCTTGTTATGAAATGCACTTGTTTTCTTGTGAGCCAGAGGTTAGTACCCGAATGTCCCTGGGCTACCAACCTCCTTGACAATAGGTATTTTAGGGGTTATCTTGTGAGCCAGAGGTTAGTACCCGAATCCTCCCTGGGCTACCAACCTCCTTGACATGCAATATTTTCTTGTTGTTTATTATATGCACATGCTCTTGAAATCTCGGTTCATGCTATCCTACGTGCTCGTGTACGTGTCCATAGTGACAATCATGATAATGGGAATAACCAAAATATGACATTACAATTCAATTCATGATATGAACATAGGTAACATAAGTAGTTTGCATAACATTTGATCAATTTATCATTTATAAGAACGCATACATAAAACCCATTTCCATATTCTTCATTGAGATCATTTATTCATAGTTTAGGTATTTTGTCAAACACTTTCATACATTATTCCTTAGTAGTTTATCTCCTTCTTTTAAATGCATATTTTCCATTCAATCACACAATGGTAAGTTTGTTATTTGTACTATGCCCATCCTCCATTTTCCAATCCACAACCCACACATCATACATCACATTCGGCATCCAATCGCCACATCCAATCTCCCATCCACACATTCATTCCATTTCCCTTATCTTGTTTATATTTGTTGAGTTAATACAATGCATAGGGAAGGAAAAGCATAATATATAGAATCACCATTTACACTAGAAAACCTAGGTTATTGCTAGGGAAAGTTAGTAGGGTGTACTAACCTTAAATCAAGGCTTGATCCTTGATAGAAACCTTGATTGAAGCTCCAACTTGAAAGAAGAACACCTTTGCTTGAAGGAGACTTGAGTTGGGGAAGAAACCCCTTTCAAAAACGTGCTTGGGTTGCTGCCCAAGCTTGGAGAATGGTTCACACACGAGCTTGAGCCTCGATTTTGAAGCAACTCGAGTTGGGGTGAGCTATGGTTCTTAAACCCCCTTTGATTTCCTTCTCAAAACCAAACCCTAGGTAAGAGCTTTCTCCTCTTCTCTCTCTATCTCTCAAAATCCCTCAAATGTTGTAAGTGAGGCCTCAAAGGGTCGAGCAAACCCTTATGGGTAAGGGTTTAACACCCAAAAGACGAAAACGCCCTTACTGAAATTTCTGCAAAAACGTGAAGACCGAGCGATCGGTGGTTATGACCGATCGATCGGTTGCCTACCGAGCGATCGGTGTTTATGACCGATCGACCGGTCAAAAACTCACTCTCTGGAAAATTTCCCCAACAAAATTTCTGACCGCGCGATAGCTACCGATCGATCGGTTATGGACCGATCGATCGCTGACTGGACCGAGCGATCGGTTCTCTGTATGTCTGGACTGTTTTGACCATATCTTTTGACTCGCTCGTCGGATTTCGATGATTCAACTTGCGTTGGGTTCGTCTTTCGAAAATGCACATTTCTGACATTTCAGAATTTCCGATTTCTCCCTTATTTATTAATTAGACTACAAAAACGGCCAATTAGCTACGAAGGTGCTATTCATTAAGGATGAAAAAGTCCGGGGTGCTACATTCTCCCCCACTTACAAAAATTTCGTCCCCGAAATTTGGACGATACATACATGCACAAAATTAAAACAAAATTACAAGCCATATGCACAAGTCTATTCAAACAACTCGGGATACTTTGCTTTGACTTCGGCTTCACGCTCCCACGTGGCTTCTTCTCGTGCATGATGTTGCCATTGCACGAGGACTAGCGGAATAGTCTTGTTGCGAAGCACTTGATCTCTCCTATCCAAAATATGAACCGGCTTCTCAACTAAAGTGAGGTCCTCTCGGATCTCTATCGGATCAAGCTCGATGACATGAGAAGGATCCGAGATGTACTTCCGGAGCATAGAGACATGGAATACATTATGGACCGCCGCCATGTGAGCGGGCAAAGCAACACGGTAAGCCACCTCGCCAACTCGAGTAATGATCTCGAACGGACCCACATATCTCGGGCTAAGCTTGCCTCTCTTCCCGAATCGCATAACACCTTTGGTCGGTGAAATCCTTACAAACACAAAATCACCGACTCGGAATTCAAGATCCCTCCTTCGGTTGTCGGCATAGCTTTTCTGTCTATCTTGTGCGGTCTTTAACCTCTCCCGGATAAGCTTGACCCTATCTGCGGTTTGTTCAATTAACTCGGGGCCCAAAATCTTTCTTTCTCCCACTTCATCCCAATACAACGGGGATCTACAACTCCTTCCGTACAAAGCCTCGAAAGGCACCATTTGTATGTTTTCTTGATAACTATTGTTGTAAGCGAATTCCACCAAAGGTAGGTGATCTTCCCAACTTCCCTTGAAGTCTAGCATACATGCTCGGAGCATATCTTCAATAACCTGATTCACCCTCTCGGTTTGCCCGTCGGTCTGTGGGTGGAAAGCTGTGCTAAAGTCTAACCGGGAGCCCATTGCACCTTGAAAACTTTTCCAAAACCTGGATGTGAATCTTGGGTCTCTATCCGACACAATACTCACTGGCACCCCATGCAATCGGACTATTTCTTTGATGTATAGCTCCGCTAACTGGTTGGAGTTGAATGTAGTCCGGTATGGTAAGAAATGAGCGGACTTCGTGAGTCTATCAATAACTACCCATATAGCATCGGTCTTCTTGACCGTCTTCGGCAATCCCACGATGAAGTCCATAGAGATATGTTCCCATTTCCACTCGGGAATAGGGAGAGACTGCAAAAGACCCGCCGGTCTCAAATGCTCCGCTTTCACCTGTTGGCACACCAAACACCGTGCCACATACTCCGCAACCTCCCTCTTCATGTTTCGCCACCAAAAGTGACTCTTGAGGTTCCGATACATCTTTGTCCCTCCGGGATGCACTGTATACTTAGACCGGTGAGCCTCGTCCATAATCTCTCTCCGAAGGTCTACATTGGCTGGGACACAAAGTCTTCCCTTGAATGTAATAGCACCTCGGCTAGTGAGAGAGAAGTCCGTACTTCCCTTGGCCACTTCCTTATCCCGGAAAGCCAACAAGTCAGTGTCTGTGGCTTGATACTCCTGGATCAAGTCTATAAGGTACAGCCGAACTGTAACATTTGCCAAAACCGGACTGCGGACAGAATCGTTCACACTGATGTCTAGATTTGCCAAATCGTCTAACAGTCTCCATTCCCGCACCAACATGTGAGCCAACAACCCCGATGGTTTCCTACTCAGAGCGTCTGCCACCACATTTGCTTTTCCCGGGTGATATTGGATAGTGCACTAGTAGTCCTTTAAGAACTCAATCCAACGCCGTTGTCGTAAGTTTTACTCTTTTTGGGAAAAGAGATACTTGAGGCTCTTGTGGTCCGTGTACACATAGAACTTCATCCCGTACAGATAATGTCGCCAAATTTTAAGTGCAAACACGACCGCCGCAAGCTCCAAGTCGTGAGTGGGGTAGTTCTTTTCATGCTCTTTCAACTGCCTTGATGCATAGGCAATGACTTTCTTGTGTTGCATTAGGACACACCCGAGTCCGACGTGCGAGGCATCACTATACACCTCATACCCAAAAGGTCCAGATGGCACAGTAAGGACAGGGGCTGTGGTGAGGCGTTTCTTCAACTCTTGGAAACTTACTTCACATCGGTCACTCCAACTGAACTTTGCATTTTTCCTTGTCAAGTAGGTGAGAGGTGCAGCCAGACTGGAGAATCCCTCCACAAATCTCCGGTAGTAGCCTGCCAATCCGAGGAAACTACGTATCTCCGTGACGCTCTTGGGCCTCTCCCAACTCATGACTGCCTCAACCTTGGCTGGATCTACAGAAATGCCCTCGACCGACACCACGTGTCCAAGAAATGCGACCTTCTCTAACCAGAACTCGCACTTACTCAATTTGGCATATAGCCTATGCTCTCTCAACATCTCCAGAGCAAGGCGGAGGTCTCGCGCGTGATCTTCCCGTGTCTGGGAATACACCAAAATGTCATCAATGAATATAATCACGCATCGATCCAAGTAAGATCGGAACACCCGGTTCATCAAATCCATGAATGCCGCCGGTGCATTCGTCAGCCCAAAAGGCATGACAAGGAACTCGTAATGCCCATACCGAGTCCTGAAGGCCGTCTTCGGAACATCTTCCGCCTTGATCCTTAATTGATGATACCCCGACCTAAGATCAATTTTGGAGAAGAATCTCGCTCCCTTCAGTTGGTCGAACAAGTCATCGATCCTTGGCAAGGGATAACGATTCTTGATAGTTACCTTGTTCAACTGACGGTAGTCTATACACATTCTCATCGACCCGTCTTTCTTCTTTACGAAAAGGACCGGAGCTCCCCACGGTGACACACTTGGTTGGATGAAACCAAGTTGTTGTAACTCCTCAATTTGCTTCTTCAATTCTTCAAGCTCTATCGGGGCCATTCTATATGGGGCTCTTGAAATTGGAGCGGTGCCCGGAGTAAGCTCTATAGCGAACTCAATCTCCCGATTTGGAGGTAACCCGGGAAGTTCCTTCGGAAACACGTCCAAGAAATCACTCACGACCGGAATGGCCGAGGAGTTTTGTGCTTCTAGGTTTGTTACACTCAAGGCTGCGAGGCGAGCAATGTCCCTCTCTCTTAATCCTTGGAAGTGAAAAGGCTTACCCCCTTCCGGCTTGAAATTCACCATCTTCTCAAAACACGCAACATGCCCGTGATGGTTTGACAACCAATCCATCCCTAAGATGACATCAAAATCCAAGTCTTGAAAATCTAGGACGATGAGATCGGCTAACAGTTCATTCTCCCCCACTTGAACCACACTATCCCCGAATATCTTGTCCGTATCAACTGACTTGCCGAGTGGAGTTGCAATGGTCAACTCCTGCTTTAACGGAGTAGCCTCAGTCAAAAATCCCTTTGCGAAACTAGGCGACACAAAGGAGTGAGTGGATCCTGTGTCGATCAACACTCGGGCAAGACATTCGTTCACTAACAAAGCGCCTGTGCGATTAAGTGACTACTATTAGTAGATTTCAAACAACAAGCATCATACATAGGTAACCCTTAGTATAGAAACTCACAAAGCAAACCATAGAAATTTTACACAATTTAAATTCTAGAATTCGTGCATACCTTGCACGACATCGTCGGATGCACGTGCGTCTCTCTCGGATAAGGCAAAGACTCGGCCCTGTGTGGCTGGGCGAGGAGGCCGGGTAGACTGTGAGGCCCTCGAAGCCTGAGAAGAGCTGGGCTGAGATGTCTGCCTAACCGGGGGCCTGCTCCCTGAAGACTGAGTTGGCAATTGACGCCGGGGACAATCTCTGACCATGTGGCCTTGGTCACCATAATGGAAGCAACTTCCTGAAACTCTCCGGTATTCTCCCGCTGGATGCCTCCTCCCACAAAGAGTGCAAACATCATGCAAATAGGAGGACGGAGCATACCCCGTAGCCTGAGTAACTGCGGGGCGAGAAGCATATGAGGTAGCCGGGCGAAAAGCCGATGGAGCGAAAGAGCGGGGAGCCTGTGGTGCTGAATACATCCTCTGTGACTGAGCCGGGCCTGCAGACTGATACAAGCTCGTCCTTGCTCTTTTCTCCCCTGAACTACTCGACTGTCCTTTTTCCATTCCTCTCCTTTTGAAGAACTCCTCGGAGTTCGACTCGGCCAATAGTGCTTTATCAACAACTTCAGAATATGTCTCATGTCTAAACATCGAGACTCGGTCCTTGAGATAGGCCTTCAACCCCCTCTCGAATTTCCGGGCCTTCATAGCCTCGGTCGCTATCATGTGTGGAGCAAATCGAGATAGCTCCGAAAATTTGGCTTCATAAGCCGCTACGGACATATTACCTTGCTCCAAGGTAATGAATTCGACTTCCATCTTTTCTTTCATCCCGACCGGAAAATACTTCTTGTTGAAAACCTCCAAGAATTACTCCCAAGTCCAATCTTGACCTTGCCGGGTCAACTCTCGGGTCCGAAGTGCAGACTTCCACCAATGATCGGCCTCGCCTTCAAGCATAAAGGCGGCCCATGTGACCCTTTCCACTTCAGTAGGTGCTAATACCGAGAATATCTTCTCAAGTTTCCGGATCCAACCCTCGGCAACAAGTGGATCAATGCTTCCACAAAAAGTTGGAGGCCTCATCCTCCGAAAAGCTTCTATCCCGGCTTGGGCTCGGTTAGGAGGAGCCGGTATGAGTGCCGCATTAGGCGGAGTGGCCGGTTGCCTTGCCGCCAACATAGCCAAGGTCTCGGCTATGGATGCAAATGCTTGGGCAAAGTCGGGTTGATCATCACCCGATGGAGCATCACCTCTATTACCCCTCGTGTTGTACCCGCGACCCCGGGTATTGCGTCTCATGATTTCTCCTGAGAACGACAATACAACATGAGTCTAACTTGGATACGCATTTAGTACAATTTCGCAATTCACTTAATACATATTCATCAAGCACATTTAATAAGTACAACACAAATAATGTACACATGGTATATAACACAATAGCATAACATACAATCCGTGTTCCTAGCGTAGGACTCTATGTTCGGTTGAAGTTCAACCCATTTTGACTAAGACTAACTTGTTAGTCTATACTTGGAATACAACTCTCTAAGGTGATTCTAATACCTTGTTCAATCATCTAAGTGACCATAGGGACTCTAATGCCTAGAGCTCTGATACCACTCTGTAACGCCCCAAAATACCCCCTAGGAGTTTAGGGATATTTTAGGTGTCACACTGCGAACCTATCAAACCATCCTGTAATGCACAAGATAAAATACAGTACTCATAACGATAATCAGAGCGCGGAAGCTATCATATATGCGGAAGCGTAAACAAATTTTCATTTCTTCTGATGATCCAAAATAGTATTCCAAGTTAACATAAATACAAGACATGTCTAAGCCTAAGGTGGACAGGCCCACCTATCAAAATATCAAAATACACCAAACCCTCTCATACTCTCCCCTCAACAGTAGTCGAGGTATGGCCACGCATCGAGGTCTCGGTCCGCCTGAGACTATAATGGGATAGCCGACTCTCTCTCCTCTGTATACTCTTCCTCGACCCAAGGCTCCGGGTCGAGGGCTCCCTCAGTACCTGCCGACATGAAAGTACGGCTGAGCATGGAATACTCAGCGAGTACAAGCTACTAGCAGACCATAACAGTAATAAAAACACATAATAGTAATATCATACAAGCAGTAATAGAAACATCACAAAGAAACAGTATAGGGTATGACACAATACAAGCATCCTGACGTGCGTACATGAATGCGAAAATGCCGATAAAACTCATGCTTGAAAACCCTTGTCATGTCCCGGTATGCCTCGTAGAAATCATGTATGCGTGCATGCATGAATGCATGATCATCATCTTGTAAACCTCCATCTTGTAAACTTGTGAGCCAGAGGCTAGCACCCGAATCTCCCTGGGCTGCCAACCTCCTTGATATGCAATGCACTTGTGAGCCAGAGGTTAGTACCCGAATCCTCCCTGGGCTACCAACCTCCTTGTTATGAAATGCACTTGTGAGCCAGAGGCTAGCACCCGAATCTCCCTGGGCTGCCAACCTCCTTGATATGCAATGCACTTGTGAGCCAGAGGTTAGTACCCGAATCCTCCCTGGGCTACCAACCTCCTTGTTATGAAATGCACTTGTTTTCTTGTGAGCTAGAGGTTAGTACCCGAATGTCCCTGGGCTACCAACCTCCTTGACAATAGGTATTTTAGGGGTTATCTTGTGAGCCAGAGGTTAGTACCCGAATCCTCCCTGGGCTACCAACCTCCTTGACATGCAATATTTTCTTGTTGTTTATTATATGCACATGCTCTTGAAATCTCGGTTCATGCTATCCTGCGTGCTCGTGTACGTGTCCATAGTGACAATCATGATAATGGGAATAACCAAAATATGACATTACAATTCAATTCATGATATGAACATAGGTAACATAAGTAGTTTGCATAACATTTGATCAATTTATCATTTATAAGAACGCATACATAAAACCCATTTCCATATTCTTCATTGAGATCATTTATTCATAGTTTAGGTATTTTGTCAAACACTTTCATACATTATTCCTTAGTAGTTTATCTCCTTCTTTTAAATGCATATTTTCCATTCAATCACACAATGGTAAGTTTGTTATTTGTACTATGCCCATCCTCCATTTTCCAATCCACAACCCACACATCATACATCACATTCGGCATCCAATCGCCACATCCAATCTCCCATCCACACATTCATTCCATTTCCCTTATCTTGTTTATATTTGTTGAGTTAATACAATGCATAGGGAAGGAAAAACATAATATATAGAATCACCATTTACACTAGAAAACCTAGGTTATTGCTAGGGAAAGTTAGTAGGGTGTACTAACCTTAAATCAAGGCTTGATCCTTGATAGAAACCTTGATTGAAGCTCCAACTTGAAAGAAGAACACCTTTGCTTGAAGGAGACTTGAGTTGGGGAAGAAACCCCTTTCAAAAACGTGCTTGGGTTGCTACCCTAGCTTGGAGAATGGTTCACACACGAGCTTGAGCCTCGATTTTGAAGCAACTCGAGTTGGGGTGAGCTATGGTTCTTAAACCCCCTTTGATTTCCTTCTCAAAACCAAACCCTAGGTTAGAGCTTTCTCCTCTTCTCTCTCTATCTCTCAAAATCCCTCAAATGTTGTAAGTGAGGCCTCAAAGGGTCGAGCAAACCCTTATGGGTAAGGACACCCAAAAGACGAAAACGCCCTTACTGAAATTTCTGCAAAAACGTGAAGACCGAGCGATCGGTGGTTATGACCGATCGATCGGTTGCCTACCGAGCGATCGGTGTTTATGACCGATCTACCGGTCAAAAACTCACTCTCTGAAAAATTTCCCCATACAAAATTTATGACCGCGTGATAGCTACCGATCGATCGGTTATGGACCGATCGATCGCTGACTGGACCGAGCGATCGGTTCTCTGTATGTCTGGACTGTTTTGACCATATCTTTTGACTCGCTCGTCGGATTTCGACGATTCAACTTGCGTTGGGTTCGTCTTTCGAAAACGCACATTTCTGATGTTTCGAAATTTCTGATTTCTCCCTTATTTATTAATTAGACTACAAAAACGGCCAATTAGCTACGAATGTGCTATTCATTAAGGATGAAAAAGTCCGGGGTGCTACACAATGTTTTGTTCAGTGAGAGTGGGACTTGTCCACTCCACATTTTGGATATTTATACAGTTGTATTTTGTTGGTTCATACTTGAACTAATTGATAGGAGTATTCAGTTATATTTTGGCTTCTGCTATGTTAGTATGTTTTGCTTCCGCTGTGTATATCTATGTACTATGATAGGTTGTTCATGTGCCTTATCTATCATATGGATGTATGATACGGCGGTCACGAGTCAAAGAATCTCTAACTCGTAGGGGGTATTTTGGGTCGCGACATGACTCATCTTGTGAGTATGATGAACTTCAAGCTAAAGTCAAAGATTTGACTAAAATAGCTCACACTTTGTCTATGGGTGAAAAGAACCTAGAAAGACTATTGGGCCAACATATATGTGTCTTTGGTAAGACCGGACTTGGATTTAATCCCTTTGCAAAACAAAAGGAATACCAAAACTTCTTTACTAAATCAACTAGTCTTTTAACCCTACCATCTAGTGCATTTTTTACTTTGAATGAAAAGATGATGATTAAGAAAGTTTGGGTCCCAAAGGGATCATTCACTCCCAAGACCATTCAAAAGGGACCAAACATGGTTTGGGTTCCAAAAGGAACTTATCCTCCCAAGATTAGTCATAAATCAGTTTGGGTACCAACCAAAATGGTGTGGGTACTGGGGGGAACATATATTGGAGTTACTTAAACTTATCTTGTAGGTATATTTGAAGTCTAGCTCCTCCAAGACGACATGGTTTTTGGATAGTGGATGGTCAAGGCACATGTCCATGAATAAATATCTTTTCATCTCAATCAATCCTAAGGATGGAGGGCATGTGACCTTCGGGGACAACGCAAAGGGGAAGATCATCGGTATAGGTAATGTTGGTAAGGACAATACTACTTTTATTAAAAATATTTTATTAATAGATGATCTTAAACATAATCTTATAAGCATTAGTCAATTGTGTGATAAAGGTCTAAATGTGTCTTTTAAATCAAATGTTTGTATAATTAAAGACAAAGAAAACATTAATACCATGTTTATTGGTCATAGAAATGAAAATGTGTATACCATAGCTCAAAACTTAATGTACTTTTCGGCTATAAATGAAATTAGTTGGTTATGGCATAGAAGGTTAGATGTAAGTATGAATCTACTATCTAAATTGTCTAAAAATGAACTTCTAAAAGGTTTGCCAAAAACCAAGTTTTCAAGAGACAAAATTTGTGATGCTTGCCAACTAGGAAAACAAATTAAGTCATTTTTCAAAAAAAAAAAAATAATATCAACTTCTAGGCCTTTGAAATTATTGCATATGGATTGTTTGGGCCAAATGATGTAGCAAGTTTAGATGGTAAGTTTTATGCATTTGTTATTGTTGATGATTACTCTAGATTCACTTGGGTGTTATTTTTATCTCATAAAAGTAAAGTGCATGCTATGTTTAAAATTTTTTTTAAAAGAGTTCAAAATGAGAAAGGCTACTCCATTAATAATATTACAAGTGATAGAGGTGGAGAATTCAAGAACAAGGAACTTGAATCTTTTTATGAAGAAAATGGTTTCAACCATAACTTCTCCACTCTTAGAACTCCTCAATAAAATGAGGTAGTTGAAAGAAAGAATAGATCTTTACAAAAAATGGGTAGAACAATGTTAAATGAACATAAACTTCCTAGTTATTTTTTGGCTGAAGCCATAAATACTCCTTACTATGAAATCAATAGGGTTGTTATTAGAAACAAATTGAATAAAACCCTTATGAGTATTGGAAAGAAAGATCACCAAATATAGGTTACTTCAAGGTGTTTGGATGAAAATGTTTTATTCTCAATAACAAACACAATTTAAAGAAGTTTGAACCAAAATCTAGTGAGGGAATATTCCTTGGTTACTCTTCAAATAGCAAAGCCTATAGGGTGTTTAATAAAACTTCCCTAGTAAACATATCTAAAGATATAGCAAATTTAGAAATCAATAAAGATGTTAATGAAAATCAAGCCAATAATAATGATGAAACCTTAGAAGTTGAAAATTTAGATGAAAATGAAAAAGATAATGAACTTCCTAAGGCTTGAAGATTAATAAAAGATCATCCTAAAGATCTCATACTTGGGAATATGGAACAAGGTGTAAGAACAAGAAGAAATATTTGTAATAATCTTGCATTCCTCTCACAAATTGAACCTAAGAATGCAATTAAAGCAATTAATGATGAATCTTGGGGAATTGCTATGCAAGAGGAACTTAATCAATTTGAAAGAAACCAAGTGTGAGACTTAGTACCTAGAACTAAAAGTAAATCCATAATTGGTACAAAGTGAATCTTTAGAAATAAAAAGGATAAAAGTGAAAATATCATTAAAAATAAAACTAGACTAGTAGCTCAAGGATACAACCAAGAAGAGGGAATTGATTATGAAGAAAAAATTGCCTCAGTTGTTAGACTTGAAGTTTTTAGAATTCTTCTTGCATATGCTAGTTATAAATATTTTAAACTATATCAAATGGATGTCAAAAGTACTTTTTTGAATTGATTTATTTCGGAGGAAGTATATGTTGAACAACCTCCTTGTTTTGAAAATCATAATATGCTTAATCATGTCTTCAAGCTTACTAAAGCCCTATATGGTTTAAAGCAAGTTCTTAGAGCTTGCTATGATAAATTAAGTGGCTTCCTACTTGAAAATGAGTTCATTAGAGGAAAAATTGATACTACATTGTTTATAAAATCCAAAAATGATGATATACTTATAGTGCAAATCTATGTAGATGATATCATTTTGGTTCTACTAATGAAATTCTTTGTTAAGAATTTGTTAAAACCATGGAAGATAAATTCGAAATGAGCATGATGGGAGAGTTGAACTTCTTCCTTGGGCTTCAAATCAAGCAAACAAAATAAGGAACCTTCATCAATCAAGTCAAGTACACAAGAAAGCTTCTCAAGAAATTTAAGATGGACAACTCCAAGGAAACTAACACTCTGATGAGTCTATCTACAAGTCTGGATAAAGATGAAAAGGACATAGTGTGGAAGAAACTAAGTATCGAGGTATGATTGGTAGTTTATTATACTTGACTACTAGTAGACCTGATATCATGTTTAGTGTTTGCATATGTGCTAAATTTCAAGCTAATCCTAAAGAATCACATATGATTGCTATAAAAAGAATTTTCAAATATCTAATTAGTACAATTAAAATAAGTCTATGGTACCCTAAGAACACTTCACTAGAACTAGTTAGTTATTCTGATGCTAACTTTGCTGAATGCAAAGTTGATCGGAAGAGCACTAGTGACACATGTCACTTCTTAGGACACTCCTTAGTTTCATGATCTTGTAAGAAACGAAACTTAGTTGCTTTGTCTACAGTTGAGGCTGAATATGTAGTAGCTGGGAGTTGTGCTCAAACTCTTTACATGAAACAACAATTAGAGGATTTCAAACTATTCTATGATAAAATCCATATTAAATATGATAATACAAGTATAATATGTATGACCAAAAATCTCATTCGACATTCAAAAACTAAGCATATTGAAATCAGATATCATTTTATAAGGGATCATTTTCTAAATGGGGATGTAGTGTTAGAATTTGTAATAATAAAATTGGAATTTCTACACTTTTTATTCATTGGTTGAAAGTATAAAAGCATCACAATTTGCTAGTAGGATTCCCTACTAGTTCACAACGCAATACAAATGATTTTATCTTGAATTACCAAATGGTTTATGCCATTAAAAGCTAGTAGTGTGTATTTACATATTAAAATTCATAACAAACAACCTAGTAGCTTGTTACTAGCTTATAACAACAACAAATGGATTTGATCTAGATTTATAACATATGGTTTATGAAATTAACATCTAGTAGAGTGTATATACCTTTATAGATCAATCCCTTGATCTAATTCACTTGAGGATGTGCCGAGGAAGACACCTTGAAAGAGAAATGATCTTTTCTTTGGTTCACAACTCAAGCTAACACTCAAGCTAAGAACAACCCAAGAAGAACCCACCTTCTCTTCTTCTTGCTCTTTCAAAAGCCCTTTCTAACTCTCTCTAGGGTTCTTGTAACCCATATGCACGAAATATGGGTTTATATAAGGGTTTGGGAGTTGCCAAAACCTCAAATTTTGACTCGCTTATCCGATTTTGACAATTCAATTTGTGTTAGATTCGTCTTTCAAAGGGGAACAACTTTCATGTTTTTTAAATCTCCTAATTTTGAGATTTTTATAGTCTAAATGGGCCACAAGTGGACTGGTCTAAAATAACTGCTGAATTGACAGCAGACTACCTTTCGGAAACCTTACATTTGACCTAACTTACACTCAAAATCTGAAAAGGCGTAAAGCATGAACCTTGAAGAGGGTTTGAATATCTTTCTAATGGCTTAAGAATCACTCGATTTCGATAATAGAGCTTCCACAAGTTGATGGAATATAAAGACATCCCTCTTTCTCGACACTGAGAGTATGTTATACTCTTATTTCTTCATCCCAACCATCCAACAACAACACTTAACCTAATTTAACCTATTCTTATCATGTCTTATACACCAATTTACATAAATGACCCTCAGCCTTTACAAGACTTGCACCCATGGCACTATTCACAACATTGTGAAATGGGTTCTCGGGGTTCTACATTCACACTTAGGGTATTTTATAACCTAGATACTTGAGTATTATTATACTCTTGTTTTAAGACTCGACACACATATATAAAACCATCACGTCACTTTTTCCAATATCAAGAACATATGGTAGGCCTTAGGCCTTTACATGCACTGTACACTAACACTATTCACATGAACAGTGAACCCAAATTTCGGGGCTCTACACCGTGTCATACCATCCTATATGACACATAAGGCACACATACCAACCTGTCAGAGTACACAAGTTATACATAGTGAAAATGATTAAAATCAATTACTCCTATCATTCGATTCAAGTTTGAACCAACAAAATATATATATATATATCCAAAATGTGGAGTGGACAAGTTCCACTCTCAACATAAACAAAATATCTCATCTCCCTAATATAGTCAGCAGAAGTCAAAGTCGGGCCGCCTATCTAGCGATCCATCATCCTAGTAGTGGTCCATAGAAGGCTCCGGGTCGTAGTATTCTTCCTCTACCCAAGGTTCCAAACCACACAAGTCGAAAGGAACCCGTGCACCTGCCGATGATAACAAATATCGGTTGAGCGTGGAATACTCAACGTATACACACTACTAACAACAAAGCAATAATATCATGGAAGCATGCGAGACATGGAGACTGAAATCCTTAAAATATATCAAAGCGTAGAAACCGTGAAATAGCACATGAAATGACTCTGAAAACCAAACCGTGTAAGTCTTACGATAATCATAGCCTTGTGAGTTCTTTGAGTCGTGTTAAGTTCATAGAGTTCCTTAGAGTCATTTATGATCCATAGAGCCTTAGAGCAATACCGTACAGCAAAACCATAGAGATCTTAGAACATTTACATTTATGATCCTTGGAGCTTGTACATCGATCTTAGACATTATCATAGAGTTCCTTGTAAGTTTTGTATGATCCTTGGAGCTTGTGAACCGATCTTAGACAATATCATGGGGTTTCTTAAAATCATCATGTGAGTCACTTATTCAAAAAAACCCTTATAATAGTTTTGAGAAATCCATGAAAAACCCGGTTCATGCAAGACATGTGAAGCATATGAGAATAATAGCATATTAATTAAACACAATAGCCCTTAGAGGCATTAAACCAAACACATAGAGTGCCTAATAATGATAGTTTACATCCAAGTATAAAAGCAACATCACATACCATATCAACCTAAGATTCTTAGCATAGAATGAGAAGAACATCATGTGGAAAACTAGTATTATCACAAGTTTGGTAGTAGAATGTATCTACCTTGGTGAAATTGATGAATTCGATTCCAAAGGCTTGGAACAAGTGAGAACTTTGAGTTCTTAGTTGAAGAACACTAAAGAAGAGAAGATCTTGATCTTCTCTTCAAGCTTGAGTAGCACCCTAGCTTTTCTCCTTCTTCTCCTCTCAACGTCTTCTCAAAAATATGCTTTAAGGGTTTCTGTAACCCTAAGGCATGAGCTAAGCCTTTTATAGGCAAAGGGGTGGTGGTTAAAGACTTAAAAACCCTTATTAAAGAAAATCTGTGTATCACCGATCGATCGGTGGTCAGGACTGAGCGATCGGTGGCTTACCGATCGATCAGTGTTTTGACCGAGAGATCGGTTGAAAAAACCCTCTCTGTAATTTTTCCCCATACAAGATCTTTGACCAGTCGATAGATACCGATCGATTGCTAGTTGACCGAGCGATCGATGTTATCACCGAGCGATCAGTTCTCCCCTGTTTTTTATGTAAAACCCTTTTCCCACTACTTGGACCTTCTCCATTCCAACTCTAACACCTTGTACACCCAAAACACACTCCCTTAGGCTATATACATCTATCAACACATGCACACCATATATCCAAACATTTTCATTAGCATAAAACCCATTAGTGTACAAGACTCCACTTTGAGCACTATTCACACACTATTCACTACTTAGTGAAATGAAGATTCGGGGTTCTACAAAGGAGATTTCTTGGGATTGTAAGAAAAGCTTGGAGATCTTCCTCAAAGCTTCTTGGAAGCGATTTGGATCCTATGGAAAGATCCCTAAGGTCGATATACTATCCAACTCAACCCTATTATGATGTCTTGTGAATGTTAGTATAATATAAATAATAGAAATAGAGATTAGATATATTTTTCACCAATATTGTATGAATTAAGTTATTATAGATGGAAATATGGTTTAATAATATGGATGGAATGTATGGAGGATGAGAAATACTATGGAGGATGGGATGAATGTATGGAGGTGAATTGTATTTGGGTTGTATGGATGGACTATGGTGTGGTGAAATGTTGGAAATAGGAAAGGGCAAAGTATTCACAAAGCACGTACCCAAGGTGTTTGTGAAAATACTTGAGAGAATAAATACTAATATTAAACTATGAAATTGTTGGAAATTGATTATGAATTAGGCTAAAAATTATGATAAGGTATATATATGTGATTGTTTGTTAAGTTATGCCTAATTATTTGCATAGTGATTGGTATTCGGGAAGGTAAAAACTTAGAGGAAAATCTTTCAAACCGGGAATTCTCTAACTATATGGTATGAGACAGTATAGTGGAGCTTCCATGGTGGGATATTGGAATCTAAGCGATTACCAACTCCAGTGTTAATTGCGACACTTATGCACAAATTCACGTGTATGTTAAGGTAAGAGTCTCACAAGTCACACATGTGGACCACAAGCATAAGTATTGCATACGCCTGACAGACTGAATAAGCCCAATGAATGATCTGAATAAGTGCATGTTCTAAATAAGCTGTTCAAGAACTCTTAAGTATAAGCATTGCATCCGCCTGACAGACTTAATAAACCCAATGAGGGATCTGAATAAGTGTATGTTCTGAATAAGCTGCTAAGCATAAGCATTGCATACGCCTAATAGACTGAATAAGCCCAATGAGGGATGTAGATAAGTGTATGATCTGAATAAGTGCATAAGCATAAGCATCTCACAAGCCTGTGGTCTCATAAGCATAAGCATCTCATAAGTATGTTGTCTCCTAAGTCTAAGGTTATCACAATACACGAGTAAAAGTGATGATATGATGTATACAAGCACATGTTCTTCCGCACTCTGATTATGTGATTATGATATTGGTTATGATTCTAACTAAGTGCAGGGATACTATGTTTTTGGTTGGATTTTATATACACCGAGTGCTTTTGTACTCAGCCAGACTTTCGTCATAGTAGGTGTGGAGCCCGAGTTTGTAGGTGAGTCGTGGATTGAGGATGTTAGACATATATGCCCACGAAATTCATTTCGGAATTGTATTTATCTATTTAATTAATAAATGCATATTTTACATTCACACATTGTCTTCTACATTGGGTAACATATCAAAAGTATCTCATTGGATGAGATGACTTTGTCCCTTAGGTAACATTGTAGAAAAACCATCCAATTAGTTGAAAACTGATTGCTAAGGAGATATGGTTTTTCGGTTTCTTGTAGACCTAAAATTATTCTAAGTTAATCAGGATACATCTAAACAATGTATTCCTAATAACTTACACATTGTTAGTTTCATATGATAGAGTGATCAATCTCAATCCTTGAGAGAAGGGTCTCTTGACTAAACTATAGATATAAGTAAGAAGTACTCATATTGCAACTGGATCATTCAGTGGATACCCTAAGAAATATATTGTCTCTATATTTAGGATAGTCCATTTGACAGATTGTCCTTAACCTGAGAGGTCGAAATCTTCTCTAGTATTTGTCTGTATAGCTTTGATGTGGCCAATCGTCAATATCCAACACATCGGACTAAATACGGGCTCGTTGGGTTATGTACGCTATATAGGAAGAAGTGTGTGTACACTCAACAAGGATTTCACTACTCTTACATAGTAAATAATATTGAGTTGATACTTGTCAAAACCGGAATTGAAAACCCAGCGCTAGTATTTATCGATGAAATGGTTTTATCGAGAAATTTATTTTCAATATAAAAGAAATGTAATTAATATTATTATTTCTTTTAAAGAATTTATAAAATGTTTTGAAAATTCAAGTTTGACTAAAAGTATCAAAGAGAATGGGTTCTCAATATAAGCTAGGGATTAAAGACAGTATTAGATATTGTCCCATAAGCTAATAACAATATTAAAAGTGGAGGGACGCATCTGTAAATAAATCTTGAGATAGAAATACCTGTAAGTAATTCTATATTTTCTGGAGGTTAATCACATTGTGTTAATGGACATTAATTGTGATTGGTGGAAGTCCAGGGATATAGATAAAATTCTATAATCCTAATGGAGTGTAGGAAAGGTGTTTCCTAGTAACAATGCTTTAACCAAAAGGTTGAGTACTTGGTCCCACAACCGGAAATAGCAGATCCCTTTAGATCCTACACACAAGAACTTTCTTAAAGTATTTAATGTAATTAAATAATTAAATTAATAAATTTCTCTAAGTAATCACTATATGGTATAGTGAAGCTCTAAAAGGTGGAATCACATTAGATGTGAAAAACCAAATAGGTAGAACCCATTGGGAATTATTTAAAAAGAATAATTAAAGTGACCTAATAGGGTTTGGAACCCTAGGGGGATGTGGAGTGGGGCCCACCTAGGGTGGGACGCCCATTTCATGTAGGTAATAATAAGTGTTATTATTTAATTAGTTTCTAATAACTAATATCCTTATTGGATAAGGTTAGTTAGTTAGTTAGAGTTAGTTACTAATTAAAGATTCCTTGTTGGACAAGGATTCTATTAGTTTCTAGCTAATCAAGAAATCCTAGTTGGATCAGGATAAGGATATGGTTAGTTGGTTACTAATAGATAAGGTTAGTTTCTATTTTGATTAAGCCTAATTAATTAAGGACAAACCAAAAATGAAACAAATAAGGAATCCTTATTGGATAAGGATTAGGAGACTTGGGTTGCAAGCAACCCAAGCCTAGTCTATTTAAAGGGTGGACGTCCAACACTTGAGTGCAATAATTATTTTTCCAGATTTTTGGATCTCTCTCCCTCTCCTGATAACCTCACACCCCTCTCTCTCTCTTCCCTAGAGGTGTACGTTCACCTATACCCTCTCCCCTTTTCTCTTCTCTTGTGTTCTAAGTTGTGAATTTCAAGAAAGAAAGAAGATCAAGGATCTTGATAATAAATATTGGATCTTTATTTCAAGATTTAAGAGTTGAAAATTTGGAAGGGCCATTAGCTTCCATTAGAGAAAGCTTTAAAGAAAAAGAATGTCTGTGTGGATTGCGAAGGAGACTTGGCACTTGTGAAGTTTTGCTTTGCTGATATCGCTTCTATCGTGGATTTGACTTAACAATTTTAAAGTTGCAAAGGTGATTGTGATTTCTAACTTCATTGAATTAAAATCAATTAAAATCTTAATCAAATCTTGGGATTCGATGTATGCCCCCCAAGAACTGTTTTTCTAAAATTAAAAAGAGGTATACTTTCAGTATTATCAGAGCCTTGGCTATGCTTCTCTTTGATTTTTGGGTATAATCAAATTTTAATTATATCACTAGGCATTCACTATGAATTTCGGCTACCCCTGTGATGAATCTTTTTGATTCTTGATCACATCTTGATTATGAGATAATCATTAACAGGGATAAGGGATAGTTATTGAGAAAATAATTTAGCCCTGAGAAGTTAGTGTGGTACTAATTTCAAGTTTGGATGATTCTAAAACCTCTCAAAATTTAGTACGGACAAATATTTAGTAATATCTAAATCTTGATTATAGCCCTTATGGATTTAGAGATCCTTTTAGTATTAAATTAAATTGTTTAATTTATTCTGAGAGGCCCGGACTGGCATAAATAATATGTTTGGTATTTATCATGATAAATAAATATTATTTTATGTGTTGGATGGGTTCCACAAATCATACTTCCTTGTCTTTCCCCTCTCCACCCTTTTTTCTTATTTTTAGAATAGGGTTGCTGATTTATGGTGGACTAAATCAACCAAAGGAGATGCCTAGGGAACCATTGCAAGATAACAAATTGTAGTAGGGCTTTATTTAATTCCCCTGTTATAATTATATAAGGTCGTATGATTTTTGTGAACCTATTGTGAGATTATAATATGATTATAATTATTATATTATTATTCATGTGATGATTAATAGTATTTTCTTTAGCCTGGAAGTTGTGATAATTGTGATTATCGCTTTTATGATAATTAGGATAATTGGATTTTAGTTCTATTAATGGATTGTATTTAATTATAAATTGTTTATATTTAGACATAATACATTACTAGTACTCTTTTGGATGTGGAGTTTGTGACCCATGCATAAATTTTTACGCAAAACCTTTACAAACGAGATTACTGGATAACCGTGTCTGAAAAGACATTAATCGTTATGAAATGTAGATGGATCACTAAACTGACATCCAAATACCCTAAGGTTATAGGGATGAGTAGGTTTTGATTATAAGGTGAAAACCCTAATGATCAAAACCCCTTGTGAGGGCTAGTGGGAGTTTATCACTCTTTGATAATCCTATTATCTAAGATTTTCATAATTCATATGATGAATATTTGGATAATGATATGATCATGCCTGTTTATATTTGTTCCCTTTAAGTGATAATAAATGAGATTATTAATCCTAAGACCTTCCATTATCAATAAGACTAGGAATTAATTAGCCTGAGTCTTGTCTTGCCAAAAAGTATTGACATAATTCAGTCTGAATTAAACTCCTAAAGACTTATTTCTATTGTAGATAAGTTTGTGTATGGCCTGATAAGGAGTGTTAACTAAAATGGGGGCACAGCCTTACTTGATCATATGACGAACGAGAATAATGGGTTTCACTTAAATAAGGACACATGGCAGCTGAAACAGTGACAGTCATGTTGTCCTTAGAGGTTTTAAGAAAATTTAGAATCACTGATTTACATAAGGAGTTATGCATGAGATGCTCAGTGATGCATGGTTACTATCCACCTTGTAGTGCATGTGTGGTACTATCCTAAAATGGAAGATTACATGTGTAATATAAGGATCCCAATTCTTATCTGGAACAAAAGGTTTATTCACTAATTTCATATACTGAAGGGAATAATGAAATTTGAAGAAAGATGAGAGGATCTTCAGATTTTAAAATCCCAAAAATCTGATGAATATATGTGTGAAAATAAATGTAATAATTTATGCTTATTTTATTGTATAGATAAGCCATGAATCCCCTTTCCAAGATTCTAGAAGAGAATCGGTTGACTGTTCCAAATTTAGTGGACTGGAAGAGAAACCTTGACATTGTGTTTATCTCTCAGAAAATAGCTTATGTCCTCACTTCAGACTATTTGGAATTTGATGAGGTAGTTCAGACCCTTGAGGCAATTGAGAAAGCCTCAAAGTGGAATGAGTCAAATAGTTTGGCCAAATGCTACATGCTTGCATCCATGTCGAATGTCCTTCAGCAACAGCACGAGGGTTTTGTTACAGCTAAGGACATATTGACTAATCTCAGAGAGATGTTTGGGGAACAAAACAGAACTACTAGGCAGTTGGTAATGAAAGGACTGATGGGGACCAAGATGTCTGATGGTAGCCCAGTCCGGGAGCATGTTGTCAAGATGATGGGGTTCATTAATGAACTCTTGACCCTTGGAGCAGATCTTAATCAACAGAGTCAAACGGATGCGATCCTGAACTCTCTCCAGGAATCCTTTTTTGCTTTTTTGTTGAATTTTAGCATGAACAAATTGGAGACTTCTCTGCCAGACCTCCTAAACATGTTGCAAGGAGCTGAGGACCTTATGAAGCGTACTAAGCTCTATGCAAATGTGGCAGATGAAGTTGGACCTTCAAAGCCCAAGCCTAAGGGCAAAGGCCAGAAAAAGAAGAAATCCAATTTCTCCAGGTTCCTCAAAGGCAAGAAGGGTAAGAACAAGAACAAGAAAGCTTCTGAGAAAAAGGACAAGGAAAAGAATCAGAATGTCTGCTTCTATTTCATTATTGGTTCCTCAAACTCTTGGTGTGTAGATAGTGGATCTACCTCATATATTTGTAATATGATGCAGGGGTTTCAGGAGAACAGAAAGCTCAGTGATGGGGAAGTCAATATAAGGATGGGAACGGAAGCAAGTGTTGCTGTGATCGCCATCGAGACTTATATTTTAAAATTTGCTTTTAATAGGATCTTAGTTTTAAAATACTGCTTATATGTGCCAGACATGCACAAAAATTTAATTTTTGTTTCTAGTTTAATCTTTAATGGTTATTCAGTGAATTTTGATACTAATGTAGTTATCAAATACAATAATAGTTTTATTGTTTCCTACACATTGTCTAATGGTCTTTATTATCTTGATCCTGCAAGTAATTCTGTAAATAACATTGAGGATAAAGAGTCCACCAGTGTGACACCTCATAAAAGAGGTAGAGAGTCTGTGAATCCAACATACTTATGGCATCTCAGATTAGGCCATATCAATTTGGATAGGCTCAACAGATTGGTAAGGGATGGTCCTTTAAACCATTAACATGTTGAACCTTATCCAACTTGTGAACCTTGTTTGCAAGGTAAATTGACCAAAAGGCCATTTACAGGCAAACCTAAGAGAGTCACAAGTATATTGGAATTAATTCACACTGATGTATGTGGACCCATGAATCATTCAGCCAGAGATGGCTTTGTCTACTTCATTATATTCACAAATGATTTTTCAAGATATGGTTATATATATCAAATAAAACACAAGTCGGAATCTTTTGAAAAGTTCAAAGAATTCTGAAATGAAGTAGAAAAGCAATCAGGTAAATGTATTAAAACTCTCATATCCAACCGAGGAGGAGAGTACCTCTTGAACGAGTTCATGGATTATCTTAGAGATAATGAAATTTTATCCTAATGGACTCCCCCAGGAACACCTCAGCTTAATGGTGTTTCAGAAAGAAGAAATCGAACCATATTGGATATGGTTCGTTCAATGATGAATAATACTAATTTGCCAGTATCTTTTTGGGGATATGCATTAGAGACTGCAATTTATCTGTTGAATAGGGTACTTTCTAAGTCTGTTTCCAAAACTCCAATTGAGCTATGGATGGGGCGAAAGCCTAGTCTAAAGCATATCAGAGTATGGGATTTTCCAGTTCATGTGCGAAAGCAAAACCATGATAAGTTGAAAAGTAGGACTGAGAGGTGCCTATTCATAGGATACCCAAAAGAAACTCATGGATATTATTTCTACAATCCTAGGAACAAAAGGTGTTTGTAAGCAGGAATACCATTTTTGTAGAAGATGATATGATCCTCAATAGAAAAGATGGACTTAGAATTGATCTTGAGGAGCAAAGTCAGGATAAAGTGGCAATGGTTAATCACATCTTAACTGAACCTTTAAATACACAACAGCCTAGGAGAAGTGCAAGGATCAATCGACCTCCAGATAGATTGTCTTATCAGCATGAGGTATATTCTATGGAATTGGATTCCTTAGACGATGATCCTTACACTTATCAAGAAGCAATATGTGATATTGATTCTGATAATTGGCATAAGGCCATAGAATCTGAAATTGACTCCATGTACTCGAATGGTGTCTGGACCCTGGTTGAAAAGCCTGAGGGAATTAGACCTATTGGGTGCAAATGGATCTACAAGAGGAAACGTGGATCCGATGGGAAGGTAGAGACCTTTAAAGCAAGTTTTGGGGAGAAAGGGTATAGTCAAAGAGCTGGTATCGACTGTGAGAAAACCTTTTCACCAATAGCAATGCTGAAGTCCATCAGAATTTTGTTATCAATTGTAGCCTTTTATGATTATGAGATATAACAGATGAATGTCTAAACCGCTTTCTTGAATGGAAACATTCAAGAGGATATTTATATGGACCAACCCGAAGGTTTTGAACTCCATGGCCAAAATAATAAAGTCTGGAAATTGATAAAATCCATTTATGGCCTTAAGCAAGCTTCTCGGAGTTGGAATATCCATTTTGATGAATCAATCAAATCGTTTGGTTTTCAATAAAACATGGATGAGGCATGTGTGTATAAGAAGGTCAGTGGGAGTGCAATAACTTTCCTAGTTCTTTATGTAGATGATATTCTACTCATTGAGAATGATATAGGAATGTTATCAACGGTTAAAATCTGGCTGTCATGTAACTTTGCAATGAAAGACCTCAGTGAGGCCTCCTATATTCTTGGTCTTAAATTGTTTAGAGATCGAAAGAAAAGGATACTGGGATTGTCCCAAGTCAATTATATTGACAAAATCTTGCGCAAATATAGCATGGAAAATTCCAAGAAAGGGTTTTTACCCTGTAGGCATGGAATTAGTCTCTCAAAATCAAAGTCTCCAAAGACTGATGATGAAAGAGAGCAGATGAGACATATCCCATATGCATCTGCAAGT